>JAUMIR010000004.1:157630000-158027500 GCA_030847615.1 Gambelia wislizenii | reverse complement strand
GAGGAGGAGGAGGACTTGCTGGTGGGGTGTGCAGGTTTCATGATGCCTTCAGAGAGTATGGGTGATGAAGTAAAGAGTTGTTAAAGTTGCTATCTTGTTACTTTGTGCTTGTTACAGCTGTGGAGAGTAGACCTCAGGTTTGCAGGGTCTGCTTTGTTTTATTACTAGAACTAGAAGAGCCACAGACTGCAGCCTGGTGCAAAAGGCACATACAGTAGGATTCATTATCCACCGATTCAGTTATCCGCCAGACACAAAACAGCACACCTACCATAGAGTCTTCCTAGAAAATGTGTCCTCTCTAGCCATTTTCTAGGTCCTCTAAATCTACTGTATGATATTTTAAACTGGAAGTCTCATTATTTTCAATGGCATCTGCTGTTATCTGCAGTTTTTGGTATCTGCAAGTGGGGTGACCAATCCCCCACGTATACGGGTGTCCTACTGTACCCCAGTTGAAAGAATTATGAGCCCAGGAATTTTAAGTAGGAGAACTGAAAGCAACTCAGTGTTTCCACAAAACTACTCCTGGTTCCCTGGAACTTTTTTCATTTCAGCACTATCATTTTTAGGGGAGTGGGTAGTTTGCTGCTGCTGTTGTAGAATAGTTGGCAGTCAAAATTCATCGTCAGTCAGTCGTAGTATTACAGATCACTCCAGAAGTTAAGAGCTACCTTAGGGTTGTACAGTATACCAGTTGTTAATATTGTAGCCCCCATTTTCTCTGTGTTGGAACTAGAATTGCAGAATACTATTTAAGATACATTCCCTGAGTTCTGCACTCTCACAGGGTAAAAGATGGTGTGGGTTTCCCCCCCAGATTTCTAGAATCTCTGTAGAACTCCCTAAAATTTAAGCAGCGGTCTTTTTCAATATGACAGGACTGCCATTTGTGTGTGTCTGTCAAAAAGAGTGAAACTGTTTTGTAATAATGTTTGTTCTCAGATGAGGCTGGTATAGTTTTCTAAAAATACTTAATTTTCAACTAAAAAATGTTGTAGATACAAATTATACAAAATGAGGCTATCACTGGATTTCCTTCATTTTTTTAAATATAAAGCTGAAAGAAGGGTGGGTTTTGACTAGTCAAAAAAGATTTGATCAGTTGACCAATCAAATAGTGGTAAAATTAATTAATTTTATTACAAAAACAAGAAAGAACTTGAATAAGTTTGTGGCTTATTCTGATTACAAAACCACTGTAAAACGATGAAATAATTCTTTTTAATTGAAGAGAATGAGTATGAGCTTTAACACTTTTGGGTAGAAATCCTATAAATGAATTCTTAATTGAACAGTACTTTGACTTTGGCTTAGAATATTATTGATGTGAAAGTATTTTTACCTTATTCTTCCACCAAAAAAATCTCCCCAAACTATGACAGGGCCCAGCCGACAGTTTTTTTTTTTCTAAAGATGGGGAAATTAAAAGAGAAATACTGTACAGTCAGATCCCTATATCTGCAGGGGTTTGGTTCCCGAACTTACTGCAGATACCATGGATAACAGTGAACTCTATTAAAATAAAGGACCATAGAGTTGTGTTGGAGGACCTTAGAACGCCTCTCTAGGCATTTTCCAGTGCGACTCTATGATACATGTCCCTATTTTGTGTCCTGTGGATATTGGTTCCGTGGATTCAGGTGTCCGGTTGTAAAGGAAAGTAACCCCCCAAAATTTGAGAAGTTATAAAAAATATTTAAAAGGCAATGTAGGCAGCAGTTCTTCTTCAGGCGGTACAGGCTGTAGCTGTATCACTGATACTCAGTTTAAAATCAGTCAGTTGACGTGATTGACCAGAAATTTAGCTAATATACTCATCATACTTAAAAGCTGTGGATAGGATTGGGAATCAGATTGAGATGAGTGTGGTGGAATCATGCAACTCTCCAGATGTTGAACTGCAACTGCCAGCATTCCTCACCATTGGCTATGCTGACTAGGGCTGCTGAGAGTTGTCAGTTATCATCTGGATGATTACCATCCCTCAGATGGGAGGTTACCTTTCTGTTTTCCCAATCTTAATCAAACTCAGCTACTAGAGGTGCTGGGGAAAACATAAAAGTACCACATAGGGAAAACAAACATGCACCATACAAATATTAATTCTTTGTGTAGAAATGCAGTCAGATTATCTATTCTGAAAGGAGCATGCATGACCACTTTATATGTGCCTCCTTCCTGTTAGGAATTACGGCTAGATAAATGATTTATGCAGAAAGAGGTGGGCTTCTCAGTTCAAATTATTAATGATTAAAAAAATGGAGGAGCAAGAGAAATCTAAAGATCTCTAAAGAAGAAAGGAGTATCTCAGCTATTGAAAATTAGAAAGACAATGTTTTAAATTAATGGTAACTGATCCATGCTACTCCTTTCATTTGCTACAAAACCAAACATAATTGTAAGAGGCAACTCATTCACCCAGTAAAATATTTCTAAAAAGAAATTTAGTAGGATGTTCAGTATAGTGTTTCAGCAGTACTGTTCTTCAGCATTGCTGGTATTTGTTCCATAATGCTATCCTACAGTGTAATTTTATTCCAAATAATTGTGGAATGATGTGATTTTTTCATACTGTTTTGTTATTTTTTAGTTATTACTTGGTGCTGCCTGAATCTGTAACCAATACGCCAAAGTGATCCTTGATCTTCCCCACACCCTGTTTTTAAACCTCAGGAATTTTATCAGTAATACTGAGAGAGCCCTCTTCTATTTCTCTGCCCTTTTTAAAGCTCAAGAATCTTAGCGGCAGTGCTTCAGCATGGTTTTGCAGCTCTCCTGTTTTCCACACCTATAAACATTAGCTCCTGATTAGTTATGGCAGGTCTCTCCTTTTGGCTTCTCAGAAACCCACTATTTGGATTTTCAACTTGAAAGTGCCCATTATGACTTGGGCAATAACTAAAACCACTCACCAAATTTTGATGCATCTATCATGATGTCCCAATAAATTACATGTGGTCCCCTCTTTTGTTTCTAGGAGTCTTCCCCCATTTCAAATTTTTCAATTTCCAGCTTGAAACTTGGAACTGTTGAATGATAGCCAAAAACACAAACATTCAGGCATTCTCTTTTGTTATAGATTTGTTAGTGTTTTCATTCATTATCTTAAAATATAAATGGTAAGACTTCAAAATATCTTTGTTGCCTTAATCATACAATAATGCGTTGAAATGAGTTGGATTGACTTTGCTCTTTTTCCTTTTCCTGAATCTTCTGTTTTATAAGACGTGAGATCTACAGAGAAGAAATCTGCTGGTGGATTTTGTTTATATGCAGTGGATGAATCTAGAATAATTTATCTCAAAATTGTGGAATTTCTCTTGCCATGATGCTTGGTTATTTTTGACAGTTTGATTGTACTTAAATACTCTCCACAAATGAAGACAATTTAAAACTCATGGTGAAACAAGAAAAATAGGAACATGATTTCCAAATGAAATAGCCTGCATACAGTAAATACCTATCTAACCATTTTGAACTAATTGGAAGAAAGAAATGAAGCAGTACTGAGTGACTTTGTCCCCTTAAGACTTGTATCCTAAAACGACCAGAAAAGGTTGTGTTTCACTGAGTAGGTCAGATCAGTAGGACAGCTGCTTAAGTTCAGGAAGCTGTGTCATGAGGGAAGACAAAGGAGCATTTAAAGTATACTGTACTCAGTGCTGTGATGAGTTGCCACTGGTTTGAAATCTACAGTAAATGTCAGGAATGTTTGGAGAAGTGAAATTTTTTTTTGACACCACTTATAAAAATGTCTAGGAAAGTTCTGTAAATTGTACACTGGAATGTCTATTTTGGGGTAGGCAGGCTATAGGAAGTCTTGGAATGTTTGGGGGAAATAGCTCTCAAACTTTGTTGTGTCAGAAAAAAATACAGCAGGTGTCACTGACTGTCTTTCAGTAGATAAAACTGTGCTCCTTGTATAAAAAGGCAGTGCACAATAAAGTCAATAAATATTAAGGAATGCTTATTTTAAAATTTGTACTTCGGGAATCAGTTCTGATGTACAAATTGTTTTATATCTTTTGTAAGTACATAGAATCAACATTCCTTTTGGCTTCAACATTCAGCATACATTACAGTTCCAACTTCAAAATCCACAAAACTGGGATGTGATATTTTTTCAGTTGTTGTATACTTAAAAACAAAGTAGAACTTATACAAGTTGATATGTGTGCTTTTTGTACTTGAGAATTGGTTGCTAGATTCAGTGGAGTATGTGTTGTAATAGTATTGAAGCAAATACGTTGGAACTAAGCAGATGGATGGAAAATGGAGGGAACATGATTTATTTTGTTTAGGCTACTTATACAACATGTTTCAGTGTTTGTGCACACAGAGGGGCTTTCATGTAATAGCAAAATTAACAACAGTTCAAAATATAGTAGAAGGGAATGTAGGCAGGAGGCCTTAAGCACCATATTACTTCCATGGTCTCCAGCACTAGTCAGTTCAGTGAAGGACATGTCTAGTGGGCTTGTGGGGAAAAAAAAAGGAGCCCTGGTGGCGCAGTGGTTAAATGCCAGTACTACCAGTCACCACGTTGCAAGTTCGATTCCAGCAGGCTCCAAGGTTCACTCAGCCTTCCATCCTTTCGTAGGTCGGTAAAATGAGTACCCAGCTTGTGGGGGCAGTTAGCTAACACACATTGGACACTGCTTAATGCAGTGTAGATGTGTAAATAGCTATTGCTTAAAACAATTTGTAAGCAGCTCTGATAGCCTTGTGGCTGAAGAGCGGGGTATAAATAAATAAATAAAAATAAAAATAAACAAATAAAAAGGCCTAGTCAGTCATTCATTCAGCACATCTGCCTCCCTTTGGTAATAAATACACTGAGTTCATGACCCCAGCTGATAAACTAACAGTTGTAGCACAATGTTTTAACTGCACTAATTTGTTTCAGCTTGTACTATTTTGGTGGCAATGATTTCATAGGCTACCTTCTCCATCCTGAGAGAAATCAGAATTCTGAACCCAGCCTATTATGGAAGGTTGCTCTGACAGTGACTCTGAGCCATAATGGCTAAGTGCAGTTATGTTAAGAGTTGCCATGTCTCTGAACATCAGATGCTGGAAACAAATAGGGAAACAGTGATGCCTTCTTGTCTTTCTGTCAAGCTTCTCAGGAGCATCTCTCTAGGATCTTTCTAGCAAGCTTCTCAGAGGCATCTCTGTAGTATCTTTCTAGCAAGCTTCTCAAGAAGCATCTCTCTAGTATCTTTCCAGCAAGCTTCTCAGAGGCATCTCTCTAATATCTGTTGGTAACACAATTCTAGGCTATACGAGCCTTTTGACCAGTCTGTCAGGTCCTTTGCATTTTCAGGTTATTTTGTTGTATAACCCCTCAGTGTGACTGATAAGATGGAGGAGATGGCTGGTAGAATTTGCATTGACCTCAAAACAGCCTAGTGAGATGAAGTTGAGAGATGGTGAGATTTGTAGCTAAGAAATGAATTGAAGCTCAGCTTTTCACTTCTGTGCTTTATGCCTTAAACCAGTGACTCTTAACCCTTAACTCCAAGATTTAAAACAACAATAATACAATTTCACCATCCATTAAACCTTCCCTCAGAGGCACTGGAGGGGGAGGGAAGACTTTTCTTCTGCTTCTTCCTGCAAGTTAGTGGCTGGGGTGGATTAAATGGCAATGCGCTGGCCAAGCCAGCCAGCCTTTGCCTTGGCTCTTGTTATATGGCTACTCAACTGCAGGAGGAGGTAGGCCAAGCAGCCTTCAATCCTTCGGGGACCCCCTGTGAGAATATCACAGACTCCTCAGGGTCCCTGGACCACAGATTAAGAACCACTGGCCTAACCTGTATACAGGCTTGTTTCAGGCACATTCCTGCTGCCACTTGTCCTACATGGCTTGCTGCTGCCTCAGCTACTCCCTGCTTATTTGTTAGAGCAAAGGACCTGGCCGTTTTGTGTGTAGTGTGTGTGGGTTCCTCTATCGGGTGGAATGAGAAAAATGACCAAGACCTATGGCACCTCTGGTATTGGGCAGTGTGGCGGGGAAGGGAAATAATGGACCTCAGGAGTTGGGAAGGGGGACAAGCTGTTGTATTTATCTCACTTTTTGAGATACTCTTGCATGCATAAAGACAGAAAAGCCAGTTTTAAACAGGTTAGCTACTCTTGTTAGCAGTGGATATTTTTATTTTTGTATTAACAAGGGAAAAGAAGGGCTTGCTTAAGAGTGGGTGAGCACTACTCCCACACTCCCCCCCCCGCTTTCCTTCATGGCAACATTCTCAAAACTGCCATGCTGGCAAGTTCTCTTAACCCCCACCCCCTTAAAATCTCCTTATTGGGATAATGAAAGATTTGTTTTTGCCCATTTTTTAATGTATGTTTGCCACTCTGAAGTGTGGTTGTCTTTTTCCATAATACTGACAAGTAGAAGTGTTTGTAAATGTGCTTTGTTTTGAAAGAAAAGGTGAATATTGTTACTCCAAGAAATTGCGGAGCTGCTCCTGTGCTCACTTCAGTGTTGTCTAGTTGTTTTATTCCACAAAAAAGCAATAAAACATATTTTCTGTATCACTTGAAAGAAAACTGTTTTAAAATCGATACTGCAGGTATGTTAGTGTATCACACACATCTCATTAAAGACATTAAAGGTAAGCTTTTGTTCACTTCACTTTGCTTGTGTGTGGCGTGCGTTAATTTAGCTTTTGCATGCATTTAGAAGTGATGCCTAGTACAGTCATCCCTTAACATTCGTGGGGGTTAGGAGCAGAAGATCCCCGCGAATGTGAAAAAAACGCGAATAATAATAGTCCTCCCCCCACCCGC
This sequence comes from Gambelia wislizenii, assembly GCA_030847615.1. Classification (NCBI taxonomy): domain Eukaryota; kingdom Metazoa; phylum Chordata; class Lepidosauria; order Squamata; family Crotaphytidae; genus Gambelia; species Gambelia wislizenii. Next base: position 158,020,699 of record JAUMIR010000004.1, on the reverse strand, counting down.
ATGCAACAACCCATCCTGTTGCCACTCACTTCCACCCCACCCCCGCCCTTCCCAAAGTGGTGATGGGGGCTTCAGAAGCCCCTTCGTCACTCACTCCCACCAACCCGCTTGCTCCAAAGTGGTGATGGGGGCTTCAGAAGCCCCCATCGCCACTCACTCCCACCCACCCCGCCCTTCCCAAAGTGGCGACGGGGGCTTCTGAAGCCTCCGTCGCCACTCACTCCCACCCCCCGCCAGCTCCAAAGTGGCGACAGGGGCTTCAGAAGCCTCCATCACCACTCACTCCCACCCACCCTGCCCTTCCCAAAGTGGCGAAGGGGGCTACTTGCTGCCTTGGGTAGGGACTGGGGTGGAGAGAGGGAGGGAGGCTTTCCATCCCCTCTTCCCAAGGCAGAGATGGGCTTCGAAAGAAACCCTTCGCTGCCTTGGGAAGGGACAGGTTGGGGGGGGGGCAGGTGACTTTCTGTGAATAATCAAAACTGCGAATGTGAAAGTCGCGAATGTAGAGGGGCAACTGTATATTATTTACATTTCTGACAGTGGTAAGCGGGGGCTTCCTGTACCACATTGTCATCTTGTGCTTGCTCATAGTTCTTTGAGGAGTACTATTTGAAGTCTAGTTCCAAAGGAAAATAACAAGAGAAAGGAGAGAAAGAAAGGAAAATAAGCCTGTTTCAATGTTTTGTGAACTTGTTGCTGTGTAGATTTGCTGGAGAAAATTAGCTCTTCCAATATTCTCATTTATCCCACTTGTGGGTAGTAAATGTTTTTTTTCCCCATAATCTGGAATTTTCATTTCTCCTATCCCTACAAAGAGTTGTTCAACCTATGTGAGATCACAAATAACATCATATTTCTCTACATACTGCAGCCAAAATATGTGTTATGGGAATAGGGGAATTGAACATATACAAGATTATTTTTGGCAAAGTGCTAGGCTTAACAAATTTCACAGAAAATGTTCTGTGTGGGCTGTTTGTTTTTGTTTTGTTTTTAAATAGTACAGCTGGGTTATTTACTTTTTAATTGAATGCTTCCACACTGCCTAGAAAATTATTTCAACACTCTTAAAGGAGGCCTATTTCCTGTATATCCTAAAACAACAAAAAAATTGTACCTCTTAACTGAATAGCCTGGTTTTTGTGACTGACTCATTGCTCACTCTTGCAAAGGGTCTGCTGAGTTTTTGGCTTCATAGGTGTTAAAACAAAAGCGAGTCGTCTAAAGATATCATACTGACATAAATCTTCCTCTTGGTGTAAGTTAAGTGTGGACAGGTGTGGAAGGCTAGGAGGGCATGTTAGCCCAGTCAGTAGACTTTGGATGGCTGCACCCACACTGTACCTGCTCCTGTAAAAAGATTCCATATTTTTCCACATTTGTTCTCTAGGGGACATGGAGACATTCTCACCATGTTTTGGGGCCTTCCTGCGCCCCTAGAGAGCATTTTGGATCATTTTGAGCCCCCCCCTCCAATTGGAAAAACATTATTTTGATCCCTGGAGGTCATTCACTCATGGAAATGCCTCCACACACCTCTAGAGGCCATTTTAGGATATCTTGAAGCAAAAATATTTTTTTCAAAAAAAAAAAAAAAGGTTTTTGACCCTTGGAGGGGGGAAACAAAAATGGCCGGGAGGGCTGTTTGTGCCTTCAGTCCACACTTTACTTTCCCCTGGTTTAAGTGGTTGCTTAGCCATAGTTTGAAGTGTATTTGCAGCCAGGACCTTCTCAGCCATGGCTAAGACTTATGATTGATTGATTTGATTTATATTCTCCCTTTTCGCCAGGATGCAAAGAGGTTTCCAAATACAGTAATTTAAATAGGTTCCAATAAAGATATAATAAATTATGTATAATAAGATACAAATTAAATTAATTATGCTCTTAAGAGTCCAGATAAAACAAATTAAAAATGCCTCACTAGTAATAAAATAAGTAAAAATTATTGCTACTACTGCTTCTATATTAATTACTAATAACGTTGCTGTATTTAATTATATCCCACCAGTCTCTGATTCAAGGTGGCTTACAACAGTTAAAACAGACATAGCTATGCATTCACCATATACAAAAGTTTAAAATGTAATTAATCCATCAATAAAATCCAATAAAGTGCAACACATCCATTTTATAACCTTGTTGTGAACACAAAGGTCTTTGCCTGCTGCTGCATGGACAGACAATAGGGGAGATGGGGAGAAGCTAGCTTTTGTGGTTGCACTCACCATACATGTACTTCTGCCTATGAAGGAACCAAGAGAAGGGTTTCTTTTGTAGATCCCAATGCCTAGGCAGGCTTATATGATTTCATAGGTATTTATTTATTTATTTATTTATTTTCTAAATTTCTATACCGCTTATCAGTGCCAAAGCACTTCTCTAAGTGGTTTACAACATAAAAACAAGTAAAAATAAGACAATTAAAAAGTAATAATTAAAATTATTTTTAAAAAACATATAAGTTAAAACAATAAAAACACACCCTAATAAAAGCCTCTGTGCCTGCAGCTACAAATTAAAAGCTTCCTGAATTAAAAACATTTTTGCCTGCTGGCGAAAGGAGAGCAGGGAGGGGGCCCGCCTAACTTCCCAAGGAAGGGTGTTCCAGAGGGTGGGAGCAGCTACTGAGGAGGCTCTGTTGTGTCCTCAGCAAGCGAACCTGGAATGATAGCGGGATTGAGAGAAACCCTTCCCCTGAGGATCTTAAAATTCTGGCAGGTTTGTATCGGGCAATACAGTCTTTCAAATAGTTTGGACCCAAGCTGTATAGGGCTTTATAGGTCATGACCAATACTTTGAATTGTGCTCGGAAACAAACGGGTAGCCAGTGAAGCTGTTTTAACACGGGTTATATGATCCTTATAGTTAGCCCTGGTCAGCATTCTGGCTGCAGCATTCTGTACCCACTAAAGTTTCCAAAGGCAACCCCACGTAGAGTGCATTACAGTAGTCCAAACGGGATGTAATCAAGGCAGGTGTCACTGTTATTACCAGCACTTTGAATTTTTCTTGGAAATGGACTGGTAGCCAGCAAGGCTGTTGTAACAGTGGTGTTTTTTTCCTGTGATTAATCCTAGTCACCAGTCTTGTCACAGAATTTTGGACCAGTTGCAGTTTCCAAACATTTTTCAGAGACATGTGTCACTATGACCAGATTAGGAATCTCCAGGAATGAGCACAGATGGCACATGAGTTTTAATTGTGCAAACGCATTCCAGGTTATTGCAGAAACCTGGGAATCCAGGTGCAGACCTAAAACCCTTTGACTAATCAGAAGTGTCACCATCTTGTCTGGATTCACCTTCAGTTTGTTCAGCCACATCCAGTCAATTTTTACTGACACCATACATTCGTTTAGAACTAGAATGCTGTAGCTTTCTTGGAATTTAGATGGAAAGAAGAAATAGAGTTGGATGTCATCTAGAGTTGGATTGCACTAAACCCCAAATCTCTGGACAACTACTCACAGTGGTTTCATGTAAATATTTAAAAAGATGGAGGACAGGACAGAGCCCTGAGGGATGCCATTGGCCAAGGCATTGGAACAGAAACAGGGAAGGCTTTGTAACAGTGGTCTCACAGCCGTCTTTTTTAGGCACAGTGAACCTGTTTCTCCAGGAAGTTCTAAAGCCACTGAAAATAAATTCCTCCAAGTTCCATCCTGGGGAGGAAGCCCAGAAGCATACCATGGTTGATGGTATCAAAAACCACACATCCAGCAGAAGCAACAGGAAAACACTTCTCTTCTGTTCTGGATGTAGATCTCCCACCAAGCTGACCATAGCCACCCCTATCACATAGCCAGGTCTGAAGCCAGATTGAAGTGGATCTAGATAATCCGTTTCTTCTAGAAACCCCTGAAACTGAGAGGCTACCGCATGATGTGGTGTCTTACCAAAATAGAGTATTTGAGGCTGGCTGATAGTTATCCAGTGTGGTAGGGTTCAGGGAAGGCTTTTTAACTGCTGTCATAACTGCTTCTTTTAAGTACAATGAAACCTTTCCTTCTTGCAAGGATGCACCCACCATTCCTTTACTCAGACTGCCAGCTGGTGTGTGTGTGTGTGTCGGGGGTGGAGTAGCCTTGCACACAGAAAACACATGGCTATCTCAAAATTGTGTTTTTTTGCACAAAATCCTCAAGATTTTTGCACAGAGGGCCCAAATTTCTGTAGTGAATAACTTATCAAAACACTTCAGGAATTGCAAATACTAGAAGAGAATTGTGTAGAAATATGTTTTTTCCTCCTGCAGTGGTGGGACTTACTCATCTTTGCTCATGAGGATGAAATGTTTTGACTGTTTGCATCTCTAGTTCTTATCCTGCATTTCTAGTTTTTAAAATTCCAAGAATGGGTAAGAGAAGAAAGTTCTGGTTTCTCCTAACATGCTAGACTAGCCCTCTCCCAACCTGGTGCCCTCGAGATCTGATGGACTCCCATTATTTTCAGTCAGGCAGGTCAGGCTGGCTGGAAATTATGGCAGTTGCAGTCTAACACCCCTCAAGGGTTAGTCATTGCCAGTGACTCTTGAAAAGCCACTGCATGTGCTGTGCAAACATTAGCATGAGGACCAACGGAAATAAAGAGTTGAAGACCAGCTGAAATGTGTGAATGAAGGTGCCTTCCTATCTTGATTTTCTGTCACTGTTTGGTTTGGGGGTGGCTTTATATTCCTGTTGCAGTGGCCTGCTGTAGGTGCTGGCTTTGCATATTCTTGCATTTCCGTCTTTCCTTTCTGTATATAAACTACTACCACAGTCTCTTCAGTGTTCATATACCATATGAACACAAATGCTGTTCAGTGCTCTGAAGGTGGATGACTAATGTTGTGGCAACATTTCCATATCTCTCTGCAATTGTTACTGAAAGCTGGTGGGTTTTTTTTTTTTTTTGCAAATGTTCATAGAAGTCTGTCTACATACCAGCATGATCTCTTTACATAGCTATAAGTCTGCACTTGGACATGAAATATATCTTGCCATCATTGTTCATGCTTCCATTTATTCAAGAGGGCCAAGTGCTTGTGTAGCAAAAATGGCTCTACCCATGCAAGTGTGGGAGATACTGTGCAGGGTCGGCCAGCCCGCCCACAATTTGCAGAATTCATGAAGGGTCGTCAGGCCCCAGATATGCTCAGGTAGGAATGTCTTCTCTCTCTAGGCAGCATCCTCTGTTCCCTAGGAAATGGGAGTATTACAGACTTCACCAACACAGTTATATTCATGCTAATACCAAACTAATTCTTTGTGCAGCTATTCTTATGTAGTTAAAATGGCCTCATCAATGTGTACAAGGAAGATATTATTAGATTTGGAGGAACCCTAAGATTTGCAAACACCCCCCCCCCACACCCCATAAAAATAGCCGAAGAAGTGGAGACTCCCAAAGCAGTCCAGTATGTGCTGAGCATAGTCAGTGAATACAGTGTTGGATGCTAGCTGGGGATTGGGAAGCTGCAATGGAATGGGATGGCAAAAAACTGAACAGGAGCATCCCGTATCCCAACATTTTATTATAGCTTCACTTGTCAGTTCCAATTATAATAAACAAGAGGATCTTTTGGAGCGTAGTTACGTGCAAAGATATTGAAGATTGAAACTGCAGATAAAGATGTAGTGAAGTTTTGTTGTAGGCCATCATTCATACTTGCCTGAATCAATGTACTTAATGGTATGTTCATCTGTACAACTGCTGATACTACTTAATTTTATTGAACTGATGTTGTGCTCTGCTTCATGGTTTAACAAACTAGGACAAGGTGGTGGACCAACTCATAGATGGATTTGTGGATATCTGGGATGCTGTTAAAAATTAGCAGAATTCCTTGTAAGACCTCCTTTCTCAAATGTTCATGTTTTTCATAAAAATCCTCCCTGGGTTCTGGCCCTCAGCTTACAGGGTCACTACGCACCTAGTTTCCCACTTATGCCTGGAGTGCCTCTTTTGGGGTCTTCCCATATGCTAAAAATGTAAGGGTAGTCATTTTTTCTTGGACCAAGGGCAGTGGAATTGTGCACCAGCAATGAAAGGGAAGTCTTATTGGTGTCTGTCATTAAATCTGAAGCCCTCAATTCATCTGTTTGTAGTTTTTTTGTTGTTGCTTTTTTTTTTTTTGAGTTGTTGACCTTATTGTGATAGGATCAGCTAGCTTGCTGGGGATAGATGATAAACATTTTAAATAGGAATTACAGATGGTCACAAGAATGTACAGTTGTCCCAAATTCACGGATTTGGCATTCACAGTTTTAAATATTCACTTGAAAATATTCTTAAAAAAATAATCTAAAAAGCAAATCTTGATTTTGCCATCTTATATAAGGGGCACCATTTTGCTATGCCATTGCATATAATGGGACTTGAGCATTCACGGATTTGGGTATTCCCGGGGGGGTGCTGGAACCAAACCCCAGCGAATGTGAAGGGACAACTGTACTTGTTTTTGGATACTGCAGTTTAAGACAATGTTTCTCAGGCTATCAGATATGGGGGACCAGCAGGTTATTTTCAGTGTGCCAGGGACTGGCAACATATATGTGCCCATTGGCTGTAATTGTTTGTTCCCCCTGGAAACTAATCGGGGACCAGAAGTCAGTGGTTCAGGAACCAGCGGCAGTCCTGGGACCACCACTCTGAGTAACACTGGTTTAAGGAACATTCATATTTTTCATATAATTTATTGTTTAGTAGAGAATCTTTAATAAGCATGCACTTTGCTATGATATGTCTTATTTGTACATTGAAGTCATAGGGGAATGTGAAACTTAATTTATTGAAACATTTGTTTCTTTTTTTCATGTTTCACAACTTTAATAGAATATTCTAACTATTCTGTACAAACTGAAAACACTGTTTTAAGTTAAAAATGTATAAGGTAAGGCTGGAGCACTCTCTACATGCTTGGTAACAGCATTCATACAGTTACTATGAATGAAGTCAGATGACAGAGCCGATGGCACTCAGATATATTTCTCCATGACCAGGTCATCGGCTCAGACTTCAGATGGTGTCTCTCCTCTCAATGACTGTCTTAGAGCAGTAATGGATTGGATGAGGAAAAACAGATTGAGACTAAATCCAGACAAAACGGAGTTACTGACAGTCACAGGCCCGAAACCAGGTCTGGGAATACAACTTCCAGTCCTGGATGGACTCACACTCTCCTCTAAGGACTGTGGTCGCAGTCTGGGGGTACTCCTGGATTCATCGCTTCACATGACTAGTCAGGTGAATGCGACGGCCAGAAGTGCCTGTTATCAGCTTCGGCTGATACGCCAACTGCGCCCTTACCTGGATACAAGGGATCTGGAAACTGTGGTACACGCTTTGGTAACCTCACGTTTGGATTACTGTAATGCACTCTACATGGGGCTACCCTTGTGCCTAACCCGGAAACTTCAACTGGTACAAAATATGGCAGCCAGGTTAATTACAGGTACATCTAGGAGAGAGCATATAACACCTGTGCTTAAATCTCTCCATTGGCTGCCGATTAGTTTCCGGGCGCAGTACAAGGTGTTGGTTTTAACCTTTAAAGCCCTACATGGCTTGGGTCCATCTTATCTCCGGGACCGCCTCATCCCATATGATCCCCCCCGCGCACTTCGGTCCTCTGGGAGGAACCTGCTGCAACCTATGAAAACTAGGCTGTCGCAGACCTCCCAAAGGAACTTCTCTTCTACGGCTCCCAGACTCTGGAATGGCCTGCCGGATGAGATCCGTCTTATCACTACTCTTGATAGCTTCAAGAAAGTGCTAAAGACAGATCTCTTCCGGCAGGCCTTCCCGGAATAACTTCCCGGTTCCAGTGGATTGATTGCTACCCACCCCCTTGCCATCGTTGCCGTTATTTATTTATTTATTTATTATATTTTATTCTTGTTTTAACTTTTCATTAGTTTAATTTAGTTTTAAGGGGTGGGAGGGTTAGGATGGGGAGGGATTGTTTTAACTTGATGTTTTAATCTTGTTGTACGCTGCCCCGGTTGCTGAGCAGAGGGGCAGGTTAAAAATAAAAATTTATTATTATTATTATTACTAATGAACTGTTGCTAGAAACTGGTATTGTTATGTTAAGAAACATGAAATTAATTCCAAACAGATCTTTTGAAGGATTTTGGTGCTTTAAAAACCATGGAAATGTGGTACAGAGTGATTTGAGTATTGGAAATAAAGTATCAAAACTACACATTTACTTAGGATTTAATAATATTTCCCAATTCAATTACTCTCATCAGCTCAGGCAATTCTCTAAACCATCCAGACCATTTCATCTTTCTATGCTTTTGAGTGTAGTGTATCATCCATCACCTTCTTTCCTGTTTATATCAAACCAGACATGCAGTGATGTCTATGTTAGCAAGCCACTGACCTCCATATTTGTTTCTGACAAACACAACATTGCATTTCAGTGTCTTAGTGGTAGAGATGTGAAGGCCTGGGAAAAAACCCACCACCCCCTGTTTTTTTCCTGAAGCCTTTTGTGTTTTGTTTTTCTAAAAAATTGGGAAAAAATGAAAAAAGGAAGAAAATCTATTATGGAATGTTTTATTTTAGCATGATGAATAAAATCTTTAAGACAATAAAATCTTTAATATACCAATTGTGATAATTTTAAACCAAATCAAATTGTACATAGTCATATTTTATGTTCCTAAAGTAACAGACTGACTTTCAATCTGTAAAAAGTGTTAATGTTGCATTTTTTCATTTTTTTTCCTGAAAATTTCCACGTTTTCTGGGGAAAAACCTATTTTCCCCCCATGGCTTCAAAATTTCTGGAAATTTTAATCTCTACTTAGTGGTACTTTAGAATACCGTAAACATGTTGGTAAGTCTTTTGTCTTGCTTGGTGTTTGAAAAGCCATGGGGAGAGAAATGTCACCTTTTCAATTTTCAGACAAATATCTAATACTGCTAAGACTTGTTGAAATGTGTGAGTAGGGCAGCGTTATAGTGGTTCTGTTACCCTAAATGCTCGGGGGTCTTGAAGACCCTCTAACTATAGATATTAATTTGGGGAATTAATATATTCAGCTTGGCAATACAAGGGGAGGGCAACAAAGTAGGACCTTTTCACTGTGTATACTGCAGCTCAAGAGGAGACATTAAGCTAGAAAGTACAATTATTTTATCTTTATTTAGAAAATAACACCATTCATACATACAGTCAGGCTTCAAGCTTTCATGCAAGGCTAACGAATGAGGTAGGGAGAATTGGGATAGAGGAATAGAGTAAGGGGTTGTTTTCGGGTGATACTGTACTGATCAGAGAAGTTGTGTTCATGGAGAAAACCAGCAGAGTGGGGGTCCAGAAGCAAGAACGGCTACACAGTCTGACGTGGAGTCAAGAGGAAGATGAACTGTGCACCCTGGCAACACATAGTGTCATGGAATAGATAGGAAGGGGATATGTGCACACTTGAGTAGGGTTTTGAAGGCGTTTTTGTATCCAGTAGTTCCCTTCAGGTGATGGGATTCATACTGAAAGACAATGCTTCTTGAAGGTTCTCAAGATAAGAAAGTGGACACTCTGGATATATTAATGAGCCTTGATGTGTTGATATTTTGTAATTGAATGGTGGAAGCAACCCTCTTTGTTTATGGGAAGGTAGAGGTAAAATAGCTCTTTATAAACCTGAGTATCTCAGCTATGGTTGATGGGATTAGCCAGATGTTCTTTCTTTGGAATTTGGGCTGGCCTCTCCCTAGTGCATGCCTGACTGAGTCTTAGTGCTAGTCTTTGGGATTTCTGGTTTTTGGGAGTCCCCAGTTTACTGGCTGCAGTTCTTGGAAGGCTACAGTTGACCCAATTATTAAATATTCACCAATTATTACAGTTATGGCCAGTGGGTGTGAGAGCAGGTAATAGTTCACTTGTTTTAGATGATCCAGGCCCCAGTGTTTGTGTGTGTGTGTGGTGTTCTTGATAGCACAGGAAGGGGCTGTTGAACAGCCAGGGCAGTAACTGCTGCAGAGAGTAACTCATAGCTGCCATAGTCCAGGCTTTTTTCTCTGTCCTCCTTAGTCAAGCAACCTGTTCCATACTTAAAAGAGGGCAATGGAAGCAGTTAACCTTTTTGATTCTTAAAACTGCAATGACAGCTCCCCCCATAGCTCACCTGCATTCACAAAGGGGCCCCAGTTTCTGAAACTGTTCCATGCCCCCAGCCACCTTAAGCTGGCCTTTGTGTGGGCCCCTGTGCATTTAATAATAATAATAATAATAATAATAATAATAATAAATAATAATAATAATATTTTATTTCTATCCCACCCCTCTGCAACGCAGTCGGGGCGGCTTACAATATAAAAACTCCATAATCCATTTAACACACAGATTCGTAACAAATAGACTGCACTGGATGCTTAGAAGCAGTGGCAATAAAAGAAGAGCAAGAAAATGTGATTTTCCAATTGAGAATACAGATGACATCCTTGAAACCTCAAGCCTGTCTATACCCAGCATGATACTTAAAGCAGGGAGTTCCTCTATTAGTTTCTAGGTTGGCAGGGCTGGAGATGAATGTAGGTGCTAGATCAGATGAAATTAGTCACTAGAAGCCAATTTGTGTAGCTCTACTTTTGGTAGAAGGGAATAATCTCCAGTTTAAGAAAGTATAAACTTTTCCCAGTGCAGAAATTTGGATTAGCTAAATTTTGTGTTCTGTAAGTCATACCAATACAGGGATAACTCAGTGTTCTTTGCTTATAGAGCAGTCTGTGAGCTTTTATAGCTTGTTTATTCCTGCTGGGCCCAGTGCTGTTGGAGGTGTGTCCTGATGTGCCTAATTTGATTGTCTGATGAGAGACCTTTGCACTCATACCATCTGAAGACAACATAATTTTAATACTGTCACCACCCATCCCTGCACACTTTTGGAAAAATATCATTCCTTAATTAAATTTCTTGTTTTGAAATCTTTCATGGAAATGTTTGTGCCTCTTTGGTCGGCCAAATAAAAGTTTTAGCACAGTATGGACCTTGGGACTACACTTAGTCAAAATAGCTATCCCAGCATTCATAAGATTTATTTATGTGATTGTATAGTGGGAAGTGAGTGGCCAGAGGCACTAGTTTTCTGAATTCCAAAGGACTGCAGGAGAGAGCCAATCGCTCTTTCACTTCAGGCTGAGAGACATAGGTGACAAGAGTCTTTCACAGTTGATCTACTTCTCCAAATGTTCTGGAACACAGGGAAGGGGTGGGTTTGTCCACTCAGTAAAATTAGAGGCCACTCTTCCCTCATGTGCATATCTCACTGGAGTGTATGCAGGATGTCTGTCACTCCTTCCTAGCATGAGATGACCCCCTCATGGTGTTCTCTATGGTGTATGGAAAACTTGGATGAGTAAAGAGATGTCTCATATTGCACAGGTAACTTCCAGGAAGACACTCGTGGTTACCAGCAGCAACTTGGCAGCTGCCGTTGATTTAAATTTTACAAATCTAATTAAATTAAAAAAAAAAACTGATTTAATTTTTTTAAAAAATTGATTTTTAAAAATCTGATAAATAATTGATTTTTAAAAAATCTCCAGAATACGCCAATTTTTTGGGAGAATACAATACATACAACACACACACACACACACACACACACAACCAACTACTGTAGTATCTTGAGTTGCTTGGTCACCAGAACAGTACTAATAATAGAATGTCACCTGCAAGATAGTTACTGTGGGCTTTGCAGTGATGGAACCACTTATCTGCCAAAAAGCATTGGAAGAGGCACAGGGATTTAGCAGTGTAAGGGGGCAAAATGAGGGCATTGCTCCCCCATAAGAATTCTGCCTCCAATTTCAATTAAATATTTAGAAATACAGTTTAGGCATCCAAAGAAAATAGGCTGGCAGGGTTACCAAGAGGACCCAAACACAGCAAATGTAAATGAGTTCTAGGTGTGAACAGTTTTCAGTGTTGCACTCTCTACAGTGCTAGAAATGTGGGGATTGAAAAATTCATTGAGGGACAATTCATGCCTGGGAGGGGCAATGCCTCCCCCCCCCCCCCGTAGCTATACACTTGAGAAGGCACAAGGTATTGGCTCATAATGTTGTTGATAGGTTTAGCAGCTTTCACCATGATATTCAGGAATAATATTTTATTCAACTTAATTTGCATGTGGCATTGTTGAGTGATTGTCATTTGGACATTCAATTGTAACCATTTATAGTAGCTTTAGTATGATGACGTTCCTACTGGTTAAAAACTGTTGAATGTGAAGAATGTTGGATGTTGGTAGTATCCCCTCTCTACAGGAGAATGTAAAAAGGAAGTTATAACTAGTTATATTAATATCTAATTTTCTTCAAAAGTGATATAAAAGTTCTGTAGAAAGAAATTCTCATTCCCTTTTCCCACCTAGGACTCCATTTTATTCCCATCTCCCTCTCTTACTTTGGAACTTACTTTCTTACTCACTATCTCCAGTCCAATGAAGAATTGCTCTAGTAAAGTAAACTAGGACAAAATGGGGTTTGTGTGTTTAGTTTTAAGGGAAACAATTCTTCCTGCTAGTTCCAAACTGTGGCCCATAATCCTTTGTGTTCTGTCATGTTCTATCAGAGGCCTCATGCTCACTGCAGTTGCTAGAGTTAAATGACTGCTGGCAGACTGGAGACCCCAATACTTTACTCCTGAACCCTGTTGGTGGATTTCTCTGTGCTGTAGTAATCTTCCATCTGAACTAAAAATGAATGAGAACGCATGTTAGAATTGGAAACAATCTGGAGGAATGTAATCATCAGATGATGAGTAAATGATCAGGTTTTTTTCTCTTGAAGTATTAGAATTTTATGAAAATGTCCAGCTGACTTGGCCAGTTAATGCTTGTTTTTGATTGTACTTTTTCTTTTAGCCATGTCTCAGGCTGTGCAGACAAATGGAACCCAGCCTTTAAGCAAAACATGGGAGCTCAGCCTGTACGAACTCCAAAGAACTCCTCAGGTACCTTCATTATCCCCCTCCCCTGTTGTTGCATAAGTTGCAGATGAGTGTGTTTTATTGTGCATGCTAATGTTTTGATTTGCTGTTTAGAATAGTTCAACAAATAACAAGATCTGACCTACATCATTAGAAATAAGTAATGCTGAATGATTCGTAAGATTGGGGTTTTTTTCTTTGTGGAATTCTTAACTGATAGCTTCACTGTGGCCAGGAAATAATTGCCTGACCACACTATATTTTGATCATTAGGAGGCTATAACAGATGGCCTGGAGATAGTGGTGTCACCCCGAAGTCTTCATAGTGAGTTGATGTGTCCCATTTGTTTGGATATGTTGAAAAACACCATGACCACTAAGGAATGTCTACATCGGTTTTGTGCAGATTGTATCATCACAGCCCTCAGAAGTGGGTAAGTAAGGAGGATCTATATGAAAACCTTGTATCCGGACTGGATGGTACCTTTAGATTTTAGTTATACCACAAGGAACCTGCAAAAATAGTATTGCTTTATTTCTGAGATTGTCTCTTGATGCTCAGGCAGGGTCAAAAATCTAATGGGTAAGAATGGTGCATTGAGCACTTGCTGTGAAGGTTCATTCTTGTCTGTGAAGGAGGAGACATCTAACATGTGTTGATTGCACCATGCCAGGCAAGGGATCATGTGACGTAGACTCTTAGGCTTTTAGTAGAGATTCCTAGCTTCTTCTCATTTCCTTTACATAGGCAAACCAATAGAAAGAGAGAATGAGACAACAGCAAGAAAGACAAAGATGGGCAACTTGTTATGACTGCCCCTGCTAAGGTGGGGCTGGATGTCTCCTTCACAGACAAGAATGAACCTTCAAAGTAAATGCCCATTCTCTTTCTGTGGCGAGAAAGCCATCCAGCAATGAGATATGCCAAAGCTGAGACAAATGTACCAGGGAGGGATGGCGGCATTAAAATTCTGCAAAGCAGTATCATCCCCTAAAGCACCCTTCTGATTAAGGAGGCCCTAGAGGATGCAGATTAAAAGGATGCACAGTAAAAACTGTGGGGCTGACACCAAGCCAAAAAGAAGGGTCTTGAATCAGTAATGGGAACCAAGGGGAGAAAAAGAAAGGCACTTTCAGCAAGCAGCATGAACTGGAATATGACGGTAACCCTCTGTCAGATCAACAGATGCCAGATGCTTTCCCTGATGAAGGGCCTCCTTGATCCTCAGAAGATGCTTCAGTTTGAAAACTCCTATAGGTTTCCATTCAGTACCTTCTGTATAGAGGGGAAAGGGCATCAGACTCATGATAATAGCAGTCCCTTATTCTCAAGACCGATTGATCTGAAGAAGAAAGTTTCCAATCTGCAATCTCATGGACTTTCTTCAGAGCAGTATCAACACACTTTTCATTTGGTTCTTTTTAAGAGACACCTCCCTTTTTAGGAGCCAAGGCACCTTCAGCATCTCAGTTGCCTCTGGCTCCAGAGAATAAAGCTTTGAGCTATATCAGGGGTGTACAAATTGCAGTCCCCAGGGCTGTTTCTGCAGCCCTTCAGGCCCCCAGGGGGTCATATTTTTGCCCCATTTTGGGCCCCTGGTCTATTTTAGGTGCAGGAAACACCTTTTTTAAAAACAGGAAGTAATCCACGAATGATTCCTTGTCATTGAAAAATGGCCCAGGGAGGCCTAAAAACAAGGCAAAATGACCCCTACAGCCCCTAGAGGGCATTGGGGGATATTTGGGGGCAAACAATTTTTGGGTGTTTTGCATTGCAGGTGTTTGTTGCAGATCCTAGCCTAACTCCCCTTCTGCCCGCCACAGAAGAATCCCATTCAGTCTTCACTGAATGCTTTGCACTGGATCCTCCATTGTGCTAATTCTGCACATTCATTTCTGTTTGCGTTTAGATAACGATACTCTTGGATACAAGCTTCAGACAGCAAACTTTTACAAAGAATGATATGGAGAACTAACATTCTCTTCTTCTCTTCTTAGAAACAAAGAATGCCCTACATGTCGTAAAAAGCTTGTTTCTAAAAGATCTCTGAGACCAGACCCAAACTTTGATGCCCTCATCAGTAAAATTTATCCAAGTCGTGATGAATATGAGGCTCACCAGGAGAGAGTTCTAGCAAGGATCAACAAGCACAATAACCAGCAAGCCCTAAGCCACAGCATTGAGGAGGGTCTGAAAATCCAGGCCCTGAACAGGTAAGAGGTTCTCATTAGTCAAGAGTTAGAAATGAGGTGTATGGGAGAGAACATCCTTTGAATGCTGGTGGGCTCATGTTCAGTCTTTTTGATTTGGGTAGCAGAAGTCCATTCCTGCTTGAGAAGTCCATACCTGCCTGAGGCTTAAAGAACTACTGCTAGTGAGGCCAGGCTTGATGGACTAGTGGTTTATAAGGGCAGCTTTGTGTATTCATTAATTTGAAGTATGTGAAAAGCATATATTTTGAATAAGGCCTGCATATTTTTCTCTGTCACGAAAATATGACAAAAGATGTAAAGATATGACTTCTTGCTGTAAGAGCCTAAGGACAAGTGTTTCAGTGTTGAAACAAGTATAGTCTAACATCCATTTAAAAACTACACCAAAAAATGGCACCACATCGTATGTCTTGAAATAGTGCTTGTGTATTGCAATACTGATTAATCTGTCTTGCAAAATTAATACTTGGTCATAGTCAGAGAAAGGAATGTTAAATGGATTTATCAGTGCTGAAAGGCTCAATCAGTCTTAACATAATAAATGTCATGTTGCTTGTTTGTTGGACACAGTTCACACTTGAGGTTGTGTTTCTACTTTATGGAGCTGTTGCTGTAACAATGTGAGGATTCATACTCAGAGAAGAGTGGGAGAGAAGTACTGGATAGTACCTTTTTACTTCCCCAGTATTTGATAACCTGTTCTATCAACTCACTAAACACTTCACAAATGGCCATGTGTCATTTCTTTTCCTACCTTGATCTTAGTTAAAATGTAACTTTCCACTAACCTAAAACCTTCCTTTGTAGGGAAGTTGCAGCCTATTAATAATAGTCAGCCTTGATTTTTTCTGTTTCTTAATCAACTCTTGTAATATTTCCTCTTCAGAAGATGTGAATTCTGTACATGCTTATTATATCCTACAAATCTGTATATAATTGTTCCTTTATGTATTTGCTTAAATTTAATATTCTTTTTATATGGAAAAAATAGTCGTACAGGTTGAGTATTCCTTATCCAGAAATCTGAAATGCTCCAAAATCCAAGATTAAAATAAAAAAATGAAATAAAAAAAAGATTAATAATATTGTATAAAATTACCTCTTCTATAAGGCGTATATGGAACACAAATTAATTTTGTGTTTAGTCTTGGGTCCCATCTCCAAGATGACTCATTATGCATATGCAAATATTTCAAAATCCAAAACACTTCTGGTCCCAGGCATTTCGGATAAGGGAGATTCTTAGGGCCTAGGCTGAACATTCCTTTTCTGCATCAGGGTTTGCACAATTGTACATTCCTACACATCTGGTACTCTTATATTGAGTGCCCCCCCTCCTCCAGTGTTTTATGGTTTGGGAATGTAATTTTGGTATGATTTCAACTTCATGAGAAATTTTGGGGGATCCATGAGAAAATGCCAAGCCCACCTGTCAGAAATGGAGCATGGGGCTAATCTCCTTCAGAACTTATCAAGAAGTAGTGCAGCTTGGGTAATGGACAGTCAGCTGCCAGCTAGGACAGTTGTGCACTTAATATATCTAATGATATATTAAGATGTAATGATATATATGATAGAGCAGGGAGGAGAAATATCTGGCGCTCCTGATTTTGTGATTATAGAATCCAACAGCATCTGGATCGGCACACATTTCCTACCCCTTATTTCAACATATGCTTTGAGATCTTGGCAGGCTTACTACATTGTGTGCTAGGTTTCTTATTCTTTGTTGGTTTGTATTAGTGAAAAATATAGGATGGACAGAACAAATGCATTTTGCTAGTTACTGCAAGAGTGGCTGAAGTGCTTGTATATGTTTCATGTATATGTCATATATGTGTATTAGGTTACAAAGAGGCAAGAAGCAACAGATAGAGAATGGCAGTGGAGCAGAGGACAACGGTGATAGCTCACATTGTAGTAATGCTTCAACTCACAGTAATCAAGAAGCTGGGCCAAGTAACAAACGGACCAAAACATCTGATGATTCTGGTCTAGAACTGGACAATAACAATACAGCAGTTGCTATAGACCCAGTATTGGATGGTGCAAGTGAAATAGAACTAGTTTTCAGACCCCATCCTACGCTAATGGAAAATGATGACAGTGCACAGACAAGGTAAGCAGTGGTTCTTACCTTATTTTAGATGCTCCACTCTGCATGTTAAGCTGATTCAGTTTGGGGCCATTGTGCTTTATGTTTATTTATTGAAAATAAATAGTTGGGAATGCCAAAGTGCTGTCCTTCATGTATGGCTTGGATTATTTTGATTGTGACAGTAGTCACAATCAACTGTACAATCTGATACAGGATAAGTAATCACATGGATTGTCTTTATTCCTGATGCAGGTACATAAAGACCTCTGGCAATGCCACAGTTGATCACTTGTCTAAGTACCTAGCTGTGAGACTGGCCTTGGAAGAACTCCGGAGCAAAGGAGAGTCAAATCAGATGAATCTTGAAACAGCCAGTGAGAAGCAGTACACAATTTATATTGCTACAGCAAATGGCCAGTTCACTGTGAGTAGCTGAGCTAACATAATCAGAAATACAGCTGTAAGATACACTTGATCTTACTCAGAAATTCTCCTTTATCTATAGGCCAAACAGGTGGAGAAGGTGCTTCACTTTGCAAAGCTTTTACTCTGCCCTCAACATCCTTTCATTGATCATGGATATCTTTAAAAATTCTTAATTTCATTCAGCTCAACATGCATTAAGTGCCATTATGCAGGTATCTGTACCATTCTGTGGATGTAGGGATATAGCTCTTGGAATACATGATGCTGACGCTGGGACATGTAGGTACTGCCCTCCTCTCCATATCTGGGGAGGAGGGCAGTAGAGAAGAATTTTCTGAAGAAGAACCTTGATGTATTTCTGTTTCTCTTGTAGTTGATACAGCTCATTTTTGTGCATTGCCATACATTGCTAAAAAGAGAGTGGGATAGTAGTTGGAGCATTGAAGAAAGTCACTGATAGCCATTGACAGCTTTACTTTTTTGAGCTTTACCTGTTTTCAAGATTGCTTTACCAATTTTAGCAGAGCCTGGGATTTAGCAGGGCCTGGAATAGCAATCTCCCTCGTTACGTTGTTCAGATTTCTTGAAGGAAGGTCTTGATACAAATGTGAAAGAAAGCTAAGCTAGAAAACCAGATTGTTTCTTTCTTAAATCCTGATCTCTTTTTATTTTGTGAGGGGGAAAATTTAACCCATTTTACTTGGGACAAAGATGAAATGTCCAAGTGTTTTTCTTCTAAAGTCTCTAAAACCAGTGGGACATGGTTTCTGCTTTTCACCACATAGTCATAACTGCCCATCTGTTCTCTCCAACAGTGGCTCTTAACCTTTTCTTTACCCAGGACCCCCTTTAAATATCTTTTGTTGCTGCGAGCCCCCAAGACTTAATTCAAGATTTAAAGCCCTAACAATAATAATCATAATAAAACCTGATAATAATAGTAATACAATTACACCATCCATTAAACTTTCTCTCAGAGGCACTGGAGGGGGAGGGAAGACTTTTCACCTGTTCCTTCCTGCAAGTTTGTGGCTGGAGCAGATTTAATGGCAATGAATAGACCCAGTCAGCCTTCTCCTTGGCCCCTGTTATGTGGCCACTCCACTGTAGGGAGGAGGGGAGCTGAGCAGCCTTCAAGCCTTCGCGGACCCCCTGTGAGGATAGTGTAGCCCCCTGTGGGTCTGCAGACCACAGGTTAAGAACCACTACTCTACAACATTGCATCTCTACCCCTGCTTATACAACCTGTTGTCACCTCTATGTTGAACAAAAAACGTTCTGAAAGTTGCATTATTTGTGTGTACATATGAAAATTTGTATTGAAGCCGAACACTTTATAGCAGGCTCACAGTTGAAAGGAAGCACATGCCATGCATGTCTGATACATCGTCATCTTGATAGCAGTGACTGTCCTGTTTGGCTCCATATTCATGTTGCACTGATCTACCCTCAAACTGATAGACTTAAGTCTTTGTAGTTTATGGCCTTTTACATTGGTCTTGAGCTTACATTATGGCACTCTTTTTGCCAATGAAGCAGAAGAGTGATAAGCTTGAAAAACTTAATTGGATACCTTGATGAAGTCACTTTTCCCTCAGAAAGATGCCATAAGTTTCCTGCTAGAGCAAGGGTGGGCTTCCATCCCGTAGAGGGCATTTGGGGCCAAACATTTTTTCATATATATATTTTTTTTTTTGGTTTGTTTGGGTGCAGGGAAAGTGCAGTGGTTGGATGTAGCCCTCCAGAGTCTCCTTGAGACCCAGCGTGGCCTCTGAACCCTGAAGAGTTGCCTACCCCTGTACTAGAGCAACCTCCAAATCTAAAATGTGTTTGGGAGGAATGCTTGGCAAAACATTGTGCTTTTGACTGTGGTAACTGCTGTTATCCTGTTCTGTTTTATTTCATTTAATTGCCACAACATTGAATAAAAATGTGCTGTTGAGTCACAGCATTGCAACTTCACTTTCTTTCCTGCTTTTTAAGTATATGGACATGAGACACATGTGGGCTATGTCTGTAATGTTGATAGTAACGGGAGGTTTTCTAGCTATTTATTTTATGACAGTATCCTACTTAAGAACAGGATCTTTAAATCTTTTCTGGCTATGGTGGTGGTGGGCCGATTACCCTCGACAGACATATCTGCATGAAAAATGTTGGGCAGAAAAGCAACTTGAGAGATTTTGCAACATCTCCCCACCCCTCAATTAGATAACCCAAGAACATGAATATTCATGAATTTCTCCAAAGCATTCAGGTTTTGCAGCACATGCCATTGAAGCAATATTTTTAAATACCCACTGTCCTCAGTACTCAAAATATCAAACGTGAGGCAGGACCTCTGAGTTGGTACTGAGACAAGATTAATTTGGATTCTCATAGAATTGTTTATAATGGAATAAGATGAGCCATATTCATAAAGAGTGTTGAGCTGTAGTTATTTCTAGAAGTGACTACCTTCCTCACTGCTGAAGCAGTATGCTTGCTGTGTGTTCTGGTAGCAAGAATATCTTTATAAAAAAGTGAACTGTAGACTTTTATGTAGGAACATAGTAAAGTTCTCCCAGTCTGTGTGCAGCTGCTTCTTGCTTTGCAGCTGGGAGTGGAGTTGGCATCTGGTTTACATTAGATTATTTATAGGCTGCTGTGAGTAACTACTCTTCTCCTTAATGCTGTTTACAAGACTGTGGTGTGTCAATGTTCCATTCTTTCTGTAGTTATCCTGTTCATTTTCAAATCAAATATTAGTAGCTACTTCATTTGAAACATTGGCAATAATGTTGGCTCTGTTTCTGGCTTTGGCACTAATTTTTACTTTGTCTTTAGGTGTTAAATGGCTCCTTTTCCTTGGAACTGGTCAGTGAAAAGTACTGGAAAGTGAATAAGCCCATGGAGCTCTACTATGCACCAACAAAGGAACACAAATAACCCTGATGGGCTTTGAGTTGGAACTGTACTTTCTTTTATAGCTTTGGTTTATTTTAAAGAAGTGAAGCACCATCCTCTGCACCATGGACAACAGCTGAGACTGGTTGATGAATATTCATATTAATTATTAGACAGTATTTTGTGTGATATTTTAACTTATATATTTTTCCTTTTGGAGACTGATCTGTACATTCCATTGTTGCTGTCAAATGTGCTTTTTGATTTGGTGGCTCTTGTCCCATGTGCATGATTTTAGAAGCAGCAAAGGTCTTTTTGTAAGCATGCCTTCATATACTGTTACATCTCACATTGACAAACACACGAACACATCAGTGTATGCTGGCAAGCAGAGGAACTTCAGTTTCAGCAATTTTTGAACACATATGGTTAGAGTCAGTTTGCTAGTTACTGATCACTGCGATGCTGAGGAAAATGCTGGTGCTGAAAGCCAGAGGATTTGTTCAGAACAGTAACTGAACTTTACATTGCCCAGGCAATGAGTCCTGTATTGTAAGTATGAAAGACTGGTTTAGATGTAACGGTGGCCAGAGTCCTATTGGAGACATTACAGAAGGAGGTATTCTCCATCTGTAATAGGTACTATCTATTACATAATGTGTTCTTCTCCCCCACCCCACCCAGTGGAAGGCAGTTTCTCAATGCTGGAATGTATGGACATTTACTCACTATGGATGGGCAAGGTGTTGTCTGGCTGCTCATCTGCAGCTGAGAAAAGAGAACAGATGTCATCCTCTCTTGTCTTCAGTGTACACTAATACTTGATGGTGATCTGGGAGAACAATAGCTGTTCTCCTGACTATAGAAGTGCAGCTGGATACTGCCTGAGTGCCTCCTGGCCATGAGGGTATACTCTTGTACTGGGAAGTTCCCCGTGCAATGTAGGCTCTCAGCCTCTGTTCCCAAACAGGCACCAGACCTGGGAATGCATACAATTCTTTTTCCCATCATGTTTAAGATAACTGGGCTTTTCTCAGCCAAGAAATTGAAACATACCAAACATGGTTACGAGAACCATAGTTAGCTTTGGTGATAGTGATGGCTTAACAGCAGTTAAGGAATGAAAGAATAGAATGAAAGGAGGGAGTGCACATTTCTCACAGTAGTTTGCAATCTGTTAACATTGGTTTTAAACAGCCCAGTAAGGAGGAGAAACACAAGTGCTGATACATCTTGAAAATAGTAATCCTTGCTACCAACTGGTTACTTGAGTGTCATGTAGCTCATGTAAATGAAGGCAAATCAATGTTTCTTTTGAAATCTGTGTCATTCTGAATGTGGACTCTTGACTGTGCTAGAAGATAAATGTACCAAAAGCACATCTCTGTAAAGTGTTTCCACTATAACTTTTGCACAGTAAAACATTAATGGATAAAGAATTTGCCCCCAATTATTCCTAATATTTCTTAGCCATATTGACAGTACT
This sequence comes from Gambelia wislizenii, assembly GCA_030847615.1. Lineage (NCBI taxonomy): Eukaryota > Metazoa > Chordata > Lepidosauria > Squamata > Crotaphytidae > Gambelia > Gambelia wislizenii. Next base: position 157,998,659 of record JAUMIR010000004.1, on the reverse strand, counting down.
TAGCACTTATGAGTTTAACAAATACAGTATATTTAGCTGATTTTTAGTTTTGACTAGGTCAGAACTCTGCCCACAGCCATTGGTAGTTATGTACTCAAATAAAGCAGACTGGATTGGGTAAATCAGTTATCACTTTAAGCATATCTGCTTCCTTCACCTACGGAGGCTGTCACCTTCTACATACTGGAGGCATGAGGGATTGCCATTTAGCATATTTGTTCTTTGCAAACTTCAGTATATGTATCAGTATTTGGTACTGGGAATGAAAACATTGCCCAAAAGGCAGAGGCGTGGATAGGACTGTTCAAACCTCATATTTTTCACTCTCTCCTTATTAGGATAAAGAATCTAGAAACTATGCACTCATCTGTCATGCTTTTCCTTAAACTCTCCAAAATAGTGTTTTGGATGAAGCGTGAGGCTTTCCACCCTAATAATTTTGTTCGTCCTGTAGAAAAAGGAAAATATTGTGTAATACTCCCTTCTTGAAAACTTTTAATATCAGAAATTCCTAAATTATGCCAGCAATTTGTGCCATGAAACTCCACAATTATTAGAAATCTGGAGGTGGGAAAGAAAGATATACTAAAACTATTTGGTTTTGTTTAGTACTTTTGGTGTAATGTACAGTTTATATGGCTTGTTAGTGCATGTCCCCTGAAGATAAATCAGGTTTCTTTTTATGTTACATTGCTTTTTTATGGGCAAATACCAATTGCAGAACAAAATCTGCATTGTGATTTAATGTTGATAACATTTAGCCCTGTTATCAGATAAAAATGTCTTGTAAAATTTTGAAAGCTTATTTACCTAGAGGGTGTGTGGTTCCCAACTTAGTGTGGGAGAATGTAAATTTTTACTTCCATGTTATATAGTGATTTCAGTAAGTATTTATATTTACTTTAATACATAAAGTAGCTGTTTCAACCAATTAATTGCACAGTGAGTTTTTAATAATATGGCTAATTACAGATTTGAGAACAAGTTATATGCATTTCCTTGCTGCTGTTGTTCTAACCAGGGTATTTTGTAATGGCAGTGATCCTCAGCTCAGTCCAACAACACCTGGAAGGCACATGATTCCCAGCTCTGGATTGGAAAAATGTCATTTTGCAGTGGAATTTTGTTGTTGTCCCTTTGCTAATTAATGTGAATGTAATTTGGGAAGCTACTCCCCCCCCCCGTGTTAACTTGCGGTGGCTTCTATTACCATATCTCAGCAATAGCCTATGCACACATATTTCTGCATGTTTGTGTACACAGTAGGCGATTGGAGGCTCACAAAAGATACTGTAGGTTTTAGAAGGGCGGGGCCTTACCTCCAAAATATCTGACAAACACTGACAGGTACCTGAGTGTTGTCCTATCTTCCAGTCCACTCTTCCAAACTGAAATGGTCACTGCTTCTTCTCACAGTAAAGAGGAACCTTGAGAAGCTGCATACTAAGTTCTACTAATACTGAATGTACAGTATGACCCCCATATCTGTAGGGGATACATTCCTGGAATGACTTCTAGCATATGATAAGAGTCGCACTGGAGGACCTAGAAGATGCCTAGAGAGACCATACTTTTTTGGGACATGGGTAGGTGAATCTGCGGATATGGGGGTCATGCTGTATTTTCAATCAGTCTGCATTTAGATGCTACACAGCTAATTTCCTCAATAAATCTTTGCCTTATACTTCCGAGTCAAGTTGTGATGACAGTGGAAATAGGTGACCCTAGTGTTCAGAAACACCCTCATTTGCTGATACTATTATGATAATTAAGCAACATCTAGTACTTAAAAGAAGCAATTACTGAAAGGAACTGGAGCGCTAAATAGGAAAATGAAAAGTCCAGATGAACATTTCAGTCTTTACACTAACTACAAATGTTTTCAGCCGAACTGCCCTAAGAATATAACAAATACATTTGTAGGAATACACCTAATTCAGGCTTGTTATATTGGCATCTGTATACTAGATTTAAGATTCTGAAAGTTCCAAAGTAGAGGTTTTGACCACATCCGAATTGTAGAAAACCAAGTATTGACAAAACAGAACATTTTAGGAGAGTGAGTGTGTGTACACACCCATACATAGACAGTCTTCCCTACTTCCCATGGTGTTATCTTCTCAGGCAGCATTATATATCTGAATATGGAGCTATTAAAGGGAGGAAATTCAACATGGTTGAAAAATTCATTAACTTTAAAAGGCAAGCATTGAATGAAAACAACTTGAAACTACATCACTGTTTTTCAGTGGTTTCTCTAACAGTGTCCTTAAGTATTTAAAACAGCAGACCAGTCATATGCAAAGTTCAAAGATAGATATAACTTAGATAAAACTCTCAACACAAAATTTTGCCATAAGCAGAATTAAATGCTTTCTTCTGTAAAGTCACCTTCTGCTACTGGCTGGGAATCCTCAGAAGACTGTAGAGGGCCTTCAGTTTGCCCTCCTGTATATGTGGGAGTGCTGTACTTCACTAGGATAGATTTAAACTGCATGAGGGGGGCATTGGTGCGAACGCCCATTGGGTCAAAATGAGTTCGACTTACTCGATAGCCAGCTTGAGAGAGATAATGCAAGAACTTATTTAACCTGGGGAGAAAATTTAAAAGCATAAAATGAATACATTTTCCACCAGTCAACCATAATTATACTTTATAATACCAGACTACTTACTTTGGCATGTTCATTCCTTTAATGCTGTGTCTGTGGATATTGTAATAAAAGGCAGGATGTTCAGCATTACTCTCTAGTTTCTGGCGCTTTGCTCCATTCTGGCTAACTTCATTACCTTTTCTTTTCCCTGTAACAAGAAAATGTTAAAGTTCAGATCATATTTGTTAGCTTGTATCTGGTCACCATACCACCCCAAAGCAATGGAATTATGTATCTGTATAAACTTTAAGGATGCTATTTCAAAATCCCAAGAAACATCCCTAAACCTAAATAATTTGGACATTCTGATCGTGCTTTGTTCTGTAATGGAAAATCTCTACATTTCACAATTCACATTCTGTAACTAGTTTGTTGCATGTTCTGTGAAATGTACATATCCTAGGTAATCTGCATTCTCTGAAGGAGACATCCATTATTGCGCTATTTCCTGTCACAACCCAGGCTAGGCAAGGGTGATGTGACAGGAGGGGTAGAAATACATGCCAGGGTTCCTTTCTTCCATTCTTTCATCTTTGTCCAATGCTGCATTTCTTTGTACTGATACATAAAGAAATACCTTGGAGGGGCCTGTCCCACCTGGAACTTCCCAACAGTTCTCAAAGGGACTCAGTAAACCTCCCTTAAAACTTCTCCTTACCATACCTTTCAGACTTCTTTCTCTCAAGGTTTTGTTTCTGGTAGCTATAATTTAACCAGAAGAGTGTTAGAACTGGGAGCCCTGTCCATAATATCAGCTAGATGCACCTTTGAAAGGGACTCAGTCACATTAAGTCTGGTCCTGAGTTTCCTTCTCAAGATTCTATTCTTCATAATTCTGTCAGTTTCCTTTTGTCTTCATCCTTCTCACCCTTCTGAAAAACTTTGGCACAAGCCACACTTAGGAGAGAGCTCTAAGGATTTATATCCACTGCACTCAGCCCTTCAGGTGTTCTGGAGTAAGGTGAAAGCCTTACTCATTTTTTCCCTCCCCACTTTCTGGGCAGAAAGGTCAAGGCTTTCACCTTAGCATGCCTCTTTGTGGTATATGATCCTTGGAATAACCCAAGGCCATCAAACATCATTGCTCATTATACCAGATCAACTTCTCCACTAATACTCCATTAGAAAAAAGATCTGCTGAGCAGCAATGTGGTCAAACCCTTCTACTTTAAGTAGACACTGTATTGGAGAAAATCTGCCTCTACTGAGGCTGCATTTGGCAGGAGAGTACTTCAACAGGTTCTCCTTTCCTAAATTGGCCACCACCCAACATCCCTTTGTTATAACATCTTGAATATATCCCAATACTGGATGTCTCCCTTTGTTGCATACAGAGTGGCATGTTTGTATTTAACATGACAGTCCATTCTTGTATGTTGGAAGCAGGAGAAATCCATGCCCATCTTTGTAATGGCAGTTTCCCCTTCTGTTCGGACCAGCTTGTGCCAATCAAACATAGGCACATCTCAGTTAACAAAGCTTCTGTCAGTGAAGCTTCTTTTTACTAAGGCTTTCTACTTCTGCCTAGTCCCTCTTTTCTTCATCATCCTCTGTCAGAGACACAAAATCATAGAGTTGGAAGGTGCTTCATGGGCCACTGGATCCAACCTTCTGCTCAATGCAGGATCTCCAGCTAAAGCATCCCCAGCAAGTAGCTGACCAGCCTATTTTTGAAGATGCCCAGAAAAGGAGACCACACCGCCCTCTAGGCAATTGGTTCCTTTGTTGAACCTCTCTTTACTGTCAAGAAGTTCCTTCTATTGTTCAATTGAATCTACTCTCCTCTCACTTCAAACCATTAGACCTGGTCCTACCCTTTGGGGCAGCAGGGAACAGGCCTGCCTCCTCCTCTCTGTGATATCCTTCGAGGTATTTGAAGAGTGCAGTCATGTCACCCCTCAGCCTTCTCTTCATGAAGCTGAATATGCCCAGCTCCTTCAACCATTCCTCATGTTTTGTTCTCCACTCCTCTTATCCTTGTTGCTCTTTTCTGAACCTGCTCCAACTTCTCTATATCCTTCTTAAAATGAGACACCTAGAACTGAATGCAGTACTCCAGATGAGGCCTGATCAGTGAAGGGAGCCCTGGTGGCTCAGTGGTTAAATGTCAGTACTACAAGTCACCACGTTGCAAGTTCGATTCCAGCAGGCTCCAAGGTTCACTCAGCCTTCCATCCTTTCGTAGGTCGGTAAAATGAGTACCCGTCTTGTGGGGGCAATTAGCTAATACACACTGGAAGCTGCTTCTTGCAATGCAGATGTGTAAACTGCTATTGCTTAAAACAATTTGTAAGCCGCTCTGATAGCCTTGTGGCTGAAGAGCAGGGTATAAATAAATAAATAAATAAATAAAGTGGGACTATTGCTTCCCTTGACTTGAAAACCGTGCTTCTAGTTGGAAGGCTTTTTAGCAGCATTGGCATTGGGAGGAAGGGAGAAGGAGGGCTGAAGAAACAGACATTTCATGTTGGTTTGTAGCAGCATGTCTGCAGTAAACAATGCAATAAACAAAGCTTGAGCTGGGAAAGAGCAGGATTCTACTCTAGTTAATCCTACTGTAGCAGTGTGGCCCTACCTACAACTGGCAAAGTAAACAGCTGTCTCCAGAATCCCTTACTGGTCATATGTGAAAAGCAAAACAGACAGAAAAGGACTGTAGATAAGCCTGTCTCACTGGCTACTCCCAGCATGTTAAAAAAACCAAGAGGTTGCCTCTTTCTTCCATATACACCCACCCACCCCCAATATCCACTTAATTTACTTACCTGCATGTGAAAAAATATGGTCTCTATGCAGCTTTTAAGTCCTCTGCTGGAAGCTGACCACAGAGCTACACTGGAGGACCTATAAGATGCCTAGAGAGGTATTCTCTCTAAGCATCTTCTGAATCCTCAAATGTGACTGTGTGATATGCTTGGGCCGGAGGTCATTTATTTTAATAGGGTTCACTATTATCCGTGGTTTCTAGTATCCATACTAAGTCTGGGAATGTAAACCTCATGGATATTGGGGTCTATCTGTTTAAGACTGGACTTCCACAGTAAGAACATAATGTGTCATTTTGTTCTAGGTGCCGCAATAGATTGATAGCTACGTACCATGTACAACAAAATAATCAGCTGCAGCATCTGGTGTCTTAATAATCACACCACACTCTTCTAAAACACAAGGAAATCAGAATTAAGTTAGGAAAACATTTATCTTTCAAAGAAAGAGAAAAATTTAAATAACTTTAGCAGGAGGGTAATGTTTGCAGCTACAGTTTAACTCATGTTTTTAGTCTCTCTCTAATATATTGCTGCAATTTCAGTAGCATGGTATAATAAGATACATGGAGAAATCCTAGGCTTTAGAAGGTTTTTTGGGACCTTCACACCCTTTCCTGTCAGTAAGGTTAATGGCAATATAGTCTCTCTCTGGCTTTTCTTCGCAAATGAAGATTCAGGAAGGACTCATCCCGCGCTTTCTGTAAGCACGCTGATGACTAAAAAGGCCAATCCGAGATAAACAAGTCCGGTTGCAGAAAGTGCAATAATGGCAATATAGTATTTTAAAGTTAATATGTTAATGTACTGCAAGTCACTGTCATCCACCAGGCACTTTATTAATGCATATTGTGATCAGGGTACCATGATATTGAGAACACAGCTGCGTTGGACAGGGCACATTTCTAGGATGGAGGACCATCGCCTCCCAAAAATAGTACTCTACGGTGAACTCGCCACGGGTCAGCGTAAGAGGGGCGCTCCAAAAAAGTGATACAAGGATTCCCTGAAACAACATCTCAGGCTTGGCCAAATTGATCACCAACAATGGTCTGCCCTGGCTTCACATCGGGAGGCATGGAGACGCACTATCCACAATGCTGCAGCTTTATTTGAGAACTCACGCCGAACAAGTCTTGAAGAGAAACGATAACACAGAAAGAATCACAACCCGGAAACATCACCCAAGGAGACCCTCTGCTGTGCTTTCTGCAACCGGACTTGTTTATCTCGGATCAGCCTTTTTAGTCATCAGCATGCTTGCAGAAAGCGTGGGATGAGTCCTTCCTGAATCTTCGTTTGCAAAGAAAAGCCAGAGAGACTGTTGGTGTTCAAAACTTTATTAGGCATACACCTTTGTGGAGGAGTCCATGGACTACATGTACACAGAAACCCTCAATATGAGACTGGAGGAGCTAATGGGGGTGAACGCACTCTACTTTCTCTGAAATGTATCTCATGACAGGGAAATAGCTTTTCTTGAAGTTTATGGAACTTCCCAACAATGGATGGTAGAAATTAAGACTATAGTCAGAGGGAAAATCCTTTCTGCCATATGCAATCAATCCTTGTATATACAGTACTAGTGTATAAGTCAAGGGCATGTTTGGGGGCCAAAATTATGGATTTTGATATGACCCATGGATAAGTCAAGGGTCATTCTGCGGAGAGGGGAAAGCACCAGCGCCACCCTGGGGCCAACTGCCCCTGGCTGCCACCACTGCCATTTTCCTGCCCAGGAATTCAAAAAGGCATTTCACCACTCTACTAAGAGAAGTGAATGGTTCCTTTTTTTTGATAAGAGTATCTTATTTTTTTTTTTAAAAAAAGGAAACATCCCCATCTCTGAGTAGAATGGAAAAAGGTTAGAGCTTAATCAGTCCTCGGAGAACCTAAAAAAACCAAAACACCAGCCCCCTCTACCTTCTTTGAAGTGAAGTGCCAGAGCCACTGCCACCATTTTCCCACCCAGGCATTCAAAAAAGCCAGAAGCAGCACTGCAGCAGAGAGGGTCAGTGCTTCTTTTAGGTTCTCCTGGGAAGGAGCCTTTCACCACTCTACTCAGAGAAGGGGATGGTTCCTTTTTTTTAATAAGAGTTAAGGTATAATATCTACAATACAATAGCTACTCCTTATATCAATAGAAACAGAAAAACATACAACACAATCTTCAACAGCAAGTCATCAGAATTACCAGCCATTAGCCCCTTAATTGATGTGGAAATGATGTGTTTAAAAGGATGAGGCTGGCAGGTAATTATATAGGAGATAATATTACGCTAATGTATTCAACAATTTGCAAATTTAAGCTGTCTTGAGAAGATTAATTGTGTAAAGAACCACTCCAATATTAAAGATCATGACAATCTTTCTGTTTAGCAAAAGTATTTTGTAATATATAGGCTAGTGAGTAAACCTCTTGAGTGGGCAACTTCCTGAAACACACTAAGGGATGCCATCCTCATCTTAAATTGCACAAATTAACATTTTTCTTATCCTTAAAGCAGGGCTTATGTGGTACACATGTCTTGCTTCCTGGAAATCTCTCAAAATATTAGTTTGACCAGAAATAAGGTTTGTGTTCACCTTTCTATAAGAAGTTTCCAGGAGACTTGTGGGACTGCTATTAGCCTTGAAAGCAAGGTATGAGAATTACACTATTCCTCTTTTTCCCACAATGGCAATTTTGGAAGTTGGGATGGGGACCCCATGGGGAGCATGAGGGTTGCAAAAATAAGTGGGGAAGACATCATGTGGCTCACAGGCTGCACATCACCCATTGCCAATCTCTCTCTACTACTTGGAATTGGGTTGCTTTCTTTTATCGGACAAAGTTTTGTAAAACTTGACATCTCACCTTGTTTGGTCTGATTGCTAGGGCCATGGATTGAAAACTGTTTCAGAATTGTACACTCTGCTTCACAGATGAGAGTTTTTAGAAGTGGCTGGATATCTTCTAAACCATACTGAACTGCTTCAAACAACATTCTTCTGAGAAAACCAGTGTTGAAGAGGGAACCTGACCTGCAATAAAAACAGAGCTACAGTATCTAAAGAAATTCTAAAACTAAAAGCTGTTAGATTAGAATGGAGGATGAGGGGGCAATGCTCATCTGCACTGGCCATGCTCTGAAGAGATTTAAAGAGTGTAATCTATTTCTAGACTTCACCGTTTAGACAAGATTACTTTTCAGAAGTAATTAAATGCTTACTTTTTAAAAGTACGAAAAAGGTAGTAGGCAAATTTTGACTGTGATTATAAGGGATGCCAGGACACTTTTCTGTATGTTCTGGTAATGTAAGAATCACAGAAGATAGGGGAGAGTCAGATGGAATATTACTCTAATAGTGGCTGGCTGTATATGATCTTTCCTTATGCTTAATTCACCTGATCGAGGGATACATCCAAATAACCTTATACCCATTCCTGCTCATTTCTGGCACCATCCGCACTTTGTCCTTTTTGTGATAAGGTTTAACATGACTACAGTTGTATTCTTGTTTGTATGCATTTCACCATATTGCCAACATGCACTACTCCCACCCCTCCCACCACTGTGATGGTATGGTAGTATGGGGACCAACTCATTTGCAACCTCCTCTCTGTTAAGTCTTAGCTCAATTGAAAGTTCTCTGTATAACAAACTCCAGGAGAACATGGTCACTCCCCCCTAGGGATCCTGCCACTTTCATATCATTAATCAGGTCATCCCCATTAGTTAGGATCAGATCTAAAATAGCTGATCTCCTTGTTGCCTCTTCTACCTTCTGGACACTTAAACTGTCTGCAAGGCAAGTGAGGAATTTGCTGGACCTTACATTTTTGGCAGAGTTGGACTTCAGACTCCCACAATGACACCACTGCTGTTTCTCTCCCCCTTGTATAAGCCTCACCTCATGTTTGTGGTGGCCATTTTTGATAAAGTCTTACTGTACAGTACTGCCCCGCCATCCACTGATTCACCATCCACTGATTCACTTATCTGCGGTTGGCAACAGCAGCAGGGGAGGGCGGGGGGAGATGGCTCTGGTAGGGCTCGTGGAGGTGGCGGTGGAGGCTTGGGAGGCCTCTGCAGCATGATAGCTGCATGGAAGAAGGGGAGGAGGAACCAGAAGTGGAGCACACACTGCCCACCTGGAATGAGCAAGCCAGCCAGCCAGTGAGGGAGACAGGCAGCCTCAGCCATGCGGTGGAGCCTGGCGGTGGCAGGTAAACACAACGGGGGCAGGGGGGTGCCTCCTCCCCCTTACCTGCTGCCACCAAGCTGCGCGTGGCTGCGGCTGCCTGTCTCCACTGGCTAGCTTGCGTGCACGCTTGCTGTTTCTGGTTCCTTCCCTTCCACGCAGGCAGGCAGTAGTGGCAGCAGAGGCCTGGGAGGCCTCTACAGCATGATAGCAGCCACATGGAAGAAGGGGAGGAGGAACCCGGAGTGAGCATGCAAGCCAGCCAGCCAGCGAGGGGGACAGGCAGTCAGCTGCAGCCACGCGGTCGAGCCTGATGGCAGCAGGTAAGGACAAAGGGCGTAGGGGGTGCCGCCTCCTCCTCCTCCTCCCCCCATCATCCTTACGTGCCGCTGCGAGGCTCCACTACGTGGCTGCAGCTGCTGTCTCCCTCACTTGCTGGCTCATGCACTCCGGACATGCGGTGTGCACTCTCCTTCTGGTTCCTCCTCCCCTTCTTCCATGTGGGCAGGTGGTGGCAGCGGAAGAAGCTGGGGGCCCCGGTTGCCCGCTGCTGCCGCAAACCCCACACAACATCACCTACCCGCTGGGTTGCTGCTCCACACTGCAAACTGCCCCACAAGGCCGCCGCCTCCCTCCTTCCTAAGACTAGTCACCTGCCGCCTGCCACCTAACCAGGTGGGTAGGTGACCTCGTGTGGTTTGTGGAGGCAGCAGGTGACCGAGTAAGGGAAAGAGGGAGGCAGCAGCCTTGGGGGGGGGGTGCAGACGGGCAGAGGGTTTTGGCAGGCGGGCAGAGGGTTTTGGGCCCCCCCAGATGGTGTTCGCTATTATCCGTGATTTTTGCTATCCGCGCGGGGACCCGGAACCAATCCCCCGCAGATGTCGGGGTCCTACTGTATAAGCCTCACCTTGTGAGGGTTGCAGAGAGACTGCAAAGCATCACATGGCTTATACAGTAAGCCCCTATTAAAATTGGCCACTGAAGTTCTGCTCCACCTCAAGTGCCCAAAATGGCAGGAAGCACAGAGCTCATCCAGCCAGTTTCAGCGTAATTGGTTTCCAGCATTAATCCTTGGATAAATTGACCCAGGTTTTGGGGGTTGATTTTTTTGTCAAAATATTTTTGACTTATACTTGAGCACGGTAATGTGTTTATTTCAGCTGCACATACTTTGGCATGATTATAAATCTTTCTAAACAATCATAAACATGTCTATAAAGAATAAGCTCTTTACGTTCAGGGGGTATATTTCTTGTTAAGTAGGGATATGATTATGCCTAAATACCCTAAAGGCACCAGGTTCTGTCTGATCTTGGAAGCTAAACAAGATTATCCCTGGTTAGTACTTGGATGGGAGACCACCAAGGAATACCAGGATCTGTAGGCTCTATTTCAGAGGAGGGAACTGGCAAAACCCCTCTGAGTATTTCTTGCCTAAGAAAATTATGACATTCATGGGGTCCTCATAAGGCAACAGGTAATTTGAAGACACATACACAGACAGGTATAGGATTGCAGCCTCAGCTACAAATGGGCCTGGAAAGGAGCTATTTTGGAAATTCCTTAGGCCTGCTTCTCAGTATCTGTCACAATAAATCTCCCTAAACAAAAGTGAGAACAATGTGGTTCTTCCAAGCACAACATTCTTACACAGTCACCCATATTTTACTGATTTGGAAAGCATTTTCACTTTATTCTGACACAAATACAGGAAATGGGCTGTCAGAAATCAGTTCAGTGCTCATGCCTATTTAAAAATAAAAAAAAAAGAGACATACCATAGAGGACCAAGTTCAACTGCTGTCTTGCCTGTCATATGGCTATGGCAGTCACATGGTAGCTGCCGATAAGGATTCTCTGTCACAACAAAAACATGAATGTTTATTCTCTAAAGAAATGTCTCAGACATGTACATGTCTATAATTATGAAAGTCTGACAATGTATGTTTCTTGAAGAAGAAACATTGTAGTAATTGCTTTTAACAGTGTAACCTGTTGCAGTTGCTGTTAGTGTTGGAAATGAAGAAGCATCAATGCTTGTTTACAGCTGTGTGTGTGTGTTCCTGATCTGTGTTTACTTCCTGCTTTCATGCAGAAGTCACTTCTCCTCTCTTTGCTCCAAGAAGTTTTAAGTGTTTTACAACCCTCTATCTCAGAAGTAAGAAGCTAGCAACCACCATGCACGCATGAGAATCAGCCTTAGGGACTCTTTTACCCAAAGTCAGATAACTGTCTCCTATCTATCTGTTTTTCTTATCTAAGATGTATTCTCTGCCATAATAAATGTTAAGTTCTGCTTTATAACTTTACTGGAGCATCCTACGTGTTTTATGTCCTGTTTTGTACCAGAAGCTCATGTTGCACTTGGGCTCTGCTGCAGTCTGCTCAATATAAATAACAAAATATCTTACAGTTAGTAGGTACAGAATGAGGCAAAACACATGTCCTGAAGGTGCCATTTCAGCAACTGGTGTGGGGGAGGGCAGTATTCAGCCTGAGCTTAGATAGTCCATTGTTTTTTGTTTGTTTGTTTTGTTTATTGACAATCATCTAACCAAGAATGCTATAAAAATTCTATGCAGCAAAAAGGTTATCTTTTTGATCAGCCACAGGAAAGAAAATGCAAGGACTGTGGTGGTTTTGTTGTTGGCCTCACTGAGCACTATGTGAAGTTGCAATATGTGATGATTACCTTCTATCATGTTGCCCTCTTTCTTGAATACCCTTTCTTCACACCACTGACAGTGGATTAAGTACCGAATTTTCTTGACAGTATCATCTGCAGGAGAAGGCCCTCTCAACACTCTCACCTCCACTAGGACAAAATGTTCAAGGGCCACTGCAAGCAAAACTTCAATGCCTTTGTTGCATCGAGCAGCAGCTCTGCAAAAAGACCCATGTGACATTACATGAATTGTACTATCTTGTGTGTATTTGTACTATAATGTAACATGTTAAGTATTGTCAGTGCAATGTATGATGAGTGACTGACAAGTGTGGAATGTTTGGTGAAGAATTAATTTGCATACTGCTGGTGACTGGTTGAGGGACTAAGAAGAAGGAGGTGCTGTTGGAATGACATAGTAAGTGTGGATGATAGCTTTTAGATAAAAACCAGGTTTTTAAGAAAACAGCTATACAAATTGCAGCTTAGTTCTGTGGAGAGTAGATGGGGTTTGTGTGAGGGAAGACTGTGTTTCTATATTTAGGGCTTAGACTGCGAGAATAAAGTATAACTACTGTATAACCATATGTGTTACTGTGCTAGAGGGTGGTAAGGAGTGCATAATATATAACATCATAAGTTGTATTCAATATGATTAGATTTGTTATCAGACATATCCATGCCTACTGCATTGTCAGTGCTACCAGAGTTAGAGTGAAACAGAGCTTAAGAAACAGTCGTCATACACAGACCACAGTACAATACTGATGGCACCAGCTCCCTAGGAAGAGTGTGGGAAGGTGTTTGTTTTTGCCATTGTGTGTGGCAAATTAATGCCTAATGTGGTGATACAAGGTTGGACTGCCAGAATACACTACTACCGCTACCAGAATTTAGCAAAAGCTAATTTTTTCTACACGTCCCACTTCATACACAAGTTTCACTCCAGCTGAAAAGTTTTCCTAATACATGAATGCCTTGTATGTCCTATAAAATCTTGCAATTCCAGTGCACTTATTCCAGCAGTGTCCTTGCATACCTTTCTCTTCTTTGATTCTTTTAAAAAATCTAACACATTTTAACATACTTTAATGCTACTGTCATGAATTAGAATTTGAGTCTTAGTGATATAACTGAAACCAAAATATTAAACCATTGTCCACTGCTTTTAGGTTCCATCCAAAGTTCTGCTAATGATCTTTTGCATGTGCAAGTAAACTTCCCTTTGTTTCTTCCATCCTACAGCACCATGTCTCCCCATCTGCTCAAGATGCCTCCCCCATCTATCACAGCAGATTTGGGAAAAGATGTTGAGGACTGAAGGGTGAGAGGTGGAATCATCCTCTCCCCATTCCGCTGACTAAAGTTTTCTTTCAGAGAGTGACACTGATTTCACCCATGGGTACTTTTTAGGAATTATAGTTCTAATAACAAAGTGCATTGATACTGTCTGCTTCTGAATAACACAGATTTCCACTCTATTTCAAACAAGAAGCCATTCCCATTATCTGTTTCAGTTCTGGCTAAATCATGGAATATCGCCTCTAACTATCCTCTCTATGTAACACTGTGGCATGTATGCTCTTTATTTACCAAATCCTTTGTATTTTAACAATCAGAAACTAGCTGGGTTTTGGTTTTTTTTTTTTTTTTTTTTTTAAGAAGCCCACCCAGACTACTTTAACAATGTAAGTTTAAAAGCATGAATTCCTCCCAACCTTTTGCACTGTTTCATCCCAGGATTATATAACTTGTGGCATACAAAGCTGAATGCAAGCCACAAGCCATGTATGGTGGTCACCAGGGGCTCAGATAACTTCCCATTTTTGCTGCTTGTTTGGGGGACTGCAAGAAGAGCAAACATGTTAAGCACCTGACAGACCCCGATACATTGCTGGTGGTTTTGTTCAGCTTGGTGAATCACACACTTTTAAAGTCTGCCTTGACTGCATTCCCTCTTCTGGATCTAAGATCTGAAGACTGTTGGGAAACAAGACACAGAGAAGCAACTTCCCACAGTGTCTACTAGGAATTTCAAATGAGCGACTAAGGAAAAGCATTGCATTTTTCTCCTACTGGAAACGAAGACAACCACCATTTAAAAACTCTTGAGTGTACCTTGCCACAGCTGCAACTACCATCCTAGCAGCCAGCTCCTTGTAGTACTCAGTCCTGACAATGTTGCAGCCGTAGTGCCGCTGGGCCACATGCTGGGCTTTCGAATAGAGAGAACTGATATCTGTTGATGTCACTGACACAATGCCAAGGTTTCTTACATTTCTGAAAGCTGCATCTAGATAGTTAACAGATGATCCAAATGGATCCAGATGGCTGTAGGGTTGGGTAGGAGAAAGAATGTAAAAGCAAAATTAAGGATTAATGAGGGGAAAAGGTATATGGCATAATCCTAACCTTCTTACTCAGAAACAGGTTCCCACTGAATTCAACAAGAATAATATCCAAAAAAGTATGCTTGTGACTACAGCCATCACTGCTACATTTTAAATATTTCTGATAATTAAAAAAGTGCTGTCCATACTTTGAACACATAGAACTCTGGACATATTGACTACCTTTCATACAGCAGCACTCCAGTCAGTTTCATAAAACATGCAGGTTCAGTCAAGGCAATAAATATAGAAAAAAAATACCAAGTGGGCCTAATGAACAAGTTTTATTCATGAAAGGACACTTGCCATTGGTGCAGAAAGTTTTGTAAGATTTAGGGCCTTGCCAGATATTCTGTGGAAGGAGTAAGGGAGAAATAAAACTGATAAGAGAAAGGGTTCTATTCTTACACAATGTTTATTTGCCTCCATTCTTATCTTTCTCATATGCTTAGCTGAAAACTGCCATCTTAGAAGTTCTATAACTGAGCTAGCTAGGGACAGGTTAGCATGGGGTGGGGGGAGGACCAATCTGAAACAAGTGTCACTTACATAAAATCAAATGCTCTCAAATGCATGATGACATTGGCATCCATTTTTGTAACCTCAATAACAGGCAAGTTTTCTTCTTCTTCCATTGCTTCATCACAGTCATCTTCTTCTCTGAAGTTCATTACCACTTTCATCTTATTCAGATGACAGTTCTCCTGTATCATTGTAACTGAATTTTCATTGTAGTCATTAATTGTGACCTTCACAGAATTTCCCAGATGCTTTGCCCACTGCAGTCCCATTATACCTAGAGGGCAAGTAGTATCTATAATCAGATGCAGGTAACAGTAAAAGCTTTCCCTAGTGGAGCTTGTTCCAAAGAACCAGGACAATGTCCACCATAGACACAAAGCAAATTAGAAGAATTCCTATCTGAGAAATATTCAGATACCTGTCCTCACTAATCTGCTCCTAATACAAGTATATTTGTAAGGTTCACCACCTGTTTTCCTGAAATGCTAGAGCAACTGAATAATGCAATTCTATGTATGCTCACTCAGAAATAAATCATACTGACATCAATGAAATGTATTCCCTTGTAAATACTGTAGTATTGTAAATGGCTTGGGGTTTATTTTTAAAATGAAATGTGGTTTATAAACATCTTAATAAATAAATAAATAAATAAATAAATAAAGTACTTAGAATTGCAGCTCAAGTATGCAGTTTCTCTTGTAGAAACTACATAAAGTGAATCAAAGCAGAGAATAGCAGACTACCTGTGGCTCCAAATGCATCTAAACATTCCAAACGTTTTCGTTCCTCAGCTAGGACAGCTAAAGCACAGACTGTAAGCTGTCTAAAAAAAAGGGGGAAAGAGTGTCTTAATGAAAAATAAATGCATACAACGTCTTCATTATTTTTTCCCCTCTACTCAGTTTAAGGAACATTTCTGAATGAATTGCAAAACAACTAATTTTTCAATGTTTGTTCTGTAATTCTTATTAAGTCAGAAACTGAAAGGTTTCAGAATAGGACTTAAAACAGCATTATAATATTAAGAATCAGTATTTGATTTTAATGTTGGACTAGGACTCTGGGAGATCAGGATTCCATCGAAGCCCACTTGGGTGGCTTGGGCAAGTCACACTCTCTTAGTCTGAGAGGAAGGCAATGGCAAACCTCCTCTGAAGAAGTCTTGGCAAGAAAACTCTATGAGAGGGTCACCATAACCTGGAACCAACTTAAAGGCACAGAACAACAACTAATCATGATATTATAACATACAGCAACATTTTACATTTGCCAGCAAATCCATGCTCATGGTATGCCCAACAGATTATGATTTTGATCTTCATCCAAATGCCACCTTGGCAATGGGCTCATGGACTGGTCTTAACCTTTCTCTAATCTCTTGTATCTCACCTATACAACAGAAATATCCACCACCTATTGTCTTGTTAATATGAACATCTGTATTAAAATGTTTTTTTAAATTCCCCTTCCATAAAGAAATACATTCCACAAACTCTTACCTGTTAAGTTTCATTTTGGGATTAAAATAAGAATCTGTTTTCTGTGGTGTAGTATAGTTAGGAAGAACTTGCACGTTTGCATCTGACTCTTTCACTATTTCACATGTAGATTTAGGAGCAGGGGCTACAAATAATTTTCAGAATGAAAGGGCATTAGAGAGGTTATAGCCCAGTTCAAACGATCATATGAGGTTTCATAAACAGTGGATCAGACTCTGGCTTACTTCCTTGGCTTCTTAAATTACATTAAACTACAGTTCCCTGATTTGGATGTACTGGTTTGTATGTATAACTATGAAGTTGCACTTTAGAAAAGGGGCTAAGGAGAAGCACTTGGTTGTGATTTTGTGTGAGAACCACCAATATCTTTACAATACAGAATATAATGACAATCACATTACCAATTAAGTGAGTATTTTCAGAACACTTTAAGGCAAAAAATTGGCACAGTTCTATTACAGGAATTTGAAATCTGAATTTGGATTCAATCACATTCCTTGAAGCAACTCCTTCCTTATCAGTAAAAAAGAGCAGGGGGTTTAATCATATGGCAAAAGATGCAACTGAGCTTTCAAAGACATTCTAGATATTATTAGCTAAGTAAAGTATCCAAGTTGTTCAAGAAAAAAATTAGGATGATTATTTAGGGACAAATACTTTGTTTGGTGGCTGCAAATGCTTATGAAATATGATCCCTGTATGATTTATCTTTACTCATGCGAATTAAAGCTGAAGATATAAGCTTTGTTTTGCATGTAGATTTTTTGCAATGCTTTACATAGTAAAACAAATAACGGTATAGCTTATTTTATTATGATCCATTTTCAGTAGTTCAATATATACTATTTATACAAATGAAATAATAAAGAGGGAGCTACAAAAATGCCTGTAAATAGTACTAGGCATTATAGAAATTTGAAGAGCTTGTGATTTTAAGTCCTTGTTACTAGACTGAAATGTAAGTGCATACATACAGAGTTCTAATCCTAATTTTATCATCTCCCCACCTATGTAATCCCACCTATATAAAAATAATTATTGTATATTTAACTTTTAAACTACACTATTTTTAAAATGTTTGCAAGCCACCTTGGATCCTGTACAAGAAGAAAAGCAGGATATAAATTAACAAAAAAGCTTTCTTGAACCCTGTGCTGGGAGAAAGGAAGGATATAAAATAAATAAATAAATAAATAAGGACTAAATAAAAGATCTTACTATGGAAACAACAGGGATGTTTCAATATTTACCTGGCATAAACCTTGATTCAGTTTCTCCTTTATTGACATGACGTTTTACATGTCCTATCATATCAGTCCTTCGGGTAATTGTTGCTGAACAGATTATACAATGATAATGGGATCCCATCTTTATGGACATCTATAACACATATTGTATGCAGATAGAATGTTAATCAGAGAAGTATTTTAGTATAAGGGAAGGCTAAGGCACTGATGCTAACATTCCTGGGGTTAAACAATTGTCAGAAAATGGAAAAGGGGTCTCAGGTATCACTGGAATCAGGTATAAAAAAAAGTACCTGGAAACAGGAAGATCCATGGTTTCCTTTCAGGGTATTAGATACTGACTATATAGAAAAGCAAGAAAAGCCTTTACAGCATACTTGCTAATACCAAGGATGTTGAATTTTGGCCCCTGAATTAAGCACTACAGTTGTCCCTTCATATTTGCTGGGGTTTGGTTCCAGAACCCCCCATGGGTACCAAAATCTGTGAATACTCAAGTCCCATTATATGCAATGGCATAACAAAATGGTGTCCCTTATATAAGATGGCAAAATCAAGGTTTGCTTTTTGGATTATTATTTTTTAAGGAATATTTTCAAGCTGCGAATACTTAAATCCATGGATGCCAAATCCGTGGATACGGAGGGACAACTGTATAGCTTAATGGGAGTTACCTCATTTTTTAAATAATGGTATCAATGCTTATGTTTATATTACTGGCCTCCAAAGACACATAAAACATCAGTTTAGACCAGTGGATTCTAGATGTTATATATTACAGACTTACCAGTTAAATTTTTGATTGGACTACCACAATGTATTCTTCATGGGCCTGTTTCTATAAGCAGTTCAGAATATAGCCTTCTATTTTTCAAAGGCATATCAGTGAAAATAAGTTACAAATGTACTGCAAGAATTGCAAAGGCTCCCAATTTCTTTCTGCATGCAATTCAACATATTGGCTATAGCCGTTGAAGCACAAATGGTCTGGATACGGAATACTGTACTCTATTCTCTTCTTCTCTATGAACTTCTCATAGAATACTTTGATGCACCCAGGATATATTTCTCTGAACCTATTATCTATCTGAAGGTAGGCTGAGAGAGAGGATGGTGGTGCCCATGTTATGATGTAGGTGGTCCCTTCATCAAGGGAGATCTTTTAAGAAGGTGGCAAAATCTTTTTAGTTCAGTAGGGGTTGGGGAGGAAGGGGCTATGATAACAAATTGGAATACAATGTATCATACAATTGCGTTTAGATGCTGAATTAGTCATCCCTCCACATTTGTGGCTTCCGTTTATTCACGAAAATCCCCCCCCCGTTTCCGGCAATGCGTGGCTTTCATTGGTTCCGTGGGGGAGGGGTGGAGTCAAAGCCCCTGGAAGCCACCGTTGTTGCCTCCAAGAAGCCTCATTTTAAACGCACTCGATTTGCCACCCCCATGGCCGGGGGACACCTGAGGCCCATGCCATCTGCCGCCGAAAATCTAGGGACGGGGTGGTGAGCCGAGTGCATTTAAAACAAGTCTTTCAAGCAGCAATGCCCGGGCCTTGCCTTGCCTTCCGATTCCCCCCACCCCCGTTTGCTGTAAAACCCATAGCCTCCATGGCTTTCCCCCAGCTTTTGTTGGCTGGAGGGGGCTATGGGCTTTGCATCGAAGGAGCAGCTTTTTTCCGCCGTAGCCTCTCCCCCCACAGCCAACAAAAGCCAGAAAAATCCACCTCGTTCGATGGAAAAACCATAACCGCCACAGCTTTTTTCTGGCTTTCGTTGGCTGTGGTGGTTCAAAGTGAGTGGGGCAACAAAGCCAAGGCCCAAAATTGGCTGGAATCGGTTCCTGGAGGTTCAAAGTGAGTGGGGCGACGCAGCCAAGCCCCAAGATGGGCTGGATTCAGCGCAAAAACCACTGAATCCAGCCCATCTTGGGGCTTGGCATCACCACTCCATTTGCTTTGAACTGGTTCTTAGAAGCCCTCCTGGGCTTCCAAAGCATCTTCTCAGCCCCTGAGGAGGAGGTAGCAAGGCGGCAGCCAAGCGGGTGCTTTGGAAGCTGAGGACGTCCTCCTGGGTTTCCAAAGCATCCTCTTGGCCCCCGAGGAGGAAGCAGCAAGGCGGCGGCTGAGGGGGCACTTTGGAAGCCAAGGAAGCCTTCCCGGGCTTCCAAAGTGTCCTCTCGGTCCCCGAGGAGGAGGCAGCGGGGCAGCGACCGAGCTGGTGCTTTGGAAACCGAGGAAGCCCTCCTGGGCTTCCAAAGTGTCCTTTCAGCCCCTGAGGAGGAGGCAGCGAGGTGGTGGCCAAGTAGGCACCTTGGAAGCCTAGGAAGCCCTCCTCAGCTTCCAAAGCGTCTTCTCGGCTGCTGCCACCTTGTTGTTAGGGGCCAGGGGCCACCAGCAAAGATGGGCCGCGGCCAAGCCAGAGCCTCCACCATCACTGCCAACCCTGCAATCCAAGCCCTCCCCGGTGCCAGTGAAGGAGGCCGGCGGGGCAAAGGCGGGTCTGGCAGTCTCTGAGGAAGCCCCTCTGCCAGGCTTGCTTTCACCCCGCCAGCCTCCTCCTTCACCGGCACTGGCTTTTCAGCGTTGGCTTTCTTGTCCTTTGGATTCCCACCCCTCCACAGCAAACAAACGCTGAACAAACCCTGGCGCTGGCTGGAAAGCTGCGGTTCCCTGTGGAGGGATGGGAATCCAATGGATGAACAAACCTCCCGGACTTTGCAACCAGGGACCGGGGCGGGGCAGCCGAAGCTCAGGCAAGCCACCGCCATCACCGGCTGAAAAGCCGCTGTTTAAACGGCTTCGGTTCACCACCCCCACCCCTGGTTTCTCAGTGGCTTTTCGGCTGGTGACAGCAGTGGCTTGACTGGGCTTCTGCTGCCCCTCCGTCCATTGGGGGCGGTGAACCGAAGCTGTTTAAACAGCGGCATGTTTAAACAGCAACTTTTTGGCCGGCACTGCCTTGGTTTAGGCTCCCCCACCTCCCCCAGGGAACGAAGGCCAAGCAAACCCTGGGGAGAAGGGGGAGAGTTTATTCGTGTTTTTTTTCACATTCGCGGGTGTCTCGCGCTCCAACCCCTGCAAATGTGAAGGGACGACTGTATACTATTGTTTTAGTTTTTATAATAGGTAATAAACTCCAAAGATCTTTCAATACCATAAACAAAAATAAAAGCACATAATTATAGAAGCTGCACTTATTCCTGAATCGCATGTCAGTTTCAGCTTGAGAACCAAAACAGAGACTATTAGCTTTTGTGCTCTCTGTCTGATGTTCCATTTGTAAGGGCTTGTCAGTAAGGGCTCTCTCACTTCATCTTTTGGTTCTAATGGTGCAGACATAATAGAATGAGATAAAAATGAATGGGAAGATGGGTAAGAAAGAGGAGGTCTAGGAGAGCTTACAGCTCTGGTTAACTGGTATACTCAAGCTTAAGGACAAAAGAGAAAACTGTACCAAGTGAATGTCTTAAAACAAAGCAGTTAATAACTATTTGTGCCTTTGAGAAAGCATTTATATGGCTAAACATCTATTACCGGATCTCCAGTAACATTTGGTTTCACAGGGCGACAAGGCAAGTGACAGATGCACATTCTGTAGCCTGGAAATCAGAAAGGACATTGGTCATCTCAGACATATTTTCTTTTTAATCATCTAACAGTTTTATAACCCCACTTCCAAGGCACCCCACTCCTGGAATGTTAGCGTTGGCTATAGGCCTCAGAAACTGGCCAACTTGGTTAATTATTGTGGCCTTTTACAAGGGAAAAAGACAGGATGGTCTCAAAAGGTCATTTTGTTTTTCCCTGGAAAGGAAGGCCTGGGGCTGTGAAAGGCCAAAAGAAGACACATTCCACATAAATGGGAGGTTAATGGATGGAGAAACCCTTTTGTATTTGCTGATTGTGAAATTTCCTCTCCTCAGCTCCCAATCTAAAAGAAGTTGCTCAAAGCTGTTAAAATCCAATCACTGGACATTAAGAAACACATTTAGTATCTGCCTCACCTTTTGTCAAGACCAGGAAACCAATTGTGCAATCCATGAAGGCTCATGGAATTCATTGTTTCAACCCATGAAGCAACCAATCCCCTCAGGTGTATTTGGAGGTATAAAAGACCCCCCAAAATATGCCTCATTGCGCACAGCTGTAGCAGGGGGGAAACTCTGTTACTCTGTATTAGTCACATCCAGTTTCCTCCATCCACTCTGCCAGACTGACTACAGGACCGGTTGTATTATGTACCCCAGCAAAATCCTCTTGCTACCCCCTATCCAAGTTTTCCTACTGTTTTTCTTTTCTTTTTTTAAAATTATTTTTTATTCACAGTTTCAAAAACGTAAAAAAGTGCAACATCACTTTACATCCCTTCAAAATACAAACATTCTCTGATATACATTCAATACATCACCGTATAGCAAACATATCTGGATACCTTATTTTCACTCTTCCAATCCACTTCTCATATTTCATACTCCCTATCTTCCATTCATACCCCATACACATTACTTCCTTATCCCTTTGCTCTTCATTTTGCTTCCCCCCCCTCATATTTACCCCCTTATTTCTTTTGTTTCTTTTCTTATACATCTGTATTCTGTATCTTCCTTCTTACTCTTTTTTTTCTTCACTATCTATATATATATAGTTTAGTTTATCATATATATATATATATATATATATATACGTACACACCTAAGTATATAATGTATATATATATCCATACACCATGACCTTTCATCTAGTATCTACATATAGGCATCTGGCTGTCCATATATATAAATACTGTTCCATATTTTATTAACTACAGCCTCCTTAATCACCCTTTAAACAGAATCTATTTTTACTATAGCATCCTCGCCCCCTTTATCTTTCCATTAGTATCCCCCGTATCTCTAAATTTTTTATTGTTTTCTTTTCATCCATTAAGACAGTTAATCTTTCCATTTCATACATGTCGAAAAGTTTCAACGCCCATTCCTCTAATGACGGAAGTTCTTGTTTTTTCCAGTATTTTGCAAAGGTTATTCTCGTAGCTGTCATCATATCATCATGTCATCATCATACAGGACACCATCTTCCAATTTTTTTTTTTTTTGTATTTGTGGATCTATCTTTTCAAACATATTTAAGAGGTAGATTTCCAGGTCCTTTGGATAATCTGTACCCAACAACTCTATAATTGTTTTATGGATTCTTCCCCAATATTTTACTGCTTTTTCACATTTCCACCATATGTGGTAATAAGTACCGGATGCCTTCTGGCATTTCCAGCATTGGTCAGACATATTCTTATAGATCTTCGCCAGTCTCACTGGTGTTAGGTACCACCTGGTCATCATTTTATATATGTTTTCTTTAATATTACTACTCTGGTTTCTCTTCAGATTGTATAAATCTTTTGCCTTTTCCTACTGTTTTTCTATAGCCTTGTGTGAATGCTCTCTTTGGGTGAATGTGTGTGTGTTTGGTGTTATTTTTGAACTCCTTAATAAAAAAAAAATTAATTTTAAATGTGTACGTATTCCATCCAGACTAGTAATGGTATAATTGGTTTTCAGATTCCCTGGTTACCCCCTCTTGCATAGCTAAAGTCGAGTTGCTGCTAATTTCCCCAACATATTAGAAACTCGATATTTTCTTGGAACTTTCCAAGGAGCATTTTGGGTAACAGTTTTATATATATACACATAAGAGATATGGCAAAGATAGCAAAGATAGTAAGCTCTATGAAGTGTGGATCTTCATTTTAAACTATCCACAGCTATTTATGTAAGCAAATACTTAAACAAGAACCAGTTTTATTTTTTGAGCTTAAATCTTAAACATGACATCATCTATAATGTTAAGCATAGGTTTTGTCCTGGAAAGCCCCAGACAAAGTCTAAATAAGGAACCAAAAGCTGCCACCATAAAAGCATATTGTGTTGGCATAAACAATGGAATTTCATCTGTCTTTACCTTCAAATTCAACAGACACTTTCCAGTGGAGATTCTGAAGGTGCCGATGGAGCTTATGACCATAACAAGCTTTGAACTTCTCTTCAGGGCACAGTGGACAAGACTTCTTGACAGCTGGTAAAATAAAAAGACCAGAACAAGAAGAGATGCAATCAACTAGCCTCCTACTATGAATTCATGATGGGACATTGTCTGGAAGAGTGCTTCTCACAGTGATGGTCCTTGGACCAGTGCCAGTCCCTGGTGATCTTCCAAGAAGGAAGGAAACCATTGTAGCCAATGGACAAAAATATGATGCTGGTCCCTGTTGCTGTTGCATGCCTTCAAATCATTTCTGACTCACAGCGACCCTAAGGTGAACCTATCACAGGGTTTTCTTGGCAAGATTTGTTCAGAGGGGGGTTGCCTTTGCCTTCCTCTGAGGCTGAAGGAGCATGACTTGCCCAAGGTCACCTAGTGGGTTTCCATGGTTGAACATGGATTTGAATCCTGGTCTCCAGAGTTGTAGTCCAATGCCCAAACCACTAACCCATGCTGGTCTGACAAAATGGAAAAAAAATAAGTGCCGGTCCTACACAGCTTGTGGAACACTGGTCTAGAAAACCTCAGACAATGTTACCAGGTTTTGAAAGAAGCTGTGCAGAAACTGCTCTGGATAGAAACAGCCACTCTGGAAACCCTTGCAATCAAAGGATATAATAAAACTGAATTGTGTTACACGCGGCTTTGCACTTATCTAGTAAGCAAATGCTACAAGCAGCCTACTTGAACAAGTTTATGGTGCTAAGCTGAAGGAGTACTCTTTATAAATACTAATTCTTTACAAGATTATATAAGAGCAACTTTGCTAAATCTAAGGTTGGTTACAGAAATAACTAGGATGCCCAACTCCTACTTTATCCAGGCAAGCTTCTCCTCCCTCCACTTTCATTCTTCCCCTAGTCTTTCTCATGCTATAAATGTCACTGCCAGTTACTTTCTTTTCACCTTCTTCTATGGAGCTAGCCTAAATACATCTCCTGGCTTAGGAATGACAAAAAGGATAGAGCTGAATAATGTACATGCTGTACTCTCTTACCTAATGTGCCATACTACTATACATATACCACTAATTGGAGTTTATAACCCAGTATTGATACATGGCTCCTTATGAGGCTCCCAGGTTGAGGTCAACAATATACTTTTCTCAGCCAACAGTTTCTTTGCTGTTTCATTTTTATAGCTGCTAGGCAAGTTCCCTTAACACCAGAAGCATTTTCTTTCAGCCTTCTGTTGCTTACCTCTGGAGCTAATTAAAATACAAGTTGCCCCTCCACATTCGGGGGGTTGGGGGCAGACAACTCCCGCGAATGTGAAAAAACCGTAAATAAGAAATGAGCCTGCGGGCAAGTGGCTTGCCCCCCACCTTCCCAAGGCAGCGATGGGCTTCGTGAGAAGCCCCTCACTGCCTTGGGAAGGGACTGGGCTGGAGAGCGGGTGCACCAGCGGCTCCCCCCCCCGCCTTCCCAAGGCAGCGATGGGCTTCGTGAGAGCCCCTCACTGCCTTGGGAAGGGACTGGGCTGGAGAGCGGGTGAACCAGTGGCTCCCCTCCTGCCTTCCCAAGGCAGTGATGTGCTTTGTGAGAAGCCCCTCGCTGCCTTGGGAAGGGACTGGGCTGGAGAGCAGACGTGCCAGCGGCTCCCCCCCCGCCTTCCCAAGGCAGCGGGGTGGAGCGCGGGGGGGCAGGGCTTTCCGCGAATAATCGAAACCGCGAATGTGGAAGTCGCAAATGTGAAGGGGCAACTGTACCTGCCACTTGAAGGTCTGCATTCTGAGAAACGGATGTGATCAAGCAATCTTCCTTCAGGTCAGCCAGTTTCTCTAAATCAGCAAGGGTCCTCTGAATTGAAATATGTTTCTCTAGAAGAAAAAGAATTGATTTTTTTCATTATTTTTTTTGTGTTGTGTAGAAATGTTCAGTCAAGTTGTACTTAATGTTATTTCTTTAAAGTAAGAGTGTGAATCATGAGGCCCTCAATATGTTGTTGGACAGCAACTGCCTGCATTTGTCACTACCAGCTATGCTGGCTATAGGGCTGAAGTAAGTTGAGTCTAACAGTATCTGCTAACCCACTTTATTCCCACCTCTGCTTTAAAGAGTTTTGCAGCAATATGGAGGATTTATGCCTAGTGTCACTAAATCCATTTTCCACATGTACATTTGCCTAAATATATACCTCCATTGTCTGTCATTACCTATTGCTTTCCTGGTATTACTGCAGCTCTCTTTCAAAAACAAAACGTAAAAAGATAAAAAAAATTCTGAATGATATAAAATTCATGCTAGAATCCTGTATGGAGCTTATGTCTTCATAAGTGGACTTACGCATGTGGGAATTCAGGGGGCATCCACACTAGAAAAATAATCCAGGGTGAAACTGGATTATTTGCATGGCTCCTTCCTATGGAATCCTGGGATTTGTAGTTTGGTGAGGCCCCCACACTCTTGGTCAGAGAAGGCTAAAGACCTTATAAAACTACACATCCCAGGATTCTATAGGAAGGAGCCATGGCAAATAATCCAGTTTCAACCTGGATTATTTCTCTAGTGTGGATGCACTATAAGAATGGGGAAGTTTCATAATGGTCATATCCAATAGAGGGCTGCTGTTGCATTACTATGTAGCAGAACCAGCAAAGTGTCCAATATACGATGGGATCAATGCACAATGGGCACCAATGGGCATCGGGTGCCAATGCACATCAGGCACTCTTGCTGTTGTCCCAATATGCATCTTTGCAATTCACTAACGGGGTTTCTTAACATCTCTGCTACTTAGCTTAGCATACATAAAGTTAAATTATGTAAAATGTGATATAGCATACTATATTTTGAACAAAGCTCCAAAGTTGAGAACATATGTACAAAATAAGCTCAGGCGAGTGTACTTTGGTTTATTCTGATTGCAGTATGAAGTTAAAACTAGGTTGGTGCATTTTCCTCCATCTTTTATTTTTACTTTTTAAATCATCCTAAGTGAAGCACTTCCTATTCTGTTCAAAGAAACAATTTTCAAAATGTGTACAAATAGCATGGATTTGCATAATCCTGTAGTAATGTACATGTTTTTATATGATGCATTTTGTACACCATTGAGTATTTTTAAGAGACAAACACTTTGTGACTGCTGTGCAAGAATCAGTCTGTTCTGACACAGAACTCTGGGTGTGTATCATTTCATATAATTTAGGATGTTTGATGCTGAACACATTAAATTGTTGTGCAATCCTACAAATGTTCACTTGAAGCTAAGTCCCATTATGTTCCGCAGGTTTACTTCCTGTTAAGTGTGCTTTATCTTCCAGCCTTAAAGGGTGATTCATTCATCCTTTACACTGGTGAAGTTTTGGAGCTGTGAATGGAGTTACACCAGTAATAAGGATAACTGATATGTTCATATTTCTTTTGATGTTTTGTATGTTAAGCCTTGAAAGAGACATATGGGGCAAGATTCATTGCTAGACTTCCACTGGCAAACAGCAGAATTTAGCAGAAGCAGGAGGGGAGCAATTTTATTTTCCTTCTACAGCTCTCTGTGTATCTCAAAAACCTGCTCCAGAGGACTGGGAAACCCTCCAGAACTGTTTTTGGGCAGCTCTGAAGACTGCGGCAGGGAGAAGAAAATTCTGTTGTATTGGTGCTGCAGTTTCAGCATGACATGGATTCAGGCCATAAGAACCAACAGAACAGAAATCATCGCTTTTGATTAGAAGCTAACATTTTCTAGATTCTCAACTGAATCTTAGGTGAAAAAAACAGTAACAATATAGTGGTATTCATCTGCATTTGAGGACATGCTTGGAAGGATGCACCAGGAGACTGATATTCCAAATCATGTAAACACCTCCTACAGATTATATATATTTCTGTGTATAATATATATACAGATTATATATATATATATTTCAAACCTCTTGGAGTGCTGGACAGTGCTTCCAACAGATTACTGTTAGATTCTTTTATAGACTCTTGCTCTGTTTCTTCCTCTTCGATTTTCCCTTCATCTGTCATTATTTCTATATCTGGCCTGGGTCTCTCAGTTTTTATGGAGTCATCCATGCCATCTAGAAAAAGATGGGAAAATATGTTCATTATATATTTTAATTAACCTCACTGGTAGCAGTTTAAAATGCGTTAGTATCACTACCACGCTGTGCAGATCTGGGTGATCATAGAGGATTTTATGAAGCTCTTAAAGCAGTGTTTGGACCTACTTATCAGGTCCAAAGCTCCTTATACAGTACAGATGGTCAAACATTAATTACTGACAAAGCCTCCATCCTGAATCGTTGGGCTGAACATTTTCAAAGTCTCTTTAGCGCCAACCGAGTAGTCCAAGCCTCAGCTATCCAACATATGATACAAAAACCAATGAAAAATGAATTGGACATAGCTCCCACTTTGGAAGAGACCCTTAAGGCCATACAGCAGATGAAAAACGGCAAGGCAGCTGGGATTGATGGAATCCCACCTGAAGTTTGGAAACACGGAGGTCATGCACTCCACGAAAAATTCCACGAATTCCTTGTGAATTGCTGGGAAAAAGGGGAACTGCCATCAGACCCCCGAGATGCAGTCATCATCACCCTGTACAAGAAAAAAGGAGCAAAATCCGACTGCTCAAACTATCGAGGCATAACACTGCTCTCTATTGCTGGAAAAATCCTTGCAAGGATACTCCTGAACAGATTAGTTCCTGCTATTGCAGAAGAACTTCTCCCTGAAAGCCAATGTGGCTTCAGAGCCAATAGGAGTACTACAGACATGGTATTTGCCCTTAGGCAACTGCAAGAAAAATGTAGGGAGCAGAACAAGGGTCTCTATGTAACATTTGTCGACCTCACCAAAGCCTTTGACACTTAAAATGATTATCTTGCTACACGAGGGCCAGCGTGGTCAAATCAGATATGGCGATGCTCTTTCAGAGCCCTTTCTAATAACTAATGGAGTGAAGCAAGGTTGTGTTCTTGCACCAACTTTATTTACAATCTTCTTTAGCACGATGCTCCAAAGGGCTATGGCAGAGCTTGAAGAAGACGACGGCATCTATATACGCTACCGTACTGATGGTAGCTTGTTTAACTTAAGTCGTCTGAGGGCTCACACTAAGACTCTAAACTATCTAGTCCGTGAGCTGCTCTTCGCCGATGATGCTGCCCTTGTTGCCCACACAGAAGCAGCTCTGCAGCGCCTAACGTCCTGCTTTGCAACAGCTGCAGAGCTGTTTGGGCTAGAAGTCAACCTAAAGAAAACAGAAGTTCTTTACCAGCCTGCACCACAGGACGAACACCACCATCCCCACATTGCCGTCGGCAAATCTGTGCTCAAGTCCGTTCAGCAGTTCACCTACCTGGGAAGCATCATCTCCTCAGATGCCAAGATTGACAAAGAGATCGATCACAGATTAGCAAAGGCATATAGCATTTGGAAGACTTCACAAAAGAGTCTGGAGCAATAAACACCTGAGGCAAAGCACAAAAATCAGTGCCTATAGAGCCATCGTACTGTCTATCCTCCTTTATGGATCTGAAACATGGGTCACCTATCACCACCACCTACGACTCCTCAAGCGCTTTCATCAGCGCTGTCTACGCACAATCCTAAATATACACTGGACTGACTATGTGACGAATGTTGCTGTCCTTGAGCAAGCCGGGATCACCAGCATTGAGGCCATGATATTGAGAACACAGCTGCGCTGGGCAGGGCACGTTTCTAGGATGGAGGACCATCGCCTCCCAAAAATACTACTCTACGGTGAACTCGCCACGGGTCAGCGTAAGAGGGGCGCTCCAAAAAAGCGATACAAAGACTCCCTGAAACAACATCTCAGGCTCGGCCAAATTGATCACCAACAGTGGTCCGCCCTGGCCTCACATCGGGAGGCATGGAGACGCACTATCCACAATGCTGCAGCCTTATTTGAGAACTCACGCCGAACAAGTCTTGAAGAGAAACGACAACGCAGAAAGAATCACAACCCAAAAACATCACCCAAGGAGACCTTCTGCTGTGCTTTCTGCAACCGGACTTGTTTATCTCGGATTGGCCTTTTTAGTCATCAGCACGCTTGCAGAAAGCACGGGATGAGTCCTTCCTGAATCTTCGTTTGCGAAGAAAAGCCAGAAAGAGAGAGAGAGTATCACTACCATAAACAATGCAAAAAAGAACAAGAACAAGGAACCATGGGGGTTGGATCCAGACTTAGTCATGTTTAGAGCAGTCACACTAAAATTAAACAGACTTCCAATTTGACATAGCTAACTTGTCTTATTGAGTCTACTGAAAACAACAGCTTTGTGAAGATGCTGTACTTCAGGCCTCTGGCCTTGATTAAGAGACCACGAATGGGATTCTGTTCCTTCTATACCTTGTCCCCTTCTTTGATTAACATTCAAAGATTAACATTCGTCCCATATGTACATCAACACTGACTTTTTAGCCCTTGTTCAGGATCCAATGTGTACTTTCGGGGGCGGGTAGTAATCTTAACTCTACTTAATACTGCAACCAGCACTGGAAACTTATCTGCAAAATGTAATCTGGTTTATGTTAACCAAAGTTAATAGCCGTGCAGATGTGATTCCTGGTGATAATTAGAATATGGGGTGGGGAAATATTCAAGGATAAATTTAGTTACTTCTGTCAGGGGATGATAGGACACTCAATCTCCCGCAGAAGCCAAAAAATATCTCAGCAGACTTAGCAGCAACCCGTTCCCAAGAATACTCACACACAGAGTGTTTGATGCCCAAATAAACAGGAGGCACCTTTATCTTCAAGTTCAGGCGATATTTACACTCTCGACAGTCAAACTGTTTCACCAGACATCCATGAATCACAAGAAGAGAATGAGCTCTGGTCTGAGCTTTCTTATATACACAATTACAGGGCATTGGCTTACTCAACCACATGGGTGCCTTACATCAGATCTTGCACTCCAAAAGCTATGCCCTCTAGTAACCCTATTCAGCAGCTGTGGCTACATGACTAGCATGACCTGACAGTTCCTTGGCTTCAGCCATCAAGACTCAGCATGATTCAGCAGTTGTTTGGCCATTTTCAATGGAGTTCAGTTTCCAACTCCTGACAACTTCTTCATACATTTGCTATGCCATTGTTGACACATCAATTTAAGTGATTTAAGAGAGGGGAATGACATTTATTTTCTATTTCAGTGACAAACGCTGGTCTGATGAAGGCTTAACTCCATCACTTTCTAATTTATACTGCAGTTTGTGGCACCTTTCAGCAAAAGTTATTGCTGAGAATATTAAAACAAAATGTTTTCCCCCTAATGGCCCATATTGTGTGATAAACAATCCAAAGCTTAAGCCAAAGAATCACAGTTTATTATCTCTCATCCCCTCTTCCTAAATGCACTCACTCATTATGCATCTTAACTAGTAGTGTGTGATTTCCTGAGTCAAGGGAGAGTTGGCATTCTTTGGTAGCAAGTCCTTTGCCAAGAATACTTTGCGAGAATTTCATCTTCCTAACCAGCTATTGGCAGGAGAGGGGTATATAAAGCCAGAACATCCCTCATAAAAGCTTTGTGTTCTTATTGTTATTACTTTTTACAGTTTGGGCCACAATTCAAAGTGGGAACAATGCCCGATAATGCCCGATAAAGCCTTAGGTTCACACTACCTGAAAGCCTGTATTTCTCCATATGGGCCTGCCCAAGTTTTATGATCTTTGGGGAACGGCTTTTTCTCCATGCCCGTGACTCATCTGGTGAGGACACAGGAGAGCATTCTCAGTGGCTGCTCTAGGCTATGGAACTCCCTCCTGAAGAAGGCTCAGTTGGCTCCCTCTGCTCTCTTTTCATTAGCCAAGAGCTTCACATTTAAATAGGAAGCCTTTAATTGGCTAGGTAGAAGCTGCACAATGGCTCTGCTGTTCTTTAATATGTAATATGTGCTTTATTTTTTAAAAAATTGTTGTAAATTAATGTCTTAAAAGTAATGTTCTAATTGATTCTGATTCTTTAATACTTTAAAAAAACTTTTGTATCATATAGTGTTTCAGATATTCTGCTATAACTTATATATTAAGCCTCTCTTCGAGACTCATTTTGGGAGGAGGGCAGGCTATATAATAAATAAATAAATACATTTTATAGTGTGCATTTATGAAGAATGTTACTACTCCAGAGGGCATTCTGCCGACCTGGCTTGCTTCACAGTAAACTGGCTGGGAGAGGATAGTGCTGTCACGTGGATGCAGGCCCTCCCAGCCAGGTATTCTGTCAGTGAGCAGTTGAGGGGAAGTGGGCGGGGGGGGGGCGCGCGGAGTGGCTCTAGTTTATAAGAACAATCTGACTTTGACCAGGATACTGGTCCGAAACATAGTCCAGTTTGAGTGTATGTACCTTAGCCTGAGGACCAGGGACAGTTTGGGGATTCCGCTAGTATACCGACCACCCCATTGTCTAGCAGACTCCCTAACCGAGCTGTCACAGCTGGTCTCAGAGCTGCTGTCGGAGTCACCCAGACTTTTAGTTTTGGGCAACTTCAACATTCCACTCAAGACCAGCTTGACAAATCTGACTGGTGCGGCTTGGGAGTTCATGGAAACCATGACAAACATGGGCCTATTCCAAATGGTTGTTGGGTCCACACATTGTGCGGGTCATACCCTCGATGCAGTCTTCAGTACGGAACAGGAATATCCGCGGGCGGAGGTTATTAAAACCACCGCATTGTCATGGATGGATCATTTCCTGGTCAAGACTGAACTAAGAATCTCTTCCCGCCCCACCGGGGGTTGTGGACCCATTAGAATGGGCCGCTCCCAAAGGCTAATGGAACCAATAGGATTCCAGAAAGCCTTGGAGGGGTTAATGGTTGGTAACACCGGTGACCCTGTCAAAGCTTCGGTTAATACCTGGAACACCAACATTACCAAGGCTATCAACACGATCTCTCCCAAGCGTCCTTTCCAATCCGCTTCTAACCGTAAACCATGGTATACATCAGAGCTTAGGAAAACGAAGCAGGTTGGAGAATGACTAGAGCGCAACTGGCGGAAAACTCAGCTCTTATCCAACAGGACTTGTCATAGGAACTTTCTTTGGTCCTATTGAGAGGCAATACGTGCAGCACAGAGATCCTTCTCCTCTGCATGTATTGCGTCTGCAGAGTCCTGTCCAGCAGAGCTGTTCAGGGTGGTAAGGGAGATGACGCAGGTTATACCTGCACAGAACCCGTTGCTTAACCCAACAATGGCCTGCTGTGACATGTTTAACAACTTTTTTGCAGATAAAATCTCTCGGATAAGAACCAACGTAGATG
The DNA here is from genome assembly GCA_030847615.1 of Gambelia wislizenii. Taxonomy (NCBI): domain Eukaryota; kingdom Metazoa; phylum Chordata; class Lepidosauria; order Squamata; family Crotaphytidae; genus Gambelia; species Gambelia wislizenii. The sequence goes on along the minus strand of JAUMIR010000004.1, from coordinate 157,965,436 downwards.
CCAGTATTTTGACAGAAACCATTGACGAGGTGTCCAGCAACTCCATTGATGTAAGTTTACTGGATCAATTTCAATCCGTGAGTACCGAGGACGTAGACAAGCTACTTGGTAGGGTGAGGAAGACGACCTGCCCTCTCGATCCTTGCCTGTCATGGCTGGCCATCCAGGGGTGTGTGCCTTGATGGTGTTCCTTAGGGACATCATCAATGCATCCCTCAGAGAAGGGTGTGTTCCATCCTGTTTAAAGGAAGCGGCGGTTAGGCCGCTCCTGAAAAAACCTTCCCTGGATCCTCTGGACATGAAAAGCTATAGGCCGGTTTCTATGTTACCATTCTTGAGCAAAGTGATCGAGAGGGCAGTTGTGCTTCAACTCCAAGTGGTCTTGGATGAAACCGATTATCTAGACCCATTTCAAACTGGCTTTAGGACGGGATTTGGAGTTGAGACTGCCATGGTTGCCTTGACAGATGACCTGCGTCTAAGCATCGACAGGGGTAGTGTGACCTGTTGGTGCTTTTGGACCTCTCAGCGGCTTTCGATACGATAGATCATAGCATCCTCTTGGATCACCTGAGTGGGTTAGGAATTGGAGGCACTGCGCTCCAGTGGTTCCGGTCTTTCCTCTTGGGCAGGTCCCAGAGGGTATTGCTCAGGGACAGCTGCTCCAGCAAAAAGGAGCTTACTTGTGGCGTTCCGCAACGCGCCATCCTGTCCCCAATGTTGTTTAACATCTATATGAAGCCGCTGGGTGAGATTATTCTGAGTTATGGGGCTGGGTGTTATCAGTATGCTGATGACACCCAGATCTATTTCTCCTTGTCGCAATCGCCGGTCTCAAATTCTGATGGCGTCTCTCCTCTTAATGATTGTCTTAAAGCAGTAATGGGCTGGATGAGGAAAAACAGATTGAGATTAAATCCGGACAAAACGGGAGGTGTTCACGGTAGCAGCCCCAAAACCAGGAGTTGGGTTGCAACCTCCAGTCCTGGACGGGGTCACACTCTCCGTTAAGGACTGTGTTCGCAGTCTAGGGGTGCTCCTTGATTCATCACTTCAGATGACGAGTCAGGTGAATGCAACGGTCAGGAGTGTCTGTTATCAGCTTCGGCTGATACACCAGCTGCGTCCTTTCCTGGAAGTAAAGGACCTTGAGACTGTGATGCACACGCTGGTAACCTCTCGTCTAGATTTCTGCAATGTGTTCTACATGGGGCTACCCTCGTGCTTGGTCCAGAAACTTCAGTTGGTACAAAATATGGCAGCCAGAGTGGTCTCGGGAACATCTTGGAAAGATCATATAACTCCAGTATTAAAATCTCTCCACTGGCTGCCTATCAGTTTCCGGGCCCAGTATAAGGTGTTGGTTATTACCTTTAAAGCCCTAAATGGCTTGGGTCCAACTTATCTTCAGAACCGCCTCCTCCCATACAATCCTCCCCACGCACTCCGGTCCTCTGGGAGGAATTTGCTTTAGCCACAAAAATCTAGGCTGTCTGCAACCTCCCAGAGGGCCTTTTCGGTAATTGCCCCCAAATTATGGAATGGCCTGCCGAACGAGATCCGTCAGATGACGAGCCTGAGTAGCTTTAAAAAAGCACAAAAGACGGATCTCTTTTGGCAGGCCTTTTCTAATTAGTTCCCGGCCTCAGGAGCTCCTGGCCCTTTTTAGTCTGCTGCTTATTTATTATTTAAATGTGATTTTAGATCAGTTGTTTTAATGTATTTTGGTTTAATGTCTTTTTATGGGGGAGGGTGGGGGTGGGTGGCGTTTGGGGAGTTTAATCTGTATTGGTATTTTAATTTTTGTAAGCTGCCCTGATTGTTTTTAACAGAGGGGCGGGATAAAAATAAATTTTATTATTATTATTATTATTATTATTATTCACTCACTCTCAAAGGAAGTCCATGCTTATACTGATCACTGGACTGACTTACTGTCCTGTTAGGTGGTAGTGTACATACACACTTTCACATACACTGTGTTCTTAGGCCTACTGAACACACACGCATGTGCGTGCACACACACACACACACTTAGCTATTTCTAATAGGAGCCTTGGTGGTGCAGTGGTTAAATGCCGGTACAGTACTACAGCCACAACCCTGTGAGTTTGATTCTACAGGGCTCCAAGGTTGACTCAGCCTTCCATCCTTCCGTAGGTCAGTAAAGTGAGTACCCAGATTGTTGGGGGCAATTAGCTAACATATTGTAAACTGCCCAGGGAGTGCTTTGTAAATGCTATTGCTATAATTGCTATTGCTAATTTTTCTTTGCAAAGAAAAAATACTCTGCACATGTTCAAAACCACTTTACCCATATGTTCTTGGGAATGGGAACAATTTGGTGCACTGTCAAAAACTGTCACAGCCACTTTACCTGCATCTTAAAGAATTTAAGATCACCTTATTTTCTGAAGAGATAGCTTGCTCAGAAAGTACCAAGTCCCTTTCTCTCAGCAGGGACTGAAGGAAATAGAGAGTATTCTGCTCAACAGAGCAGCCAGGGGTGGGTTGAAAATAGTTCCAGAAGAAGTTTTAAAAATAAGTGGACTTCTTTTGATGTCTTATAAATTCTGCCACCATCAACTTGAGGCTTCCCTTATTTTCCTTCCATCCAGTACTTCCCCTGTCAGTATCTGTTTGAAGCCAGTAATGTGTGTACCAGGGCGGTTTTAGTGTAGAATGAGAGGATGCCATATGAGGAAACTAATTAAAGCAATCTTGAGATGACAAAATGTTTACCCACAAAACAATGCCAGTTATTGCATCTCTTCTTAATTTACTGCAGGTGTTAGTGACCTGTGGCCCTTCAAGAGGTAGCTGGACTGCAAGTACTGTCAATCCTAGCCAGTGTAGCTCATGGTAAGGAATGATGGGTGTTGCAGTCCAACAAGCTGTGGATGACCAGAGTACTCCCATCATCCCTTCTATACATCCTTTCCGCTGAGAGGCAGCAGACATTTCCCTTCCCTCCAAGAAGGCTGTCATTTGCGCCTCTGCAACACAACCAATGCTCTGGACCTGCATCCTCCCGAGGACAGACACAAGAATTGTTTTAAGAATTCATCGAAATTGGTGGCGTTCTCTTACATTTTCTCAGGAGTCATGAATGAAGCGGGTTCCAAATGTTAATGGAGGAGAACATATAACGATACATGTACTTGTTGTCTCAGGGGGCATCCACATTAGAGGAATAATCCAGGGGCCCATCTACATGAGGGAAAAATCCAAAGTACCTCGCAGTATTGGCATCTTGCAGCATCAGCAACATGTCTAAACGTGTTTTTTTTGGCCTCAGAAGCCCCCATAAGCCTCGCATTCCTGATGGCAGCTGCGAGCAATTTACTCCCATTAGTTCTTCGCTGCTGCTAGATTGTTTTTTTTTTTTAAAGTTGTCCCAAGGTGTGCTGGTGCTATAGAACGATTCACCAATTTTATAAGAATGCAGAATAGAAAATATTGATCCCTTTTATTGCCTTAGTGATCGCTCAAAAATCCAACATGGCAGCAGCAGGCGCTTGCCCTCTTAGCAAGCCTCGCCCCCACTCTTGCCTGGCCAATCAGTTTTGTGTTTCCCTTTGAGTTTTTTATTGGTCTATAGTCGAAAGGAGCAAAAATGTGCACCCGTCTCACAGTTTTTGAAAAAGTACCGGGAAATCTGCGAACGCTTTTACCCCATTGTTTTGGCCGTTTTGGGCCCCCCTCCTTCCAAATAGTGTGGATTGGTGCTGGATCCTGTTTAGACAGGTAGGATTCCCAGTGAATTCCATGAGGGGTATTTTCACCATTTAGACAGGCCCCAGGTTGAAACTGGATTATTTGCCATGGCTCCTTCCTAGGGAATCCTGGGATTTGTAGTATTTCTGTGCACTCTTGGGCACAGAAGGCTAAAGACCTTGTAAAACTACAAACCCCAGGATTCCCTAGGAAGCAGCCATGCAAATAATCAAGTTTCAAACTGGATTATTTGTGTAGTGTAGATGCCCCCTCATTCAGACGTTCCAGGAAACACGTATCTGTTGCTAACGTCTGAAGGCGCCCTCTTGCCTCCTTCTGGAAAGGTGGTACCCCAAGGAGGACCGGCCCCAAATGCAACCTTCCCCCCACCCCCAAAAAATAAAGCTCCACAGCCATTGACCCTTTTCTTACTGAGCTCCTCAGCTTCTTCTTCTTCTTCCTCCTCCTCGTCTTCGATGGGTCCCCCGTCCTTGGCGGGCGGCGACGGCAACACTGGAGGCATCTCCTCGCCTTTGGCCGCCATTTTCTCCTCAGGAAAAACGATGGGGGGAAAGGGAGCCCTCCAAGAAGCACTCGCGGCGGTCCAAGACCGCTCTCTTTCCTCGCTTGAACCCCTCACCAACCAAACTGTTAGCAGCCACACTGTGTAGGAGTTTTCGTTTCAAAACGCCTCAGGGGGGCCATGGACTACATTACCCAAGATGCAAGGCGGTGCCTGGTACTACAGTCCCCAAAACACCACAGCACAAGGGCGGGCAGGCAGGCGGGCCTGCTGTGACCTAGTAGAGATGGCGGCCGGGTAGAGAGGAGAAAAGGCAATAAAGAAAAGGAAAGGGAAAGCAAAAAGGAAGGGGGGGCGTCTATCGAAAAAAGCAAGTGTTTAGGGATTTGCTCCTGTACTGCTTCCGAAAATGTGGGTTTAAATCCAAGAAAGTGCATGCAAAAATGTAAAAACAACCAGAACAACAGTTAGTCTTAAACGCCCCCCCCATTTTTTCTTTTCTTTTTTTTCCCCCTCTCCCTTCCTTTCTACTTTTTTATGAACAGCCCTTGTTACATGTCTACTCCTAATCAAAAACCGGGGTATAGTGAGACCATAGTGTGGTGCACACGGTAATGTTTAGCATCGTTAACGAGCTTATTACGATTATAATAGGAAATGTAAGCAGTTATGTAGTGTGATGTACAGTTCTCCCTTCATATTCGCTGGGGTTTCGTCCCAGGATTCCTCCCGTGGATACCCTAATCCGTGAATACTCAAATCCCATGATATGCAATGGCATAGCAAAATGGTGTCCCTTATATAAGATGGCAAAAATCAAGGTTTGCTTTTTGGATTATTATTTTTTAAAGAATATTTTCAAGCCTTGAAAACTTAAATCCATGGATACGAAATCCGTGGATACGGAGGGAGAACGCTAATGTAAATGTAGTGTAGATTTTCCTTGGTTTTTGGATTATTTTTTTTTAAAGAAACCTTTTAAAGTAATGTAGATTGTAAGCTTGAGGGCAGGGAACTGTTTTGTTGGTTCTTTTTCTTGTCAAGAGCCATGCACATTGATGGCGCTATAGAAATAAAAGATAATAATGATGATGATGATAATGTAGAGTAAGCCTCCTTTTGAATTCAGTGGGTCTTACTTCTAAGTGAACCCGCAAAAGACTATGCTGATCTATCTATGGCACATAATAGGCCAGGTGAGGCGGGAAGACTACAATACCCAACATGCACCTCGATCCAGGTTCTATTGGTCCAGAGAAGAACAACAACCGCCCGGCAGTTGGGTTGGAGAGTGAAAAGCTCAGCTGCCCCTGAGAAGTGGAGAGGCTTCTGCTGGAAAAGAAAACCTGAGAGGAAGAGGTCAGTCAGTAACAGGGATTTGGGACCCTGCAGGGAGGTCGTTCGTTGGTGGTGCGCGTTGTAAGACTGTGGGTCTTGCGTTAGCTTAGTCCTGTGGTTCTTAACCTGTGGTCTGTGGGACCTAAGGGGGCATCGATGTCCTCACAGGGGCCCCGCGAAAGCTTGAAGGCTGCTCAGCCCCCCTCCTGCCTGCAGTGGAGTGGCCGCATAACAGGAGCCAAGGCAAAGGATGGCTGGCTTGGCCTGCGCATTGCCATTCAGTCTGCTCCCAACCACAAACGTGTTGTAGGAAGAAGCAGGAGAAAAGTCTTTCCTCCCCCTCCAGTGCCTCTGAGGGAAGGTTTAATGGATGGTGTAATTATTATTATTATTATTATTATTATTATTAATAACAACAGGTATTATTATTATTATTACCGTTGTCCTTTAGTATCCACGGATTTGGTATCCATGGATTTAAGTTTTCAAGGCTTGAAAATATTCTTTAAAAAAATAATAACCCAAAAAGCAAACTTTGATTTTGCCATCTTATATAAGGGACACTATATTGCTATGCCATTGCATATAATGAGACTTGAGTATTCACGGATTTTGGTATCCACGGGGGTCCTGGAACCAAACCCCAGCGAATATGAAGGGACAACTGTATTATTATTATTAGGGTTTTAAAGCTTGAATTAAATCTTGGGGGTCCACAGCAAAAAAAGAGATACTCAGTGGGGGTCCCTGGTAAAGAAAAGGTTAAGAGCCACTGGCTTAGAAATTTGTCCCCAGTCTGGATTGTGGGGCAGATGTCTGAAGAACGTAGAAATTTAACATCCTGCCCTTTTTTGTACCTTTACCTGGCAGGGAGATAAAATGATGATGAAAACCTGCTGTTAAATTTCTCTTGTCTCCAACTGCTGTTGTTAAGTTAAAAGAGCAGGACTTATGGTAAAAATGAACACAAATGGTCAGCTCTGGGGCACAAGCTCTGGGTCGTTTTTATTGTGGGCCACCAGCTATGGTTGTCCCCATAGTTTTGTTCAGAGAGAAATAATAATAATAATAAAATTTATTTTTTACCCTGCCCTTCTGTTAAAAACAATCGGGGCAGCTTACAACAGTTAAAATACAGCAATACAGACTAAAACCCCTAAGCCCCACCAACCCCCACCCGCCACCATAAAAAGATATTAAACTAGCATCAAAATTAAAATCCACCTAAACTTAAAAGTCACATAAAATAAACAAATACAAAAATCAACAGCCAGCATGTGTAGCTATTCTACTCTCTTCCACGTTTATTACGAATAAGATGCTGTGGATTTGTCAAATTATTTTCTAGCTTGTCTGTGTAGAAGTAACAAGCTTTGTGCTCTCCAGAACTCTTCGTCACACAAGATGGTCCAAAAATATGGGGATTCCAGAATTAGCCTGTAGCAGTTAGGAAACTCATCCCTTTTTCTCTTAGAGAGCAGCACCATAAGCCATTCCTAGGTCTGGGAGAAACATTGCTGCCATTTTCCTCCACAGTTTCTTGCCTCAGGTACCTGTGCCCCCAGGCGTGCCTCCTGTTTCTCACAGAACATTTATTTATTACATTTATGTTCTGTCTCTCCTACAGGGAGCTCAGGACATATGGTCCTTCCTTTATTTTTATGCTTCCTGTGAAGGAAGTTAAGCAGAGAGATAGCGACTAGTCCGAGGTCACCTCATAAACTTCATGGCCGAGTGGGATTTGAACCCTAGGCTAGGCTTAGTCCAACACTCTAATCACTACATAGGGGTGCAGAGTATGGAGATTATCACACTACACTGTTATAGCACTATTATTCCACTTTAACTGCTCTGGCTGCCTCCTATAGAATTCTGGGGTTTGTAGTTTAGTGAGGCCTAAGAGCTCTCTGGCTGAGAATGCTAAATGCCCCTCCCTAAACTACAAATCCCAGGATTCCACAGGAGGCAGCCAGAGCAGTTAAAGTGGAATAATAGCACTATAACAGTGTAGTGTGATAATCTTCTGTCTCATTGTGAAACAGCAGCTAATGAGCAACGACATCTCATTCTTTTCTGCTCAACCTCCCCAGCAGTATTGCCACAAAAATGAGAAAGAAGAATGGACGCTCCTGACACTACTGACAATTATAGACTGTGCGGAAGGGAACTCTTCCTTTGAGCAGCAAAGTCTATGTGCGTTTGCTCACTTATGGTTAGGGCAACAGCAGGAGAGCAGAGAACCATTCTTCCTTTTAGCTATTAGCATATTTTTGCTTAAGGCACTCTGCTTGCCCAGAAACTGCTACCATTCTGTGTAACCTGAAATGATTGTATAATTGAACCTGAGTGGGAATACCACTAGGAAGCCTTATATCAATGTTCTCCTAAGTTTCAGTCTACTGTCATGTAAGGTTTGTGTGCTCTAAGCCAGTGATTCCCAAACTGGGCAGGGGGTGGCAGGGGTTGTATGAAACTTTTCTTTTCGGGGTCCCTAAAAAACTGCTGCGCAGCCTTGCTAATCACTTTGTGTGGTGGTGTCTCTTGCTCTTCACACCAGGCATTTCATTTGCTTGTCTGTGCACACTCACTCCCTTAGCCACATTTCACTAATAATGGCAGTAGCAGTTAGGAAACTCTTGTGAGTCATGGATGCCCAGCATCACTTCTGCAGCTCAGAGTGGCACCACTTGGGGATAGACTAACTTACTAGTGCAGGAGTTAGTGCATCTGGCAGCAAGGGAGAAGTGGCAGTAGTGAAAAGGGGCTTTCAAATTTGAGACCCTGTTCAAGATTTGTAAGCTTTGCCAGGACTTGGTTGGCAGGCTGGAGCTGCACTGGTGCTCCTGCTTTCCCTCGTCAAACAGGCCAAAAGAAGAGATACTGGAAGAAAAAAATGTTTGTGTGTGCGCGGGGGAAGGATGACTTAAAGCTTGATGTTTCTGCTTCTGCAATCTTTTCTTCCTTCCTGTTCTGCCTAAATGAGTAAATGAACACACACACACCCTCTCTCCTCACAATCCCTTCATTCCATCCTCTGCCTGCACAACTGAGAAAATACACACCCTCCTCACAATCCCCTCATCCCATCCTGCCTACCTACCTGCACAATTAAGAAAACGCACACACTCTTCCTCCTCACAATCTCTCATCCCATTCCCTTCCTGCCAGCCTGCATGAGTAAGTGAGCAAATGCACAAGCAACCCTCCATGGTTGTGATCCCCGTCCCATCCTCTCTTTCCCTTGAGCAAGTGCACTAGGAAGGGAATGCATGCAAAGCTGGGCCCGGCCACTCTGCCACTTTGATTTCCTCCCAGTGGCACCGGTGTTGTCAAAGTGGAAAATGGTATAGGTCAGCAATAGAGGCAGGGCAAATAATCTGTGAATAAGCAGATCTGTGAAAGTGAAACCCACCAACATGGAGGGAGAACTGTATGTAATTTTATGTACTCTCTACACATAATTTTGCCTTCTAGATTACAAATTCTATTCTAAGAAAACATTTTATATGTTAAGATTGCTGTTGGGTGTCTTTCAATGCCAACACCCAAGGCAAAATATTATGGATTGTTTGGTGTACAAAAAGTATGCTAGCTTGGGCATAGCAAGCTGAGAACTGAGTACCTCTTATTCTTCATTCTATCTCAGAATGGTCAATTTAGATGAAGTAATGAGCAACATTTCTGTTATCCTTACATACATCTACAGAGACATGTAAACTGTGTTCATGGTGATCTTCCTGTGCCAGAAGTGTCACCCTACTGTAAGCTACAGTAAAGACACCAATCCTCATGGTTTAGTTTTGATTACAGCCCACTGATCTACAGATCACAATACAGTACTGGAAGGGAAGCATTTATAGACCCCAATAATGCTATAGGAGAAAAAAAGCCTTCCTCCAGTTCAATCATGCCACAAAATGTTGGTGTCCAACTTGTACAACTGGCCACCTATGCAGATATTTATGTGTATCCACACATTTTAATTGGTCTCGTAGCCAGCCAGTCTTTTTGGTCATCACAACATGTACCTGTCCATTATGGGATATGTTCCTATCCCTATCCGTGTCACCACAATATGTCCCTATCTCTTATGGGAGAGTACAGGGGATTTTCCAGATGTCATTTTGAGCTTTGGAGGCATCCAGACCATTTCTGATAAACACCACAACTCTGAGAACAATTCTCCAGCTCTTTGTCTACTCTAGCTAGCACGATCATAAAGAAGAGTAATGGAACTCAGCTGGGCAGGGAATGTACACCATGACAAATTTTGGAAGACTGGTTCCACATAATAGTTTGGTAAAACCAAGTCAAACATTTTTGCTAAATACTGTATGATGTCTGGTTTCTCTAAGGACACTAACACCAATATTGCCTATTTATAACACAGAAATATTCTTTTAGTCACCTCTATACACTCAGACCCTCATATCCACTGAACCAATATCGGCAGTTTCAGTTATCCACGGGACACAATGTAGGGGACACATACCATAGAGTTGCACTGGAAAATGCCTAGAGAAGCATCCTCTCTAGGCATCTTCAAAGTCCTCCAGTGCAAATCTTTAGTGTGTTTTTACTGAAAGTCCTTAATTTTAATAGGGTTTGCTGTTAACCATGGTTTTAACCATGGCTGTTATCTACGGTAGGTCTGGGAACCGAACTCCTGCGGATATGGGTGGTCTGACTATATATCAACACTGTCCACATAAGAAATAATAAACATCTGGTTTTCAGTGCTGCAAGGAAGAATTTTCCATGGGTAATTTCCAATAATAAAAGGTCTCCTCCTTCTCTGCTTTTACCCTTGCCCCTCTCTCACTAACTGGCTTAATATCATCATTTTCAAATTGATAAAAACATTAAATAAATTGTTTTTAAAAATAAGTTTTATTTGTGAAATACATACACTTGTTTAACTTTATAGTACTAGATTGGATGTTTTGAATTTGAAGAACACTAGACCAAATATCAAGAAATAGGCATGGGTGTGTGTGCTAGAGTTGTCACCTAAGAGGAAGGGTGGCAATAGCCAGAAAAAGTTTGGGAACCACTGCAATACACCGTGAGAAATCTAAACTATTGTCATGAAGTAACAGTGATGTTAATTCTCAGATGAATTGACAATCTTGACTGGAGGTTCATAGAATCGTAGAGTTAGAAGAGACGACAAGGGCCATCCAGTCCAACCCCTTGCCATGCAGGAATATACAATCAACTCATTCCTGACAGATAGTCATCCAGCCTCTGTTTAAAACCCTGTTTATTTGTTTGACAAGCCATAGAAGATTAGGATAGGTGCTCTTCTTAAAGACTAAAGGCATTAGCGGTTTATCAAATACTCTCAGTACAGTACAACATGAGCTTCATAAAAGTCTCTTTAGTGCCAACCGAGTAGTCCAAGACTCAGCTATCCAACATATGATACAAAAAATCGATGAAAAATGAATTGGATGTAGCTCCCACTTTGGAAGAGACCCTTAAGGCCATACAGCAGATGAAAAACGGCAAGGCAGCTGGGATTGATGGAATCCCACCTGAAGTTTGGAAACACGGAGGTCATGCACTCCATGATAAATTCCACGAACTCCTTGTGAATTGCTGGGAAAAAGGGGGAACTGCCATCAGATCTCCGAGATGCAGTCATCATCACCCTATACAAGAAAAAAGGAGCAAAAGCTGATTGCTCAAACTATTGAGGCATAACACTGCTCTCTATTGCTGGAAGAATCCTTGCAAGGATACTCCTGAACAGATTAGTTCCTGCTATTGCAGAAGAACTTCTCCCTGAAACCAGTGTGGCTTCAGAGCCAATAGGAGTACTACATATATGGTATTTGCCCTTAGACAACTGCAAGAAAAATGTAGGGAGCAGAACAAGGGTCTCTATATAACATTTGTCGACCTCACCAAAGCCTTCAACACTGTGAGTAGAAAAGGTCTGTGGCAGATCCTGGAAAGACTAGGATGTCCCCCCAAATTCATAGAATCATAGAATCATAGAGTTGGAAGAGACCGCAAGGGCCATCCAGTCCAACCCCCTGCCATGCAGGAATATACAATCAAATCATTCCCGACAGATGGCCATCCAGCCTCTGTTTAAAAACCTCCAAAGAAGGAGACTCCACCACACTCCCAGGCAGTGTATTCCACTTCCAGACAGCTCTTACTGCCAGGAAGTTCTTCCTAATGTTTAAGTGGAATCTCTTTTGCTGTAGTTTGAACCCATTGCTCCGTGTCTTAGTCTCTGGAGCAGCAGAAAACAAGCCTGCTCCATCCTCAGTGTGACATCCCTTCAAATATTTAAACATGGCTATCATGTCACCTCTCAACCTTCTCTTCTCCATGACCAGCTCCCTAAGCTGCTGCTCATAGGGCATGGCTTCCAGACCTCCTACAATCCTGGTCACCCTCCTCTGGACACGTTGCAGCTTCTCAATATCCTCCTTGAATTGTGGTGCCCAGAACTGGACACAGTATTCCAGGTGAGGATTGTGAGACATTAGAATCTATATCACAACCATGGAAGGTTATCACCAAGTTCAAGAGGATGCTGGTTTCGCATCTGGTTTATCATGGTGAGGAACAGGAAGCTGGAGTAGACAAGCCTTTGATATGATCCATCTGCATTCTATTTATGTTCTTGTTTCATGCTGAAGAAGTTTGCTGCCCGTGGAATTTGATGGTGCAACAAAATTCTCTTTAACTGTACACAAGAAAAAAACACCCCTCTTTAGATCCTATTCTGTTGCTTCAGATACAAGTATGATTTGTTTTGGACTGTTGTGGAGAACTGTCAGGTGTTAGAGACTGAATTCCATTATAAAATGGCCAAACAACTGCAGAGTCATGCTGAGTCATGATGGCTGACTCCATGAACTGCCAAATCATGCCTAGTCATGCCACAGCTGCTGAAAAGGGTTACTAGAGGGCATACGTTTTGGAGTACAAGATTTGATGTAATGCACCTATGTGGTTGAGTAAGCCAATGCCCTGTAGATGTGTATATGAGGAAGCTAGACCAGAGCTCATTCTCTTCTTGTGATTCATGGGTTCCTGGCATCCTTAAAATTATTATCTTGCCACACGATGGCCAGCACGGTCAAGTCAGATGTGGCGATCTTTCAGAGCCCTTTCTAATAACTAATGGAGTGAAGCAAGGTTGTGTTCTTGCGCCAACTTTATTTACAGTCTTCTTCAGCATGATGCTCCAAAGGGCTATGTCAGAGCTTGAAGAAGACGACAGCATCTATATACGTTACTGTACTGATGATAGCTTGTTTAACTTAAGCCGTCTGAGGGCTCACACTAAGACTCTAAACTATCTAGTTTGCGAGCTGCTCTTCACTGATGATGCTGCCCTTGTTGCCCACACAGAAGCAGCTCTGCAGCGCCTAACATCCTGCTTTGCAACAGCTGCAGAGCTGTTTGGGCTGGAAGTCAACCTGAAGAAAACAGAAGTTCTTTACCAGCCTGCACCACAGGACGAACACCACCATCCCCACATTGCCGTCGGCAAATCTGTTCTCAGGTCTGTTCAGCAGTTCACCTACCTGGGAAGCATCATCTCCTCAGATGCCAAGATTGACAAAGAGATCAATCACAGATTAGCAAAGGCATATAGCACATTTGGAAGACTTCACAAAAGAGTCTGGAGTAATAAACACCTGAGGCGAAGCACAAAAATCAGTGTGTATAGAGCCATTGTACTGTCTATTCTCCTTTATGGATCTGAAACATGGGTCACCTATCGCCACCACCTACGACTCCTCGAACGCTTTCATCAGCACTGTATACCCACAATCCTAAATATACACTGGACTGACTATGTGACAAATGTTGCTGTCCTTGAGCAAGCAGGGATCACCAGCATTGAGGCCATGATATTGAGAACACAGCTGCACTGGGCAGGGCACGTTTCTAGGATGGAGGACCATTGCCTCCCAAAAATACTACTCTACGGTGAACTCGCCACGGGTCAGCGTAAGAGGGGCGCTCCAAAAAAGCGATACAAAGACTCCCTGAAACAACATCTCAGGCTTGGCCAAATTGATCACCAACAGTGGTCCGCCCTGGCTTCACATCGGGAGGCATGGAGACGCACTATCCACAATGCTGCAGCCTTATTTGAGAACTTACACCGAACAAGTCTTGAAGAGAAACAACAATGCAGAAAGAATCACAACCCAGAAACATCACTCAAGGAGACCTTCTGCTGTGCTTTCTGCAACCGGACTTGTTTATCTCAGATTGGCCTTTTTATTCATCAGCGCGCTTGCAGAAAGCGCGGGATGAGTCCTTACTGAATCTTCGTTTGCGAAGAAAAGCCAGAGAGAGAGAGAGAGAGAGAGAGAGACAATAAAACATATACATTGGTTAAAATTCCTCTGTAGGGTCTCCCTTGCAGGATCTAAGAGAGATAGAATCATAGAATCATCGAGATAGAAGAGAACTTAATGGCCATCCAGTCCAAGCCCCTACCATACAGGGATATATAATCAAATCAATCCTAACAGATGGCCATCCAGCCTCTGTTTAAAAACCTCCAAAGAAGGAGACTCCACCACACTACGAGGTAGTGTATTCCACTTCCGAACAGCTCTTACTGTCAGGAAGTTATTCCTAATGTTTAGGTGGAATCTCTTTTCCTGTAGTTTGAACCCATTGCTCCATGTCGTAGTCTCTGGAGCAGCAAAAAAAAAAAAAAAAAAAAAAAAAAAAAAAAAACCTTGCTCCAGCCTCAGTATGACATCCTTTCAAATATTTAAACATGGCTATCATGTCCCCTCTCAGCCTTCTCTTCTCCAGACTAAACATGCCCAGTTCCCTAAGCCGCTCCTCATAGGGCATGGCTTCCAGACCTCCCACCACCCTGGTCACCCTCCTCTGGACACATTCCCTCTCAGCCTTCTCTTCTCCAGACTAAACATGCCCAGTTCCCTAAGCCACTCCTCATAGGGCATGGCTTCCAGACCTCCCACCACCCTGGTCACCCTCCTCTGGACACATTCTAGCTTCTCAATATTCTTCCTGAATTGTGGTGCCCAGAACTGGACACAGTATTCCAGGTGAGGTCTGACCAAAGCAGAATAGAGTGGAACTACTAATTCCTTGAGCTAGACACTATAGTCCTATTAATGCAGCCTAGAATCGCATTGGCTTTTTCAGCTGCCACATCACACTGCTGACTCATGTTCAGCTTGTGGTCCACTAAGGCTTCTAGATCCTTTTCAATACGAGGCAAATAGAAAGTGAAATGGATGGTGCACGTCTGTGTGTGTGTGTGTGTGGAGTAGAGTGACCCAAAAGTGACCTCGTCTTCACCCACTTGAGTTTCTTCCAGCACTGGCATGCACTTCCAACAGATTTCCCTGGAGGGAATGTGGCTTGTAATGGGGCGGAGGTTGTGTACCTCTGCGTTGTCTTCATCAATCAATTAAAGCTGATTCTGTTAGCTCTCGCTTATATGTGTTCTTCTACTGAGTATTCCTCTTATTATAATAGGCTCATCAATGCCAAAGTAGACAACCACGTGTCATACTTTAAAAAAAAAGTATGTTTATAAAACTAGTATGTCATGAACATACAGATTACACATGATTGTATTGCATGTATTGTAATACGACCTCAGAATGAAGGGATTCCCTCAGAGTTACAGAATTCATCCTGTATTGGTAACTGTGTACATGTGTTTTTTAAGTTTAGAATTAGGTTGGTTGCATAGTGACTGTGCCCAACTGTTTGCTACTCTTTATGCACAGGTCCACTTTATCTCTGATGTCATCTTCTGTGTTATTTATGGAACAGCTTTAGCATGGGAAATTTTGGTGTTCAAGAGAAGTTTAATTTTGTCTTGTCTCACAGTACCCATAATCATACAAACCTTAGATGCAGTTGTAGTGCCATCAGTTAAACTGACGCTTACAGATGAGGGTCCTCCAAGATGTAGCTCACCCCACACACTCCTGACTATGCTGCACTGCATAGCTGGAATTCTGCAACAGCTCCTTTTGCTGTAACCCCACTTACCTTGAGTTGTGACATCTAGCCAGATTAGTATGTTTTTCTATTTTATCATACAAAGGCAGATAGGGTTATTATTATATCTATGTTCAGATGTTGCATATGTTGTGTGAGAAAGGCATGAAATAGAGCTACAGCAGCAGTCATGCTGGCTTGTCCTAAAATAGCTATAGTGCCAACACCTGTGGACCTGCTTCATGTCCTGAAGGGGGTACTTTGGCTAGAACAAAACTTAGATGGGTTTCACACTGAACCAAAATTTGGCTGATTGCTGTTAATGGCTGGGAGATAGGAATTACAATCTCACATTGCAGGACAGGAGGGGGTTCCAAGGGATATTTCCTGGGGATTTGGGTTGGAAAGGTCGCTTGATTGTTTAGGTTGTGTGGCTCACTGTTAAGGGACCCAAGAAGGAATTAGCACATACCTCTTCAATGGTTTTGTTTACTAAGAGGCTTCTGCTCAATCCTAGTTTGGACTTGCTTGCTAAAATATTTCTAAGACACCTTCCCAGGTCCTTGTGACCTCCACCTGACTTCATTTTGGATCACCCCGGTCTACTTGACCCCTTCAAAATGTCCAGTACTTCTAATTATGAGCTATTATAGAGTGGACGGAGCATGCAAACACTTCTTTTCTTGATGGTTCTTAATTGACACTGATTGGGCTGTCAACCAATCAGTTTCTCACAGTTTCACATAAGAGGCAATGCCATTTGTGTAGGATAGGTTGCTTTCCTCCACTCTCTGCATTTCAGATGTATGATTACAGTTGTCTCTTCATATTCGCTAGGGTTTGGTTCCAGGACACAGACACACACACACGTGGATACCCAAATCCGTGAATACTCAAGTCCCATTATATGCAATGGCATAGCAAAATGGTGTCCCTTATATCAGATGGCAAAATCAAGGTTTGCTTTTTGGATTATTATTTTTTAAAGAATATTTTCAAGACGTGAATACTTAAATCCGTGGATACAGAGGGACAACTGTATTCTTCAGAAATGCCTACATGTCAGAATGTTACAATAAACTCTTCCATTAGCCTTTTAATTCTTTCTGCAAACCCTCATAACTTGGAAAGGGCAATCCCTAGCTGAGATTATGGTCAGACTCCTGGAAACAGTTGGGAAACTGTCAGTGTTGCCACAACATATGGTAAGCTGATTTCTGTCTGCTTGCAACGAGAATAGAGAGAAAGCTCTCAGGCGTCCCTTAGCAGTCAAGTAGTCTCATTGAACTATCAATTATTTTGAGTAGAGTGGGGAACCTTTGGACTCCCAACTCTCATTAATGCAGAGCCACTGGTAAAGAATATGGTGGTAGGTGGACTGCAACCCAGCAACATGTGGAGGGCTACAGGTGTCCCATGCCTGGTTTTGAGATGCATGTTTTTAGAAGTCCATGAGATATGACAGGTATTCTGTGCCACACTTTGTGCTCCTCTTCAGTCAGTGCAACGTATCCAGCTGAGCCTTCCACACCACCACATGCTGGTGTCCACTGGACTTTCTGCTTTTGTTTGTGTGTGTGCTGTGAGTCCTTTCACATGTGTGTCTGGGTGTGAAAAAGGATGATGCTAATTGGTTTCATTCATGTCTTGGGCACATGGGGTTCACAGGCAAGTAAACTAAAGAATTTTAGTATTGAAAATAGTGTATCTCAAAGTAACATGAATGAATGAGAAGTGTTCAGCAGCTTAGTAATACAATCCTATACATGTCTATTTAGAATTAAGGCTCGGTTTACTTGGGCTTAGTCCTATCAAATGAGCATAAAATAGTGACAGTTGTGGCTGGCATCCTGTAGGCGAGTTACTATGGAGTAAGTCCAACTTAGGCCATTGTAACCCACCTTTTTGGCAATTGCAGATGTTAGAATTTCTGTTATGACTATGCAATAACCAAATCCCCCCCCCACCTTTTTGATGTGGCATGTCCCCCACCCCAACAGCCATTTCCATGTCAGTAGATAGTAGAGACAGTGTCAGGGATGCATCCAACTATGGTCCTTTAGTTGGATGCACAGCAATAACATCATCCCCAGGGACTTCCTGTGCAGGTTGCTATGCGTCCAACTAAAAGAAAATAGCTGGGAACATCTCCCACCCCACCCCAGCAGTTTTTCGTCAGCAGAGAAATTAGCATCTTGGAGAAGGCTGTTTCACTGAAAAGATGGGTTTATTCTGTCATAGCTACATGCTGGGGATACATCTCTTGATGCAGCATCTCTGTCCATGTTTATTCTCAGGAAAGCACTTTAGTTTTGGCTGCAGTCTTACCTTAACTTTTAACATAGGGTTAATGTTGTAGACAGATGCCTAAGATTAGTTTCTCTCTTCCTCCTCACATTCAAAATTTATGACAGGGTGGTTTTTATTTTATCAAACTAAATTTGAGACTGAATGTGAGGAGCTGGAAAACATTTGGATTCAGATAGGTGATATTTATGTAATCCTTCCCTTGGAGGAAAAAAAACACCATATAAATGCATGTGGAATACATTTCTCACACATTGTTTCTTGTTAAGGTTTTGAAACTTAAACATGTCAAAGCAACACAAGAAGAAATCCAGCAAAAAGGATGACACTTCACATTCTAAGGTAAGAAAGTAGTATTAGTGACTGTGGAGAATAATACTGAAAAGTAGTTTGGAATTAAATAATTTACAGGCTAGGATGTCATGAACAGATGAAGGCTAGTCACTAGCAATAATGTATTTAAAGTATTTAAAACACTTCCAGTAAACGTATAATTATTGAGGGATGGAAGTGATTATGCATTAATATGCTAACTATCCTGGCATTTTGAGTTGTAGTCTATATTGAGTGGCTCAGAGGCAATCCCAAGTGAATTATTATTTGCTTTATCTGAACTTTTCTGCCCCATAATATCACTTTTGGAGTCCTGGTGTTATCCCATCCATGGCCCCCACATCCTGAAGCAGGCCCCCAGGCCAGGCTCTTTGGCGGGGGCCCCTATCTGCTGCTAAGGTTAAGGGCAGCAAGATGCTCTACAGAGTTTAGGATAAAAATTAAAATAAGTCAGTTTAAATGATGACACCAAAGTAATATTTGTATTTATTTTTTTAAAAAAACTAAATGGATTTACATAATAAAACCTTACAATAGCAATAGCACTGATGTTTCTGTACCGCTTATTCATGCCAAAGCACTCCCTAAGTAGTTTACAATGAGTTAGCTAATTGCCCCCAACAAGCTTGGTACAATAATATCACACAGGGCTCTGCTCCTAATCCCAGGCCCCCAGGCTAGAACCCTGTCAGTCCCCCTTTGGGGAGACCATGATCCCATCAGAGGAAACATCTTTGATTGTTTTTAGCCATTCCCTTGAGGTACATAAAGATAAATCAACATTGGGAGTAGATATATTTCAACCAGATATTTTACACAGTCATATTTTATTATAGTAGTATACTTTAGTGTTAGTTCATTTCGTTATATCCTGGTTCTGTTGATTTCCTAGTCCATTTACACAAATCATATTTATATGTGCTTTATCTTTAGTTATATAAAACATATAGGCCTAAATGCACTTTTAAGTCCTAAAGTAGACCCATTTAAACAGTTGCTGAATTATTGTAGCTGTTGCTTTTAGGGTGTTTTTAAAATTATGCTTCATTTTAGCATAAGTATATTATTTATTCTATTATGGTAATCTCTGTTCTTGCGTACTTGCACTGTTGCACAAAGCATACTAGTAATTGAATTCCACTGATAGTTCCATGTTTGTCTTCACTCTAAATTTTGTAATTGTTGTTTGAATTAATAGAATGTAACAAAAATACTGATTGAAATGTGAGGACCATGATGGCAATGGAGGCAGGGGAATGGTCACATAACATGCCTGTCTTGCCATTGTAATAGCACAGTTGTTGTGAAAGACTAGAATGCTGCTATCTGTTTAACTAGAGTCTGATAACAATACAGATCCTTTTTTCAGAAACATGAAGAGGCAGAAATTGGGAGCAACCATGCTAAAGATAACTCAAGTCAAAGGTAATTTTTTCTTTGTCATTAAGGGTAGTCACTTAAAATATTTAAGCTTAGTTTAATAAATAATTACTCTTTCTTCAAGATTTGGAAACCTAAATTGTCAACACTGAAAAAGCAACACCATGTGAAATATTTATTGCATTGCTTTTAACTGAGTAAATGTATACACTGTATGTGAAGAGTGCATAAAAGAAAAAAAGTCCCTCCTTCAATTTTAAAATGTATTTTTTAAAAGATTCCAATTACTGTTTATGGAATAAGGTCCCTCTATTTATGTGAAACATGTGAAGCAGGAAGTGTTGCTTGAAAGTTTTTGATTTCTGAAACAACCATTAGAAGGAAGCTTTAGCACCTCTGGTAAAATGTTACCAGAGGTGCTAAATGTTGCTGTTATTTAACTTTATCAGATAGTTATACTTAAGTTATTTCTATTATTAACCATCTCACAATCCTAGGAACACTTACAGAATTCTTACACACAGAAAAATGTGAGGATGTGGCCACCCTACTGTATGTAGTCTGTGAGCTATAACAGCAATCAATAACAAAGTGGCAAAATTTTGTTACTGAATGGTTGTGGACTATGTTTTCATGTCATAACCTGTTCTGATTTGTTTAAGCTTTTTATACCATCATGATAGTCAAAGCCATCTTTTTCTAATTTAACCAACAATGTGCAAACAAGGTCTGTTTTGAAAATTTAGAATTACCATGGAAAGCTAATTTATTCTACAATTAACTAATAATAATAAAGAACATTTCCATTACATTTTTTCTGTGGTACAAGGCAATTATCAAGAAGAAAGTTATGTGAGTGCTATGTTGGATTTCAGCCATTGTCTTATTCTAAAAAAAGCATTTAGTAGTTTTGTAGATTTGGCTATTTCAATGCCAGAGAATATATGCTATTGTATACCGTGGCCTTGGATGGTATGTACCAGAACAGCTAGAGGAACAAACGGAGGGTTCTACTGTAAACTAAGCAACCTAAAAGACACTGTTACACTTTGCTGTATATAAATGGGTATTGTATTGTAAACATATACCGTAAATGTAATGTTTATCTTATCCAATATACAACTGTAAGAGACAGTAATGCAATATAACATGTTATAAAGATTATTACAATTGTTCCATTCATTTATCTATTTTCTTTACAATTTGGTATAATGTATCTATCATTTAACAAAAATAATAAAGCCAGTACAGTTGTCCCTTCATATTTGCTGGGGTTTGGTTCCAGGACCCACCGTGGATACCAAAATCCATGAATACTCAAGTCCCATTATATGCAATGGCATAGCAAAAGGGTGTCCCTTATATAAGATGGCAAAATCAAGCCATCTTTTTGGATTTTTATTTTTTGGATTATTATTTTTTAAAGAATATTTTCAGACCGTGAATACTTAAATCCATGGATACCGAATCCATGGATACGGAGGGACAACTGTATAGCTGAACCGATACTCTTGCAAAATATTAATTAGTAACAATTTTCTTCAAAGTCACTAATACTATTCCAAGTTTTTGGGTCATGTGCTTGAAAAATACCAAGCAAACTCTTAATCAACTGTGCTATTTCTCAAAGTCAGGGCGTCTTGTCAAAATAAGTTTCCATTTCTTGAAAACTATGCTGTTACTCAAAGTCTAGGCATCTGTATTGTACAAGTAGAGTTGTGCAGATAGCTGGAATATATATTTGACAGTATCTTTTACACACTGGCCCACAAGGGGGTGAATCCGGACCACTTGAAAGCCCTCTGTGAAAAACTTGCCCAGCACTTTATAGATAAGATCATTCTGACTTGAATGCTAAACTTAAGACAAATCCAGTTAATGTGACTTTGGGTCCTATCTGTCCAATGATAATGATTAGTTCTCAGTTTGTACAGCCCAACGATCTGGTTAGGATCCTGGGAATGCTGAGAGCCATTGTGTGTGAGTTAGACCTATGCCCTTCTTGGCTTATTAGAAAGACCAGAGGAGGACTGGCTGAGTGGATAGAAGGAATGATCAGTGCTTTACTAAAACAAGACAGGGTCCTTGGAGGTCTTTTAAACAGAGGCTGGATGGCCATCTGTCAGGGATGCTTTGATTGTGTATTTCTGCATGGCAGGGGGTTGGACTGGATGGCCCTTGAGGTCTCTTCCAACTCTAAAATTCTATGATTCTATGAGTTCCATTATGCCTAAAGGAGATAATTATAAGACCATTGCTGAAAGAGTTTTCCTGGATTTCACTGTACTGGACAACTACCAGTCAGTTTTCAACATTCTGTTTCTGGGCAGTGTACAGAGTATATGGTAGCTCCCAGCTCTAGAGTTTCCTTGGTAAAACACATTATCTAGATTCATTTCAATCTTTTCAGATCTGATTGTAAGATAGAGGCATCTTTGGTCACCTTAGAGGATGACTTTCTCTCAGAACTAGACAACCACACTCACATCCATGCTATTTAACATCTATGTGTAACAGCTGGGAGAGTTCTTCTTGGAATTTGGAAGTCTGGTGACTTTAGCATGCGTATGACCTAACTTTAAAAGCTATTCCTTTCCTCAGTCCAAGGAAACTATTTCATTTCTAAACAGTAATTGACTAGATGAGGGCAAATAAATGAATAGTTAATTCAGACAAGACAGAGGTCCTCCCAGTCAGTTAAAATGCAGATAATGAAATAGGGATTCAATCTGTGTGGGATGAGATTCCATTCAACTTAAACATAGGTCTGCAACTTGGGTGTTCTCCTGGATTCAACCTGGTGTGACCTGGTATGTTCACATCCTTTTAATATGCTTCCATGTGATTTCTGTACTTTTGGTATAAATTGCCCAATCAACCTACAAGCTTGGACAGTTAAAAAGAGACTATGTGCTGTTGATAGACTGAAATGGCACGTCATACACAGTTGGTATTTCTTCTGTATGGGCATATACTGGGGCAAATAGCCAATATTGTCATGTGCTACTGTGACATCGTCATAGACAGATATGTTGAAACCTATTCATCTACATGTTTCTGGGTCATATGTGTCAGAGGCCATATGGGATTCTTCTGTAAAACAGGCTGAAACCATGTGTTTGTGTCTACCTATAAAATATAAGTTATCAGTGCCCCCTCCCATTTGCCAGCATTTTATATTGGTAACATAAATGTCTGTTTTTACTAATTGAGGCGCTGATTTAAACAATTGCATCCCAGTGATTTTCAACTAGGTTGAAATTTCTGTCTACTATCCCCTTGCTATTGAGTGTATTCTGTAACTGGCTTATATTATCCCAGGCCAATGTAAATAAAAACATGATATATATTGAAAATTGTCATATTCACAAAACTACTAGATGTTTCCTTAGAATAATGTTAGTTGTCTGTTCCCCATGTTGTTGTTGTTGTTGTTGTTGTTTTGTGCCTTCAAGTTGTTTCCATATTACGGCGACCCTAAGGCAAATCTATCACAGAGTTTTCTCTTCAAGATTTGTTCAGAGGAGGTTTGCCATTGCCTTCCTCTGAGGCTGAGAGCATGTGACTTGCCCAAAGTTACCCAGTGGGTTTCCTTGGCTGAGCAGGATTTGAATCCTGATCTTCAATGTCCTAGTCCAAGATTCAGACCATTACACCACATTGGTTCTTAGTTGATTCCCATACACTGAGCAAATTAACAAACTGTGGATATGATCACATGTGTTCAATGATGGGATATCAGAACTAATCTATTTATACTAGAGCTTATTGAAAAGAAAACAAGTAAGCTACATTTTTCTATTATATTGAGCTGTGTATCTGTTTCAGGTAAAGTGTCAAAGGCAATAAACCGATCTAAAAATATGGGGAAGGTTGCTTTTATCTTGATATGTGGCTTGTACTTTGTTGTTGTTCAGTGCCCTCAAGTTGTTTCTGACTTATGGTGATCCTAAGGTGAACCTATCACTGGCTTTTCTTGGCAAGATTTGTTTGGGATGAGGAGGTTGCTATTGCCCTTCTCTGACTTTGAGAGAGTGTGACTTGCCCAGGATCACCTAGTGGGTTTTCATGGCTGAGCGGGGATTTGAACCCTGGTCTCCAGAGTTGTAGTCCAGCGCTCAAACTACTACACCACACTGGCTCTTCGTTTAAGACGTACCTCAGAGGAAAGAGAGAGAAAAAGTAAAGGTGGGCATACACTTTGGCAGAATGCTCAATGAAAGAAATGTACCGTGCAGAGGTGTCTTGAAAGCTTCCAAGTGGGTACATCCTTACCTGCTCTGCTACCTATGCCTGCTGGTCAGTAATAAGATAGCATGTGGTTACTTTTTCAGCAGCAGGAGAAGTTACCAAGGATTCTCAGAGGAGAGAGACAAGAAAAAGCAGCAGCACAGAAGTTAGCCTCCTTGTATATTTCGAACCAAAATAATGGTGTGGTTTCTCGCCTTCTGTTACCATGAACTATAATTTGACATGCTGCCTGACATGTGTTTGTATGCGGATTCAAATGCTTTCTTTAGCTTTTGGGGTAAAAATCATTTTTAAACTCCTGGTTTTAAGTCTTCTACTTATAGCTTGTTAACTCACTTCCCAGGAGTTAGGTTAATAAACTATATTTTATTTTTGTTTTGTGACTATTTCCGTACCAAGTCAGTTGATGAGAAAATATGGCTAGAATCCTGTATCAGCTCTTTAGCCAAATATATAAGATACCTTCCTCATTTTTAGTTAATTGCAGGAGAATTCATTAGCTTACCATTGGATATTTGGTTCATGTGTTATAGTTCAGATTAGGAAAGTTAGAAAAAAATGGCTTTGGCCATCTTGGTGACATTTTAAATAACTTAAGTGTCAATCAGAATGGGTTATCATATGCAAATATAATCCATAGACATAGGGTTTCAAAAAATCATAATTAAGTGTGCCTTACATGTGTCAATTTTCAGTTCTTAGCCCATGGACTGACCATGTTTTTTCCACAATTTTGGTTGAGATCCTCTGTGTTTTTAACATGGTGTAAATATGCACCCATGTAATTGCACTGAATACCACAGTTGTGCAATCTGTTGTGCAACAAGCACCAGCTTATATATGCAGTGTTTGATGAGTTCTGCTCCAACAGATTAAAAGTGTGAGAAAGGGCTGTGTGTGCACTTGTGAAATGGTTTGCTGCACAAGGGACTGCACTTAATGCGGTCTCTGAGACAGCTCGAGCACTTGTGTAAATATTTTTACATGGCCTAGTATCCCAACAAGATTCCAACTTTTGCATAACAGATAACTTCATTTCTACATTTATTCTATGTGTGAGTACGTGCTTTCAAGTCACCTGTCATATCACGACCCCATTAATTTCATAAGGTTTCCTAAAGAGTACTGAAAAGAATTGGATTTCAAGCTTCCATCTGCAGTTTTCATTGTTTTGTGTGTGTTGTGCATTCATTATACCGGTACTTTGTTACATTGGGGCTCTGATTCTGCAAGGAAGATAACCTATGAAAGGATACTTCAGCATACATCACTTGACAGTGATACACATCTGATTGGACAGCCTCATCTGTGTTCTGATGGTCATCCTGGTCACATGAAACTATCTACATGTACCTGATGGCTGAGGGTGCACATTCCTACCCAGAGCTGCTAGAGCTGTGATCACCTAGAACTGGACAAGGGCCAACATATTTAATGGAAAGGTGTAGAAATAATTTAAACTGTTCTTGTTATCCATCACTTTAGACACACGTGAGAACATGATAGCCAATATTTTCTCCTTAAATATAACCTTTTATTCATTTCTTAACTAACAGCAAATTATAATATCTACTGTCACAGATTTCTTAGTAATACTTTCTCTTTGGGATGCTTCTGCAGATTGGATGATACTGTGGGGTACACAAAAGCAAGAAGTCTGGATTTCGATGAAGCTACTACGAAAGGTCTCCAGAAAAATATTTCAAAAGAAGCACAGCACATTGGTGGTACTATAATGTCTCCTGAGCAGCGTGAAAATATCACTATACATTTTAAAAATAAGGCAAAACATGGTGGGAAGAGGAGTAATATGGATTTGGTAGCAGCCTCCCTTAGTAAGGAAGACTCTGACGCAAATGTGTGCAATGTACAAAGACGGAGGAAGAAGTTACAAGATTTGAGGATCCTGAACAGCAGAAAGAAAAAGAAAAAGGACAAAGCAGAGCACTCTAATTTAAAAGATTTAATTGTGAAAAATATGCTACTTACAGAGTGTTCTTTCCTTCGTGAGAAACCTTTGAAACTGAGTGAGTTCAGCATAAAGCAAAACACTTCAAAAGAGACACATCCCCCCGCCTCAGCTTTTAACTTCTCAAGTATTAAATTGGACACACAGGCTTGCAGAGAAGAGATTCTTGAAAAGTCCAGGCATAGATTATTAGAAAACCCTAGCAAAAAGGATGAGATGAGATACAAACCTTTAAGTTCCATGATGGAACTATCCAAATGTTGGAAGTATAAAGAGAAAGAGCGATTGTGTAATGACTCCAACAAGAATGATTGTCATTTGAGGATCCAAGGAAGTAAATATGAGCCTGTAGCATTTCAGACAAATCAGGTAACAAAACAAAATAACTTAGGCTTGTCTGCATCAGCAAAAAAATGAGGACTCACCCTGAATCCAGTGCTGGCAGCCCAGATGACATACGGCTGCTCCTGGGGAGGAACCACTTTTTTTTTCTTTTTTTCTGCTATTAACCCAACTTTGCTCCAAACTAAACAATGTTGGGGAAAACTCTGGGTTTTCCTGGAAACCCTGGAG
Source organism: Gambelia wislizenii (assembly GCA_030847615.1). Lineage (NCBI taxonomy): Eukaryota > Metazoa > Chordata > Lepidosauria > Squamata > Crotaphytidae > Gambelia > Gambelia wislizenii. Next base: position 157,939,067 of record JAUMIR010000004.1, on the reverse strand, counting down.
TGACCTCAGGTTCTTTTGCTACGTGGGCAGCTGGATCAGGTTCTATTCAGTCTGATCCAGTTGTCCACATGGTAAAAGCCATGCCATCTCCCTTACTCTGTGCTGAGAAGCTTAGGGAAGGAGATGGATCCTTATTGGAGCTGCTGCTACTGCTGCAAGAGCTTGGCTGGCAGCATCACTTCTACTGAGGTTGCATGGCTGCACCCTCTTGGAGATGTCACAGCCCTCTCTCACAGGATGCTGCTTGGCCAGCTAGGCAGCAACAGCGATGCCACTGGGGACATGGGGATGGCCCAGTGAGGCCAATGTGGTGTTGGCCTGGTTGACCTGCATGGACAACGACACACTGTTGTACCAGATTCAGCCCACTGCATGTGGGCACCGCCATGGTCAATCTGGGGCTAGTCTGGAGCATAATGCTCCAGACTGGTCCTGGATTAAGCGGCCAGTGTAGACAAGCCCTTAGAAGGAGACTTGGGTGGTAGTCTTGCTTTGTGAAGATTGAATACTGGTGCTCTAATAGCTTCCTCATGCTTGTTGTGCAAGGACCATGACAAATGACCTGGTTAAATAGTTGAGGAGTTGTTGCTTTTACAGTGCTATCAGTGAATGTGATGAGTTATATCCTTTCATAAACAAAAGACAAAGAACTGTCCCCAGGGAGCTTACACTCTAAATTCGGCAGATTGAAGAAACAGGATGGCTGAGTGAATCCAGTGATTTGTGCTCCAACATTGTTGCCCTTAAGTTATGCTTAATCCCTGTCCTCAAGGACAGGTTTCTCAAAAGGTGGGTTATGGATAGATATTTTAAAGGAGACAAAAAGTGGCACATGCATGATGGGGAATGACAAGTTGTACTTACCATGAAGGTTCATTCTGGGATAGCAGGAGGATCAATCCACTACCTATTGGTTTATCCCCACGTGCTAACCTGAGTATGCAGGAGTTCTAAGTTCTTTTTACAGTTTAAACCGTTAGAACCCCTCTCCTCCTTCAGTTTTGTATCCTAGCCCTAATTAACCTACAAAAATGCACTCAGTAGCACAACCATTGTATCTACCTAATACCAACAATCACTGAATCAAAAAACAAAAAACATCTCCCTTTATTTATTTATTTACTTATTTGAGAAATCTTTTTTTCTGCCCAGGTGGGCATGGATTGATCCTCCTGCTATTCTAGAATGAACCTTCACAGTAAGTACAACTTGTCATTCTTGGGATAGCACAGAGGATCAATCTACTACCTATGGGATGTACCCAAGTTGCTCATCAATCCAGGTGGACCCATCCTTCCTGTACAGTATATCCTCATATGTTAGCATTTCATATTGCAGACTGCAGTACTACTCCACCAAAAGCAGCCCTAGCAGATTTGAACTTATCTAGTTTATAATGTTGGACAAATGTGGTCACCTCTGACCAACCACCTGCCTCACAAATGTCCTGTAGAGATGAAGTAACAGCATAAGCCTTAGAGGCAGCCATAGATCTTGTTGAATATGGCAACACTGACTCTGGGCGAGGCTTATTCTCATAGACATAACAAAGGTAAATACGTTTTCAGCCACGTTGCTATTACTGACTTTGATGCTCTTTGCCCTAAAGAGTGGGGATTAAAAGAGTGCTTCAGTGCTTCAGTGTGCCTGATAATTTGTGTTCTGTTTAAATATATTTGCACTGCCCTTTTAACATCTAACTTATGCCACCGACATTCCTGTGGATGATTTGGATGTGGGCAAAATGTTGACAAGAATATAGGATCCAGAATCCCCTTTTTTGGAATGCACTTTGGCAGAAAAGATGGCTCTAGAATCAAGACCAGTCTGTCATCTTCAAACTTGCAGAAGTTTGGACCCATTGACAGAGATGCCAACTCTGAAACCCTTCTCGCGGAGGTGATAGCCACCAAGAGCCTTCATGAGCCTTCTGCAAGACTGAGGTGGCCTTTTTCTCATCTGGATCTTTCAAAGCTATGTCATTTTCACGATGCAGCAGCACACCTGAAATTATAGCAGACATGGGACTGTTCACCAGACAGACATTAAGGAACTCTACATCCTGCTTTTTAAATGAATAAATCCTGTGACTGAAAACTACATATCTCCTAGAGTTCATGGGAGAATTCCATTCGACCTCTATGAGATCCTTAAACATTTCAGGAAATGGAAATTCAATCTCCTGAGAAGATTGTTTCTTTAAGATTGATGAAATTCTGTCATCTTTCCCCTTTTCTGCTTGGGACACCCCAGGTGAATCCGAATGTAAACCCAAAGTTTGAAGAACCCTTTTTAACATATGCTTAAAAACTGCTATGGGAAATAATCTATCCACATTTATTTGTTCATCCTCTTCATCATCTGTGGATCCTAAGTCCTTGGAATCTACATTAACTTCCTCATCCATCCAATTAGCCTTTCTTTCCATGTCCCGTGCATCTAAATGTTTAGTCTTTCTAAGACACTTCCTGTGCCCCCTGTTACCACTTTGATCAGGCAGATCTGCCTGGCCAACTTACCTTTTAATACCTGAGCGACTGTCTGGTTGGGGTGTGTGTGTAACTGAATGAGTACCAGAATCCATTTCTGAAGCCCTGTAGCCCTGTCCTGTGAAAAATTCTCTATTTAAATCTACGTTATTTATATAATGGAAAACCCCTTTCAGTATCTCCTATTAACTGATTTAATTCCTTTAATATCATCTCCCTTATGAGAGATGAAAAGCCAGGTATTTCAGATTGGCAGGCTGCTATAGACTCCACTTAGGGGGCTGGATTGTCAATAATCAAAACATCAGACTGTTCATCGCTTGCTCCAAATCTTCCATTGACATGCTCCCTTGGCTTAGTGAGGTCAGCAGACATACTTTTTTGTTAAGAGTTAAAATAATTATATCTGTAGAGCACAGGAATATAAGTCAGATCGCTCTGTTCCACCAGTCTAAGGTTGCAGCTGTTCCTCCCATCCGCATCAAGGAAATCTCTCTGAGCATGTCCTGTTGCCATGGTTACAACTCAGCTCCGCCCCACCAAAATGGCAGTTGGAACTTCCCTTTTGCGATGTCGCTGCTACTGCAGCCGGTTGCTCCCGGATCACAAAATGGTGGACGGAACATTCCGCAGGAGATCTCGCCACTACTGCAGCTGATTTCTTCTGGGTAGCCACCTGGATGTCACTTTTAAATGGAGGTCTTGCCATTATTGCAACAGATTTCTCCCTTTCAGTGCGGCGGATGGCACCCTTAAGAGGATATTTCACCGCTACTGCGGATCCTTTCTCCTTTCTGGTAGGTCGGTCAGTGCCGTGAGTCGGAGATTTTGTTGCTACTGCAGCTTCTTTCTCCTTTTCTGAATGGGATTTATTGTTCTTGGGCCCTTTAAAAGTTTTAGCTGCTATTGCAGTCTTTGATGCCTCATTTGCCTTGGTATCGGATAGTGAACACCTTGCTGTTTGTTTTTTTGTCAGCCTTTAAGGTCTCTTTAATAGACTCCTTCGATTTTGAATTTCATACTGCCTTCCCGGACATTTCCTCAGTTTCACTCTCACTAGATGAGAGAAAAATCTTTCTTATCTCTTCTCATCTTAATTCTTCAGAAGAGCACCTTACAGATACCGGTAGCTGTTTTTCCTTTTGTGATTCCCCTTGCCGTGGCATACTAATCTGATCTCGTTTCAGTTGCCCCTAATTATAACTAACTCGAATTAATCTTATCCCAATTAGTACCTAACTCTGGAGGAGAGGGTATATGTGTCAGGTTAGCAGACAGGAAAATAAAAACTGAAGGAGGAGAGGAGGGGTTCTAACAGTTTAAATTGTAAAAAGAACTTAGAACTCCTGCATACTCTAGCACATGGGGATAAACCCATAGGTTATGGACTGATCTTCTGTGCTATCCCGAGAAACAGTTTTAGACATAAGGGCAGCAGGAAAGAATGGACATTGTTGTTTAATTGAAAGTGTGAAGTGAAACCAAAATCGCAATTCTGTGAAATTCTGTTTCATTTTTCTGTTTTTTCTAGAAGCACCCCCACACACAAACACATAGACAGAAGCTCCGTCAGATAAATGGGCTTCTTGCACTTTTCTTCCCTGTCCTCTTTAAACTGCTTCAAGCTTGCAGTCACATTCCAATCCTACAATTAATTACTCATTTTTTTTCTTTTTTGCTAGAACATGTTTGACATAGATACTTGTGGAGTTTTTTGTGTTTATCTTTTACAGATCTCTGAAACATCACATTATTCCTTTTCTGCATTTGAAGCCCCTGGAAACACTGATGCAGACCAAGAAGTTAGTTGCTATTTAACTTCAGTAGTAGCATATGCATGTACTGTACTTGTTAACTGTAATAATGAACTCATGTTTGTATATAAATGTACAGGTATATGGGTGGGTGTACCTGTGTGTGGGTGTGGCCCATCCATTAAAGTTCTGGCCTGCCCATTGGTGGAGGGCAAACCTGTACAATTCTAACTGAAGTAATGTGGACCTTGATGTGAAAAATGTTCCCTGCCCTGGCTATAGAGCAAGGAACAAAAATATTGCTGAACAGAATATTGCTGAACAGAAAAATTTCTGGGTTTGTTGTAGGCCGCAGATAATAGTATCCGTTAGCACACTTACAGGGATGTGTAATTTTAAGCATGACTAGTGCTACACAGCTGTACATATACACAGAGGAGCAATGTAGACAAAATGAAGCTGATTGGTTAACTATGATTAGAGACTGCATGACTTTGACTTCCCTCCCCCGCCCCTTCTTCCTGCTGATGCAAATTCTGCCTGCCTTAACCATATGACAGTATCTTCCAGGAAGTGAACCACATGAGTCAGGAATGATGGTTTTCTCTGGTGCCTTCTTTGACTCTTAAAGCTTGTAATGGAAAGGCACAATACTTTCAGTAGTCACACCTATTGGTTAAATAAAATTATGTAGTATACACAGTGCTTAGATTTGTTCTGTCCTCCAGTAAGATGTTTAATCAAAATACAATTTTTACTATACTCTTGCCATGTTTCAGGTGGTGTGCTAACCTTTCTTTAATTCTGTATCAAACAAAAATCACTTTCTGGCTCCAAACACAACACACATGATGTTATAAAGGTGATTTTTTTTTGGTCTGGCTCTTTATTTCAGTCGTATTGTAATAGCCTGAGGTAACACTTGAGTTGCCTTATCTGTGGTTAATATTGGTGCTGAAGTAATTGCTTTCAAGGAAGGTAGGCATGATTGGTAATGGGAAAACAGCAAACAATCCTATCACCCTATTGCCTTATTCTCCATCAGTTGGACATAGCATCCTTGTTACTCCTCTCATTTATACCAGTAGGCAGGGAATATGGAAATTATCTTTCCCTGCTTTCCAATTCCAGTCCTAGATGCCCTGTAGTGATGAGACTCAAAGTGATCCCTGTTCCATTTTAATTTTTTTAAATGGCGCCTTCTTCCTTAGAGTGTACAGATATCTTATTCATTTTATGAATAATGCTGGCTCTGGGTTTTGATGGGCGTTTGGGCAAGATGTCTTTACTGGGAGGTTATCCCCTCTTTGCTGTTACTACTGCCCATTTGCTTTTTCTCTTTATCCAAACCACCACACAAAGGACAAGGGCAAGGAAAACAGAAGCTACTGCTCTTTTCGATGGTTCTTGTTGCTGCTCACTCAGAGCAGTAACAGTGAAGAGGATGATGATAAAGAGAAGTAAAGATAAGGAAGGCTTTGGTGATTGATGCTGGGGATGCTGCTGGGTTGTGGACCTCAGCCAGCGCCCATTGATAACAGCTCCTGGGGCAGTCCTGATATTGCTACAAGTTTATATTACTATTTTCACAGATGCAGATTGTAGAAGACTTGCATGCAGCTCGCGTTGACAAAAAAATGACTTTGTCTGTGGTGGAGACATGTGGAGAGCTGACCAGCATGGAGATAGATCTCCCAGATGATGAATCAAATACATTTTCTAGTAAGCTTATCTTTATCATGTGTTTTTTCCTTCTTAGCAGGAAGGAATAGGGAGATGGGAAAAGCTGATGAGGATTCCAAATGACTGAACTGCTCTGCTTCTTTTATAATAGAAAGTGTTGCTGGCTTGAATATTCTAATTGTGATTGATACTAATATAATGATCCGCCATCTGGAGTTCATCAAGTCTTTGAAGAATAGAGATATACCAGGTTTGTGTAGATTTAAATGTATAACACATCTATGAAAATGTAAAAATGTAAATTTAGATGTAAATTTAGAAATAAGTTTTAGTTGTATCATAAGACTTTGAAAAGTAGAATTAAAGGTATCTTGTCCAAATGCAGCTGTTTCCTATCAGCTCTACCTGAAGACAGACCCTCAAAATTCCTGTTTTATAGCTGATGGTCTTTGTGTTTCATAGTTCTGTTTACCTGTGCATACTTCCTAAATATACAGTTACTCCTCCACATTCGTGGCTTTAAGATTCGCGGTTTTGACTGTTTGCGGATTTGGGAGCATCCCCCCGCCATCCAAAAAACTGCAAGAGGGTGGGAGGAAGCAGCGACGAGGCTTGGCTAGCCCCGTCGCTGCTTCTGGGGAAAGCAGGAGGGGGTGGGAGGAAGCAGTGACGAGGCTTGGCTAGCCCCGTCACTGCTTCTGGGGGCGGGGGAGAAGCAGCTGGGGTTGCGGGAGGGTGGTGGTGTGACCTAGTTTTTATTCGCGGTTTTTTCACATTTGCGGGGGTCTCATGCCCCTAACCCCCGTGAATGTGGAGGGACAACTGTAATCATCTAGTTTTTTGGGTTTTTTGGTCAGCTTTATCTAAGCAGGCATACGACATATAAAAAGGGTGGCTTATAAGGGTCAACCTGACACAGTTTCTCCCCTTGTGCTTTCTAGTACCCCATCCCAAAGTCTGTGGGTGTTTAATATCTTATTTAAGGCACACAGATGACACAAAGAGAGAGACACTGCACTAATCTGATTTCAGAAGTGGCTGGGAGTATTATTATATAATTCCCTACCTTGATAGCATGCAAACCAGGTGGCCACATTGTTTATTTATTTATTTATTTATTTATACCCCGCTCTTCAGCCATAAGGCTATCAGAGCGGCTTACAAATTGTTTTAAGCAATAGCAATTTACACATCTACACTGCATTAAGCAGTTTCCAATGTGTGTTAGCTAATTGCCCCCACAAGCTGGGTACTCATAGTTCTCTAAATCACAAGGAACAACAGAGTCTTATGGCACCTTAAAATAAAATTTAAAAAATCACAGTATGAGCTGTCATGGATGCATGGAATGTTATCCAGAATGTCAGGTACTACTTACCTGTACAGGGTACAGGTAAATTGTAAGAATAAATGGACACAAATTTGACATGAGAAATGACAATACTCAAAAACCAGTGCAGGGAGACTTCATCTTCCCAGGGCACTCTCTCGCTGACTTTAAATAGCAGTTGTGAAGCAAAGAAACACCAAAGGCAGATTAGAGAGAGAGAGAGACTACTGACTTAAAATTCATTAGAAAGTTCCAGTATATCATCAGAAGTTGAAGTTGGGGAATGGGCTCTTGGAGTGAGTGGCTTGCCCTAGTGTCAAGTTATGTTTGTGTTATCAGCAACAGTTTTGTATATTGTCAGTGTTAGGAATCACTTTCTGAACTTCCTGCATTTATTTTCCTTCTGGCCTTACTGTGTGTAATTCCACTGCAACTTTGCATATTGTATATATCCCTGAAGTTCTAGACAACACTTCTTATATCTGATGAGGTGACCTATAATTCATGAAGTCCAATGCTATAATAATTCTGACAATCTTTTAAGGTTCATGGGACGCTCCTGTTTTTGCTGCAACAATGTAATGGGGCTTCTTCTTTGGAAATTGGTAAAATCAAAATCAGAAACCATGACATAGAACTGGCCAAAGCTTCAACACCTATCTTGGGTGTTCAGAAATTGACTGTATAGCATAGACCAGGATAAATTTCCTTCCAGTTTTCAGGATGTAGATCCATGACTGGTCAAATTCAGAGGCCTAAATTCAATGGCTAGTCTCAAATAGAAAAGACTCACTGAATCAGTTGCTGGAAATAAATCAACATAATGGACAAATCTTATTGCTTCAATTGATCTACTCTATTTGGAACCAACAATTGAATTTTAGAGTCTTTCATACTAATATGACTTTTGAATTGACATGTCTTGGTCCAGATCCATTATTGACTGTTAGCAGGTAGTTCTGTTAACAGATTGCTGGTGTGTAATAAGTTTGAGCAGTTTATTAAAGTGTATTTGTTTGTACCTAATTAAAAATTTCTGCTGTTGGTTGAGCTGTTTTCTTACATCTGTATTGAATAATAGAGTATCTTTTCTTGCATAAAACATCTTTTATCTCTGTCTGTAAGCTATAGCTTGGCTGGTCTATGCAAATGACTTGTGGATAATTCCCAAAGTGGCCAAGTTCGTTTTACATAGCTGTGTGCTTTTGGTGGAGGAAGTTGGGGTTTTGTTTACTTTCCTGCTTTAAGTTTATGGCTGACAAACAAACTGAATTCTATTGGGCTTGTACTCCAGTCCAACAATTCATAGCACCTAAGTTTCTGGAGAGTAAAAGTCCTGTCATGTATTTTTTCTTGGGTATCACTTCCAGAATTCTGCTTCCATTCCAATCTGTGGGGAAGAGAGAGATCTATGGCTTAATATATCTTGGCACTGCTGCTAAACATTGTAAATTATAAAAGTGAATTTGCACTGCTACTAGCCCAATTTTTGAGAAGTTAACTTTTTGGATTTAGAGTTCCCAGGATCCCCCAGCCACGGCCAGCCAGCATTGTCAGTAAATATGCTGGCTGTGGGACTCTGAGAGTTGTAGTCCAGAAGATTAACTTTTCACAGTTCTTCTGCCTCTACTCCAGGGCAAGTTGGGGATAGATGTATAGGAATATACAGCTCAGTTGTAAGTCTGTGGAAACTGGACCTGTTTTTATCTTTATAGATCATCCAGAAGTATAGGAAGTGTGACAAGACAATCTTGTATATAATAAATTCTCACATAAGGGACATAATGTTCTCAGAACACAGTGTAATTAATTAATTCTCACAGAACTTCCTTTAATCTACATGTTTTGTATTATGAATGAATTCAATCTTAGTTTGCTTGGGAATGTTCAGACATCCTAACTATTCTGATTGAGGAATCTCGAAAGCTATTTGGCAACTGATAATGCCATCTTTCTGTACTTGTAATGATGAGAAACAGATCATTACTTTTGTAAACATGAAGATTTGTGTTGTATTTGTTTGATAAATTCTGATAACTGCTTATCTGATACTTATCATGTGTCTGCTCAGTATACATTTAGCAACTTTACATTTTAGTTTAGTTTTGTTTTTCTATTAATTTGATTGGGGAATGTTGATATATGCAGTTTTTTTTTTAATTTGTTGTGATAAAGTGCCTGTCTCTTTAATTGTGTGTTATCCAGTGATTTGCCTGAGATGGGGAGGAAATACGGTAGTAGCAAAGAAGACAGGCTTTTAAAGTATACTAATCTCTCTTCCTAGCCTTGTCATACCTTTCTTTAGATTAATGTTTTTCAGCCTTTGCTCCCCCTGATGTTTTAAACTTCAAATTCCCAAATCCCTGAGTATTAACAGTGCTGGCTGGGGCTTCTGGAATTTGAACTTCAAAACATTTGGAGGACTAAAGGTTGAGAACTGCTTCTCTGGATAATATGGAACCAAATTTGTTATCTGTATTCGAGTCAACATAAAAGATATGACATGTATTAGAAAACAAAAAGTCAAAGGAGGGTGTGGGGTTTGAGTTCAATGAATTTGTTTTGGTTTTCTATTAATAAAATTATCTTTGGGTTCAACCATATAATAGCAGTGGAAGAGAGAATTTGAGGAGAGTGTGAGGGTAGAAGAAAGTAGGGATAAGTGTCATTGAATAGACAGTCTTAGATGCTCATAGTCTACAAACAGTCTACAAATCATCAAAGTTTGAATAAGTATCTGTAATAGAAGCTCAGGAGTGTGATTTGAGAACACTTGTTGAGCTAATTACAATATAAAAATTGTCCAGTTATGTCCATTCTTTAAAAGTTTATATTAGATTTTAAAACATACAAACTAAATCACAACACCAAATCAGAACTTATAATCAGCATACAAAAACAGAACAAAGACAGAAAAAAGGCCAAGAAAAGGAAGAAAAAAGAAAAACGAGCTATACATACATAATGCCTATGTAAGGCTAAAACTAAACTAACTACACAGAACTAACTAATTACGTACTAAAACTGGCTAAAACACAAAAGAACTCTGACCCCCCCCTCCACAAAAACTGTAATGATAGCAGGGGGGAAATTAGTAAAAAATACTAGTCTATCATTACAGATCTTACTAAATGCTAGAGTTGCTAATAGTCCAAATGGCAAATTATTACATTGTTGGTTGTCTTATTGCTAAAATATATATATATATATCCATAAACGTCTCCGAATCTTTCAAAAAGTCTTTAATTGGTTTTTCCTTTAAAATCCACATCAGAAGAATGTTGCAACTTGGGTTTAGCAACATGGATGAATTCTGCAACATTTCTGTTCTGCAGCATTTTTCCATTCTCTGTGCTTTGGTCCATTTCCATGTTTGCGTGAATAGTATTCTTGCCTCTGTTATCATGTATTGAAGGAATAGTCCACACTTATTGTACAATTCCTTGTCAGTAATACTCAACAGAAACATTTCTGGTGACAATAAAAATTCTACCTTTATAAGTGTTTGAATTAGTTTATAGATCTTAGACCAATAACTTTTTGCTTTCTTACACATCCACCATGTATGAAAGAAAGATCCTTTCTTATCCTGACAACTCCAACAATGATTGAAACATTCTTAGACATTTTTGACAACTTATCTGGCGTTAAATACCATCTATACATCCATTTATACATATTTTGTTTCAAATTATTACATGGAACAAATTATATATCTTTGGTCCACATTTTCCCCAGTACTTCCCTTTGCACATCATGGCCAAAATTTTGTGTCCATCTTATCATGTATTATTTTGCTGATTGATCTTCTGTCTCCAACTTGAACAGACTTGTATACTTTCAGATTATGTGATCATCATCCTTACACAGTTCTGAATAGAATTAATTTACTCTAGCCTCTTTAACCAATTCTTTTTTATTTTGCGTAAATCTTATTATGAGTTGTAAATAATTCCAGTTACTCAGTAATATCCAAAACAGTTCTTATGTTGCTTCTTAATTGCCTTTTTGGCAAAAATATACTTTGGGCCTCATGAATATTCTCAGAGATGTGTTTCTGCAGCCTGCTGGCCAAAATCAAAGTAAATATCTTGTAGTCATTTTTAAATAAAGAAATAGGCTTGTAATTATTGGTATCTGTCCCATCCGTGCCCTCTTTTGGAATCACTGTAATGTAGGCATTTCTCCAAGAGTCTGTCATCTGTCCTCTTCCTAATACTCCATCACATACTATCTTGAATGGTTGAATTAACCCAGCTTTGAGTTTCTTATAATATACTGTAGGCATGGCTTTAACACAGTTAAAAGCAAAGCAGTTATTTGATGGTCATGGCAATACTACTCTTCTCTCATACAGGTATAGGCAGCTTTGTGCTTGTAATTCCCTGGGTGGTTTTGCAAGAACTGGACAAATTGAAGAGAGGGAAAATCTTGGCAAATGTTGGGCAAAAAGCAATTCCTGCAGTTCATTTCATCTATATGTGCCTGAAAAACCAAGATCCAAAGTTGTGGGGACAATCTATGCAACTTGCTTCCCAGAAAATGCGTAAGTTGTGTCAGAGCTGACAGAATGTGCTGTGTAGTCTGATTCATTTGAGAGATGCCATCTCCTTTTCTGGGCACAAGACTTCTTCTTTTTTAAAAAAAGATAATTGAATACAAGATTCCTATACCTGTCTTGCAGTTCTAAAACCTTTTGGCTGCAGACTAAGTAGCAGAAATTTTTGCTGTAGTGTGCCTTCAAGTCATTTCGGACTTATGATGACTCTGTTATGGCGTTTTCGTGGCAAGATTTGATTGGGGAGGTTTGCCATTACCTTCTGCTGAGGCTGGGAAACCTCAGGTCACCCAGTAGATTTCCATGGCTGAATGGAGATTCAAATCCTGATCTTTAGAGTTCTACTCCAGTACCCAAACCATTACACCATGCCAGCTCTTTAGGTGGTAGAAATAAAGTTCATTAAAAGCAGTGAGGCATACAGTCCTTTAAAATAAATATGTAGCATTACTCACAGGCAGGGAAGCTTCTGAGCATCAGTGGTATTTCCTTTACTACCTCCCTCTATTTTTAAACCATAGAAAACTGTGAAGCTTATGTCTGAGTAAGTGTGGATAGGATAGAGCAGTTTGTATGGTATGTTAAGATAATTTTAATGCCTTTTTTCTGTCTAACAGTATGAAAAATTTTGCTTATGATAAAAATACTGTATGAATCAACCCCAAACCATCCCCTGACACTTCATCCATACCAGCTTTTTAAAACAGGTCCATAAAAGCTTCCAGCATGCCAGAAGAATTACCATTTTATAGAGTGGATGCTGGGGCCTTTTATGAACCCACAGTTGCCCCTCCACATTCGCGACTTTCGCATTCGTGGTTTCAATTATTCACGGAAAGCCACCTGCCCCCCCAACACCCCATCCCTTCCCAAGGCAGCAAAAGGCTTAGCCTGGCGCTGCCCTGGGAAGGGGTGGGTGGGAAGCAGCTGGCGCCCTCCCGCTTCAACCCACTCCCTTCCCAAGGGAGCAAGGGGCTTCTCACGAAGCTCATCGCTTCCTTGGGAAGGCGGGGTGGGAAGCAGCTGGTGCCCTCCTGCTTCAACCCACTCCCTTCCCAAGGCAGCGAGGGGCTTCTCACAAAGCCCATCGCTGCCCTGGGAAGGCAGGGTGGGAAGCAGCTGGCGTCCTCCCACTTCAACCCACTTGCTGCCCTGGGAAGGGGGTGGGTGGGAAGCAGCTGGCGCCCTCCCGCTTCAACCCACTCCCTTCCCAAGGCAGCGAGGGCCTTCTCATGAAGCCCGTCGCTGCCTTGGGAAGGGACTGGGGTGGAAAGCCGCTTGCCTGCAGGCTAATTTCTTATTCGTGGGTTTTTCACATTTGCAGGGGTTGTCTGCCCCTAACCCCCACGAATGTGAAGGGATGACTGTATTTTGAAAGGATGGTATGGATGAAGTGTCAGGAGCTGGCATGGTGTAGTGGTTTGAGTGTTGTACTACAACTCTGTAGACCCGGGTTCAAATCCCTGCTCAGCCAGGAAACCTACTGGGTGATCTTAAGCAAGTCACACTCTCTCAGCCTCAGAAGAAGGCAAAGGTAAACCTCCTCTGAACAAATATTGCAAAAACAAAACAAAACTCTGTGATAGGTTTGCCTTTGGGTCTCCATAAGTCAGAAACAACTTGAAGGAACATAACAACACAACAACAAGGGGTGGACTCATTTAAGAAAATCAGGAAAGAAAATAGCCTTATTTTAAATGTTCTGAAAAACATCATATTTAGAAGTACAGTTGGGCCTCTACATTCACTGGGGTTAGGGGCACAGGACCCCTGTGAAAGTGAAAAAACTGCAAATATTTTTAGGCCTCCCATACCATATTTAACTCACTCAAAATGTGTTGTGCACACTGCAGATGCCTTCAAGGCAGCAGGGTTCTTTCACAAGGCAGAAGTAGGCGGCTGGCAGGGCTGGTGCCTCTGCTGCTGCCCTTTGTCATTTTTATTAAGGACTTACAAGTTTTGCTGCACATTTGCAGTTTCTCTCAGTCTTGTGAGGCATGCAGTCCCTATTAACAATGGTATAGGGCAGTAGTAGAGGCAGCAGCAACTAATCTGCAAATAATCAAATCTGCAAAAGTTAAGCTTGAAAATGCAGAGAGCCAACTGTACTGTCTTTTGGTTTATGCTGTACGTTTGGTATAGGACCATGAGCACCTGTATAATGAATTACTGCATGGAGATAATTTTGTGATCAAAAAGTTTCCATTCAGGTTCAGTCAATAACTTGCTTTTGAACTTTGTCTTGGGGGAGACAGGGTATAGGACTCTAATTTGCATGCTCCCTTCTCCACACTGCAAAGAGAATATACTTACTGTGAAGAGAACATACTGTATGAAACAGGGAGGTCCTTTTGGTTTTGACCATATTATCTGTCTAGTACTGTGAGAGAGAACCCTGCAATAAAGGATCATTTGTACATGCCTGCATTTAAAGACCCTCTTAATTTTTTTTTTTTTTATATTTAGAAAGCAATCAAGCCATGCTTTTCTTATCTGTTTGAACAATGCTGTTCATTCAGAATACAGTCGTTTCACAATCATGACGAGCTGGTCTACTTTTGCTAAATTTGCAGATGATTTCATTGTGGAGAACAACGATGATCGCGTACTGCAGTGCTGCTTGCAGTACAGGAACCTCTTTCCTCAAGCTGAAGTTGTACTATTGACGTAGGTTTTGTGTGTTTAAACCATATCCTTCTAATTGGGGATCTAAATTAAAGTAATAAGCCCACAACCATATCATAGCGGTAATATTTTAAAACAATGAGTTCAGGAGAAATCCTCCCAGGTGCATGCCTTTATAGAGAGGTGTTTGTGACTCTGGTCTGCTAATCAGTAGCCATGGGAGAACTTCACAAGGCCTTGACACACTGTACCATTACCATTGAGTTTTGTATTACCATCTAGCTTAATTGAGGATGAACCTCCTTCAAATTACATGCATTTAGAAGGTTAGCTATTTGTTTTTAGAAAGACCCATGCAATGTTTTATAATATTCCATGCAATAGTTTTGTAACTATTTCAGAGCAAGAAGCAAATAAATAGTTAAACGTGCAAATTCAAGGCACTGCATTCTGAGCAAAGATGAGCTATATGTCACTGGTTATGTAGGAATTTTGGGAAATCTTGACCTAAATAGGTAAACTCTTCTGGAAAGCCATTGCTCTCCAGTAGAGAGAGCATAAAGAAATACATATCTTTTGGAAAACAGATTTTTACACATTATCATGCTAGATTTGTGGAAATTCTCTTTCAAGTAGCTTCAGATATCATGGTTAGATGAATTGAATCACATATTGGTTCCACAATGCTTTTCTCATTACCATTCAGAAATGCAAAATCAAATACAACTTTCTTTTACAGGGATGATAAAAACTTGTGCAACAAAGCGTTGGTGAATGAAATAAAGGCATGTAGTAAAGTAGACTTGGTTATTGAGCTCCAGAAGTTTATTCCAAAGACTGTTGTTATAAGTGAAGATGCTTTCAGTGGCCAATCACACCTGGGAAAAGGTTAGTTTGTTTGGTGTAGTTAGATTTACTGTAATTGTCCTATGATTTAAGTTAGGGTGCGGTCCTATGTATTTCTACTCAGTAAGCCCATTTTGAGTTCAGTGGAGCTTACCCCAAGTAGACAAGCACAGAATTGCAGTCTAAAGCTAGGAAATGTTAGTCAACAAACATTTTAATAGGTTTTTCTCTGCTTACAGCAGCACAACTTCAGCTAGGCTTCACTGTTTCACATAATACTAATATTCCTCAAACAAATATACTTAGCCAAGTCTATATGAAATTGAAATCCTAGGCATAATATCCACTGTGACTCCTAACCATTTTTTAAAATAAACTTAAAGGAGGGTGGGATGGCATTTCTGAACTATAGAAAGTGACACTGTTAGTAGTGGAAGTGCAATCTGTTTACCAGGCCAGTTAATAGTGTGGTGTTCCCTTGCTCTTCTCCAGTGGCTACTTCCTGTCATCTAATCTCTTTCAGGATTGGCTACTGGATTTCAGTTCAGCACCTTGGGCCTTTACCCAATGTCATTTGGACATTTTTTTTTATTTGTACAGGCCCATCTCTCATATCTAAGGTATCTAAGATATCTCTGACTGTTAGGCTATACTCACATTTTAATACAGCAGTGATCAAACAGTAAGTGTGGATTATTAAAGGAAACAAAGAATATTATTTACAATCTCAAGATGTTATATGGTTATATCTGAATCCTCACAACCCTTCAGCACATTGTATCTTATACAGTTGTCCCTTAATATTCTTCCAGGGCCCCCCATGAATACCAAAATCTGTGAATACCCATTATATGCAATGGCATAGCAAAATGGTGTCCCTTATATAAGATGGCAAAATCAAAGTTTGCTTTTTGGATTATTATTTTTTAAAGAATATTTTCAAGCTGTGAATACTTAAATCCGTGGATACCAAATCCATGGATACAGAGGGACAACTGTACTGTCCTTCACATTCACTCATAAAGCTGTTATTCTTAGGTATTTCTCCTGCAACTTAAAGTTTTCTTTCAATTTCATCTTTTTCTTAACTGTTCTCTCCAATTCCCAGACCCTATCTGTTTCTGTCACCCTCACTTACACCACACCATTCCAAACCAGACCTCTTCCTCGCATTCAGTCCCCATCCTTATGCAAATATAATGCACAATGATACAAACCCATGTAATGTTGTATAACATTTTATATAACAACACAGGGAAAGTCCCCCTTCTTCAGAGGAGTATCAAAATGCAGTTGTTTTAAAAACGCAGTGAATTCTGACACTGAAGAGAGCAGATCATGTGAATATCAGTGTGCTCTTCAGTCTGTAGGTCAACTTAATCTGCATTAGTGCTGGAAGTAATTTTAACTACACTAAAGCAATTAAAATGCCCTCCCTATGCTTGGGAATTGGAGTAGGACCTTCTTTTTAGTGGAGGTGTAGTTATTCCACGCTCTTGAGAAAGAGCTATATCACGCTGTACAGGTTGTTAAGTTGATGTCTCAAAAGACCACAGCCAGTTCAAGTCTTATTTTCTTCCCAGTAACATCTCTTGGCAACATTTTAGAGATTGTAAAAGCACCTATTAATGAGACCCTGTTGTTAATTTCTTTCCACTAAGATCCCATAGCATCAACTAAACAAAGAGTTAATGTCCATTGTGCTTGCTTAACAGATATAAGATGCCATAAAACTGGGGACAGTTCTACAGATCATCTTTCAGTAATTATGCTTGACACAAAGAAGTGCATAGGAGAGGTTTTATCTTCTGTATTGGAAACAGAACTGAAGATGGCTTATGGAGACCTGTGGACAGAGGTGATTGATTGTTCTGTATGCTAGAAAGTAAACGCTTGCTTTAACCTTAAAAAAGAGGACTAAAAACTTGGCAGTGTTTGCTTTTGTCACACATGCTTGTGTACATTAGTATAATATGTAATATAATTAGTATAATATATAGTTATTATATAATTAGTATAATATCTAATAAAACGACTCTTACTTTAATATTGGTTACAGCCAAGAATCCTGTACAATGGGCCCTCAGTATCCACTGTGGTTTGGTTCCATGACTCACCATGGACACCAAAATCTGTGGATGCTGAAGTTCCATTATATACAGTTAGGTCTGGAAATAATTTGACACTGACACAGAATAGAATAAAATAGAATCTTTATTACGGTCATAGACCAGCACAGGTAAAAAGGGGATATAGAATAAAGGTAAAAATACAGGATAAAAACAGGCTAAAAGCAGTATTTAAAATGTTAGCTCCAGTATAACAAGACTAGGTTGACACTATTCTACTGCTGAGGACATTGTCTGTTGAATTTTAACCGCAGCTGCGCAGAATCTTGCAACATTATAAGTTGTTCCTGGGTTGGTGGCTGAAAGCAACAAGTTTATGTAGAATTGTCCAGTGTGCCCTTGATATTTATGCAACAGGGACACTGAAACAAGTTTTGTTATTTAGGCTGTTTACCAAAATAAATTCAAGTTACCATTAAATAATGAATATGGGCTTAAAGTGCAGTCTCTCAGCTTTAATTTGAGGGTACCTCTCCATTGACGCCCCCTTGTCGTGGGAGAGAGGCTTGCGTACCCTAATGATGTTCTGAGCTATGCTGGTGGTGGCATAATAGCCACCGGTAGGGTCTCCCATGCCAGACAGGTCAAAACCGAAGGGTCTGACAAAGAGCGTCAAAGGGCAGGATGGGCTCTCTAGCCTTATGGCAACCGTCCTAGGAGAAGGAAAACTCTAATCCCAAACCCGGGCAGATGGTGCTCGTCCAACCCTGTAAGGTCAACCATCTAAGAGAAGGAAACTCTAATCAAACCTATGACCTGAGGACCTCACTGCTACTGTCCATGCTTGCAAGGCCACAGCAGATGAACCTTTGGTTTAAAGGGTGAGGCCAGTTCTGTGCATGCTGCGCTCCACCAGAAAAATCCATTGCACAGGCCCGAAGGACAAATCCAATTCCAAAAAGCCCTGTAGCGATAGGTGAGGGACGAAACGGCAGGTGTAAAGATGCACTGGAAGCTGCAGAACCAACCCTGCATGCAGGCGGTTCAGGACTTTGGTCACTCGAGGCTGACCCGGGAGATGACAGTCTTGTTCGACAGCATCCTGAACGACCAAGCAGCCTTTTTTAAGGAAAGCACTGCTTGCTCCATATGGAGAGGGGCCTAGAAAAGGTGGCCTAATGAAAGCTCATCCCCAACTACCTGGTTGGCTAGCTGCGGCCAACGGGAATCTTCTGATGCGGTCAAACCAAGGCAAAGAAACAAAGGCACACACCGGCCTCCCAAGGTGTAAATAAACTGACGCTTGCATGCTGGAACATCAGAACCATGCGAGACTCTGCAGATAGTGGACGGCCTGAGCGTCGTTCTGCTCTAATAGCCCATGAACTATCACGGCTTAATATTGACATCGCTGCTCTTAGTGAAGTTCGTCTCCATGAGGAAGGCAGCCTTAAAGAACATGGCGCCGGCTGCACACTTTACTGGTCTGGCAAACCCAAAACTGAAAAACATCTTTTAGGAGTAGGCTTTATAATTAAAAACTCCATTGCCTCCAAACTTGAAACCTTGCCAACAGGACACTCCAATCGCATTATTTCCTTACGCCTCCCACATGTTGTTCTCTTTATATATGCCCCAACTATGCAAGCTGACCCTGTAGAGAAAGACAAATTCTACACAGACCTACGCCACCTCATACAAAAAGTCCCTGTAGAAGATAAAATTATTATCCTTGGTGACTTCAATGCCAGAGTAGGAAAGAACTCTGAAGCCTGGAAAGGTGGCTTAGGCAAGCATGGTGTTGGAAATTGCAATGATAATGGATGCCTCCTGCTAGAGTTCTGTGAAGAACAACAGCTGACTATTACAAACACAATCTTTCAGCAGAAAGATAGCTTGAAGACAACCTGGATGCATCCCCAATCCAAACATTGGCACCTCATTGACTTGTGTTCTAGTCAGCCAGAGAAACATTCGCAATGTCTGTCATACTCAAGTGATGCCCAGTGCAGAATGCCAGACAGATCATCGCCTCGTAAGATGTAAACTAAACCTTCATCTTAAATTCAAACCTAAGAGGGGTGGCATCTTAAAGAAGAGACTCCAAGTCAACAATCTTCAACAAGCTACCACGAGAGACAAATTCCAGGCAAACCTGCAAACAAAACTTGAAGACCATCCTACAGATCCTTCTTCTACAGTGCTTTGGCAGCATATCAAAAACAGTATCCTGCAGTCTGCGGAAGAATCCCTCGGGTTCTCCCACAAGAAAAATCAAGACTGGTTTGATGAAAACAATCAAGAGAACTGCTCACCAGGCATACCTTGCCCAGCCAAGTTGCCATGTAAGAAAAGCAGCTTTCAGTCTCACATGTAGTAAACTTCAAAAAAACTCCGAGACATACAGAACAAGTGGTGGATCAACATAGCAGAAAAGACACAACGCTGTGCAGATCTGGGTGATTCTAGAGTATTTTATGAAGCTCTTAAGGCAGTGTTTGGGCCTACCTATCAGGTCCAAAGCTCCTTATACAGTACAGATGGTCAAATATTAATTACTGATAAAGCCTCCATCCTGAGTCGATGGGCTGAACACTTTCAAAGTCTCTTCAGTGCCAACCGAGTAGTCCAAGGCTCAGCTATCCAACATATGATACAAAAACCGGTGAAAAATGAATTGGACATAGCTCCCACTTTGGAAGAGACCCTTAAGGCCATACAGCAGATGAAAAACGGCAAGACAGTTGGGATTGATGGAATCCCACCTGAAGTTTGGAAACACGGAGGTCATGTACTCCATGATAAATTCCACGAACTCCTTGTGAATTGCTGGGAAAAGGGGGAACTGCCATCAGATCTCCGAGATGCAGTCGTCATCACCCTGTACAAGAAAAAAGGAGCAAAATCCGATTGCTCAAACTATCGAGGCATAACACTGCTCTCTATTGCTGGAAAAATCCTTGCAAGGATACTCCTGAACAGATTAGTTCCTGCCATTGCAGAACAACTTCTTCCTGAAAGCCAATGTGGCTTCAGAGCCAATAGGAGTACTACAGATATGGTATTTGCCCTTAGACAACTGCAAGAGAAATGTAGAGAGCAGAACAAAGGTCTCTATGTAACATTTGTTGACCTCACCAAAACCTTCGACACCGTGAGTAGAAAAGGTCTGTGGCAGCTCCTGGAAAGACTAGGATGTCCCCCCAAATTCCTTAAAATGATTATCTTGCTACACGAGGGCCAGGGCAGTCAAGTCAGATATGGCGATGCTCTTTCAGAGCCCTTTCTAATAACTAATGGAGTGAAGCAAGGTTGTGTTCTTGCTCCAACTTTATTTACAATCTTCTTCAGCATGATGCTCAAAGGGCTATGGCAGAGTTTGAACAAGAAGACGGCATCTATATACGTTACCGTACTGATGGTAGCTTGTTTAACTTAAGCCGTCTGAGGGCTCGCACCAAGACTCTAAACTATCTAGTCCATGAGCTGCTCTTCGCTGATGATGCTGCCCTTGTTGCCCACACAGAAGCAGCTCTGCAGCGCCTAACATCCTGCTTCACAACAGCTGCAGAGCTGTTTGGGCTGGAAGTCAACCTGAAGAAAACGGAAGTTCTTTACCAGCCTGCACCACAGGACGAGCACCACCATCCCCACATTGCCATCGGCAACTATGTGCTTAAGTCCATTCAGCAGTTCACCTACCTGGGAAGCATCATCTCCTCAGATGCCAAGATTGACAAAGAGATCGATCACAGATTAGCAAAGGCATATAGCGCATTTGGAAGACTTCACAAAAGAGTCTGGAGTAATAAACACCTGAGGCGAAGCACAAAAATCAGTGTGTATAGAGCCATTGTACTGTCTATTCTCCTTTATGGGTCTGAAACATGGGTCACCTATCGCCACCACTTCTGACTCCTCAAACGCTTTCATCAGCGCTGTTTACGCACAATCCTAAATATACACTGGACTGACTATGTGACGAATGTTGCTGTCCTTGAGCAAGCAGGGATCAGCAGCATTGAAGCCATGATATTGAGAACACAGCTGTGCTGGGCAGGGCACGTTTCTAGGATGGAGGACCATTGCCTCCCCAAAATAGTACTCTACGGTGAACTCGCCATGGGTCAGCGTAAGAGAGGCGCTCCAAAAAAGCGATACAAGGACTCCCTGAAACAACATCTCAGGCTCGGCCAAATTGATCACCAACAATGGTCTGCCCTGGCCTCACATCGGGAGGCATGGAGACGCACTATCCACAATGCTGCAGCCTTATTTGAGAACTCACTATGAACAAGTCTTGAAGATAAACGACAACGCAGAAAGAATCACAACCTGGAAACATCACCCAAGGAGACCTTCTGCTGTGCTTTCTGCAACCGGACTTGTTTAACTCGGATTGGCCTTTTTAGTCATCAGCGCACTTGCAGAAAGCGCAGGATGAGTCCTTCCTGAATCTTCGTTTGCGAAGAAAAGCCAGAGAGATTTTGAATCCCAATATTTCTCCATATTCTTTCATTATTTCCATTAATTTTTCGATACTTTGATTTGGTTCTTCTAGGATTATTACTAAGTCGTCAGTGAAGGTTTTAAGTCTGTATGTCTCACCTTTCAGTTTCAGTCCATGTATATTTTCTTCTTCTCTAAGCTTCCTATTTATTATTTCTAATACCATAATAAAAAGTCATGGAAATAACAGAGGTCCTTGGTGTGTCCCCTTTGTGATTTCATATGGATTAGATTTGTCTTCATTTATAATTATTTGAGCTTGTTGTTTGATATGTCACGCCAATCCATTTATAAGTTTTTTTCCAATTTGCATTTTTAATAGAGTCTCTTTCATACATTTCCAATTAGGATTGTCAAATACCTTTTCGGTGTCCATAAATACAAAGGCAACTTTCTTCCCGGGGTGTTTATCACAGTATTCTAGCAAATTCAAAATTGTTCTTATGTTTTGTTTCATGTGTCTTTTCAGTAGGAACCTAGTTTGGTTTTTATGTGTCCAGTTGGTCAAAATCTTTTTAAATATCTCTGCGAGAATTGATGCAAATATCTTATAGTTTGTGTTGAGAATAGAGATTGGTCTATAATTAGCTGGGTCCTTGGAATTTCTATCTTCCTTTGGAATTAGAACCACGTTTGCTAAGAGTTGTGTGTTTTTCATAGGGATTCCATTGTCCTTCAGTGAGATCCTTCTTTTATTCCTAAGGTGAATTCAGTTTTTCATCGATCTCAGGAGATTGTTCTTCCTTCCATTTATCCAGTTCTTAAAGCACCATAGGAAAAAGAATGGCACAGATTGGAAGTGTATATTGTTCTTAAGTTTTATTTAGAGAGAACTAGGGAGTTTTATAAATCGTATTATCTTTTTGTTTCTATTCAGGAGACTGCTAAAGGTCAGAGGGTGTCTTTTTCCACCTTATCTTAGTGGTTGAGGTTTTGTATTTAATTGGCTTATTCCACAGTTCAATGCTAGTTCCTGAAGGGATTCAAGCACATCCCACTTATAGAGCCACTACTTTTGTGGCCTTGGATATGGCTACATCTTTGCTGGAGATTTGCTGAGCGGCCACTTGGGCTTCCCCGTCATCCTTTATAAGGCATAAGATTGGCAAGTTTGTTTCTGCAGACATATCATTTGGCAGGCATGTTTTGCAGCAATTTGTGTCTTTGGAATTGTTGCGGGGGGGGGGTTGCCCACCCAATGTATAGGTCCCAGCCTAAGGATTGCTTCCCCACACAGCAGGAAATGGAACATTGGTACATACTGTGAAGGTTCCTTTTCTGCAGTAGTGGGGAGGGAACCCTTCCCACCCTGGTTTGGTGGTATGTTTGTTTTTTGGTGTGTGGGGTTTTTTTTGTTTTTGTTTTTGTTTTTTTTTGTATGATAAGCCACTGGTGGCATTTCTGTGTCTATTCAGAGCTTGTTATTCTATCACTGGGGGGATGGGCTAGCTCTCCCAATTGTGGTGGGTAAGATGATTGATAATTGCTAGAAGCCCTCCTTCTGAAGTGTGTGGAAGGAGCAAGAACCAGCATAAGGATTCCCTCCACACTACTGCAGAAGGTTCCGCTTTTTAGATCTAACTTTTCCACATTTATTTATTTGCCAAATTGATCACCAACAGTGGTCCGCCCTGGCCTCACATCGGGAGGCATGGAGATGCACAATCCACAATGCTGCAGCCTTATTTGAGAACTCATGCCGAACAAGTCTTGAAGAGAAACGACAACGCAGAAAGAATCACAACCCGGAAACATCACCCAAGGAGACCTTCTGCTGTGCTTTCTACAACCGGACTTGTTTATCTCGGATTGGCCTTTTTAGTCATCAGCGTGCTTGCAGAAAGCATGGGATGAGTCCTTCCTGAATCTTTGTTTGCGAAGAAAAGCCAGAGAGAGAGAGAGAGAGAGAGAGAGAGTATTGTAATGCATAACAGCAGCAACATTAAAGCACAATATATTTAGGTGGCTGTGTACAGTATGTATATGATATATCCACTGTCTTACAGGTACTTCAATGTTGACAAGATAGATGAAAGGAATATCATAATGACGTCACACAATCAAATCCTGAAAAGTAGTAAATGTGCATTAAGTTTTGAAAATTCTGTATCTCCTGGAAGCTGGGTTTGCCTGGAATATCTAACTTTGCTGAAGTTCTGAGACCTATCAGTACTGAAGCCTGTGAGGTCTTCATGTAGATCTAGTTGTAAAGTGATGTCAGTATTTTGTGGTTTATATTTTAGTCTGCACACCATCAACTAAAATGTTGTGCCAGGCACTACTGAATTCTCTGTCTTCTGTAGGTTAAGCAGATTGAGCAAAAGTGCACAATTCCTTTTACACCACTTCTGTCTATCCTGCAATTTCTACTGTTCTGGGTTGCTAGCTGTTCAGTGGTGTAAATATTTCCTTTCTTTCCCCATCGCTAACAAAGTTGTGTCTCTCATCAAGTCAATCACTCAAGGCTGCTAAGATTTAGCCCAGCATTACCTACATGTTTGCAATCTTAAATGAAAGTTGAGATTATCAGGAGGCTAAAATCTCCACACAGTTGTCACATTTTGCTCTTTTACTGTGATCCCTTGATATGGTGTTACATAACTAATCTATATGCTATTTATTTTCTTGGTTCATAGCAATAAGTTTTAAAATGGTGTGAGTAATCCTCATAATGATATAAGTAAATGGTACAGGTGTCAACCATATTCTTGGCCCCCTTAAGGATGGTCACACAACTGGGACTGCAGGTTGTTATAAACTAGCGAATCCAAAAGATATTGGAGATGATATTACGAGATCCTTCTGTGGCATTCATTTTTGGACAAAAAACAACAACACAGAAGACAATATGACCTGAAACCATATTTGTATCATCTGCATAAATAAATGTTTTCTTAAAGAAGAGGACAGAGTAGTTGGTTCATTAGCAATACAGTTTGACACACAATTTATGATTTGAGAATTAGATACGTGTCTATTAAAAAACTACATGACAGGAGAAAAATTAAACATTTTGTACTTTCTAGGTAGTGTATCGTAACCCCCCCTGGACATTCACCGATGTGTTGGAGTGCTACAGAAAGCACTGGATGGCTGTTTTTGGAATGGTCATACCAAGAAGCTTTTTCCCAACCATTGAATATCTATATGAACACCTCTGTAAAGGTAGGAAACTTTGTGTTAACTCTGGAAATAACTGCACTTTCATCCTAAAAAACTGAGCCAATAAATGTGTTTAATTACCATGTCTTAATGCAAGGAGCTTTCAGAACTGTGAAGTGATGTGACTATGGGTATTTAACAATACCAAATACTCTCCAAAATATGAATACTAAAATGTTCCAAATTTCTTTGATAGAAACACTAGAAATTAAACTAGTTTCATGCCAGTAGTGTAGACATTCCTGAGTTAAATCTGAAGGCAACTTGATTATTGTGTATCTGGTGTGGAAGAAGGCTTACTGATAACTTAAGTACCATATACATTCCTTTAGGGAAAATATTACACACCTTACATGTCTAAAACTGACTTATAATATCCAATTTATGGTGAATGTTTTTTGCGTTTGTCCTCTGCCTTTCTTCCATATTTCTTAGGAAAACAGCATATATGTTCAATGTGAAGTCGAAGGCTTTCACGGCCGGCATCCATAGATTTTCCTTGGTTTTTTTCTGGGCTGTGAGGTCATGTTCTGGAAGAGTTTATTTCTGACATTTCGCCTGCATCTGCGGCTGGCATCTTTAGAGAAATTACATTCTCTGAAGATGCCAGCCACAGATGCAGGCGAAACATCAGAAATAAACTCTTCCTGAACACGGCCTCACAGCCCAGAAAAAAAACCCAAGGAAGATCTAAGCATATATGTTGCTTGAAAGATTATAACTCTTAGCGAAGGCAATCCAGTTTGCTTTATGACTGAGCAGAGATTTGTACCTTGGTCCCAGTCCATTTATTCAGTTCTCATCTGAATACTTCTTGCTTTACTACCACATATGTCTTGGGCCTGTTTATGCTTCAATTTGATAGTCTGGGTTTTTGATATGATAGCGTATTCTGAAATGCATTGTTGTATTTACACAACTACATGTTCAAAGGTAAAACTGAGAATTAACCTTACCACCAAGTGCATTAGATATGATGGTGTAGCATTCTTGTTTTAGCAACAGGTTAAAGAAGATTTTGTTCCTCCCCTCTTGGTACCTGTTATTCTGGTGCTCAGGCAAAGTTAGAGTCATAAGGTAGACCTAATAATAAATGTTCTAGAACATTTATAAATTGTCAGAAAAAAGGATCTTTGTGGCAGTGGGATAGAAGGGCAGATGTTGCCAGTGGGGAGGGGACACTTAAGTGAATAGTCAGTATGGACTTCTAAGAGACAAATGTGTGGGTGGACATACAGAGTATCTGGCAGTTGCAGGTATGTACAGTTGTCCCTGCGTATCCACAGATTTGATATCCACAGATTTAAGTATTCACAGCTTGAAAATATTTTTTAAAAAATAATAATCCAATAAGCAAACCTTGATTTCGCCATCTTATATACGGACATCGTTTTGCTATGCCATTGCATATAATAGGACTTGAGTATTCATGGATTTTGGCACCCACGGGTGGGGGAGGGTCCTGGAACCAAACCCCAGTGAATATGAAGGGACAACTATAAGTGGAAGAAAAACAAAGGAGAACTCTCTGGGCTGAACAAACACACATGCTTTGCAGAAAGGTATCAAAGCCTATAGAGTCTGAGTTCTTCAGGAGATAGGGGCCATTGGGAGATGGCAATGAGTCACCATTTGAGTACCTTGCTGTCTTCTTTGTTGTTTTAAATGGTGAATACACATACTATGTTTCACTTGGTAATTGTCTGTGGTTGTATTTTGTTGCCTGTTCTCTTTAATTTCAACTATTCTCATTCTTAATTACAAACACACCCTCTCTCTTTCAGCTGAAGTAATTCAAGATTCAACAATAAAGGTTGTGCTCCAGGAATCTAAAATGCTGTTGGAGGCATTCTCCTCAAGGTCAAATTATGATGGTATCCTTTCACAGGCCATAACACAGGTAGACAAGCTGCTTGAGACTCTGGAGAAGGTAAAAGATGCTATCTTTTGACAGAAGTATGTTCTCTTAGAGAGCCAGTGTGGTGTAGTGGTTTGAGTGTTGGACTATGACTGTAGAGACCAGGGTTCGAATCCCTGCTCAGCCATGGAAACCCACCTGGTGACCTTGGACAAGTTACATTCTCAGCCTCAGAGGAAGGCAAAGGCAAACCCTCTCTGAACAAATGTTGCTAAGAAATCCTCTTAGGATTACCATAGGTAGAAAATGACTTGAAGACACACAACAACAATAAATGTTCCCTTAAATGGATGCAGTTCCTTTGACTTGGATCATGTTTGCAGTACTAGTATTTCTCTTTCTGATTTATCATAATTCAATATAAAAAAGTTATTTGAGCATGAACTCTTTTTTTTAGACTGACAACTACTTCTAAAGGTATCTTTGGAGTATATGGTAAAAAAATAAACAAAGATCTGTTTAATGCTGCTGTGTCCTTCTGTCACAGGAAAATATGGGTTGTGGGGAAGCTTACTCAAAGACTGTACGCGGTCTTAGATGAGCATCTGCTGGGGAAACATTTATAGTCTCAGGAGTTCAATGTCAGGGTTGGGGAGGGAAACACCCTTTCTTGGGAGTTGTGCTTACTAGTTGCCTTTTTCTTTTTATTTAAAGACAGTTGTGCATAGAAATGTGGCATAAACATTTCTTAGATAAAATAACTTGCCGCTCCGTCCCTGAGAGTGCCTATTCCTGCCATTTTTAACGTTGTTCTATAACATTGCTGCAACCTTGCTGTTAATTATGTTTGCATTCTTGCATGCTGGATAATGAGTGCTTTGAAGCTACTATAGGAGGTTAACATACTATGACACGGTTACTATCCAGCTATCTTGCAGCTGCAGCTCAAAGCCTTGAGAAGACTGGGTGGAAATGCTTGTATGGCAATAAGGTCAGGGGATGATGGATATCCAATAGTTTTGTAGCATGCCAGATTTCACAGATTGCCAAATGCTTTTAGTATATTGTCTGTCCTCTGGGTCTTCATTCTGAGCAACGATTTGGTGTCTTATGCTTTCTGGATTACTGTGCCAATAAAGTTTCCTTTTTAACTCTGAAACTACTGGTCACTGCATCTGGGAATGCAAGTACCTGACAGTAACTCAGGTCTTGGTGCTGGCTATGTCCTTTGAAGCCTCATCTAAATCAGAGATGGTGAACCTTTGGCACTATAGGAACATTTTGCACTATAGGAACCTTTTGTGAAAAATTCATTTGTGCACAAAAATATGGTTTTTGTGCAAAACTCACTTGGTTTTTTTGCACAAAATCTTGCAGTCCCCCCTCTCCAAATAGCTTCTTCACAAAAATATCAGTGAAATGCAAAATAATCTTACAGTGGTTGACCATTCTGGTCATGGATGAGAAAATTCATGAGTACATGCTACATCCCTACCCTACAGATCGACCTTATTGCAAGCTATAGAGTCAAAATATCTGGATGATCAAATGTTCCCTACCTTTGATCTAAATCAGGGATGAGCCAAGTACAGCCCTGGAGCTGCATACCACCCTGCAAGGCAGTTTTTGTGGCCCTCAGTCCCTTTAGGCTTCCCTGATTGCTCTTTATCTGAGCAGGAGTATCAATACAGCTTTCAACAAATAGGTTCCTCCCCCAGCACAGTTTAACATGAAAAATGCCAATTTTCAAAACCAGAAGAAGCCTTCTGGGCATTTTGGTTTGCTGGCTTTTCCCCTTGGTTTTAGCCACTTATGGCACTCTGTGTGGGACTGAAGAATCTAAAGTGGCTTCTGGTATACTTTTCTGGGTAATGCCTATTACAAAAGGCTTCTGACATACTTTTTTGGATTCTGTTGTTACCAGTTTCAAAACATGTAGTTCTTAAGGAGATTATTGATGATGATGATGGAGATGATGATGGAGATGGTGGAGCATCTTCTCTTTTCAGTAAGGAGGGGAAACAGGTGGGGAAGTTGAAGCCATACCTTATTTAAAAGATCTTAATATCATTGCATACTGTGAAAATTATTCAAAGCAGCTGCGAATATCAAGAATTGGAGCAGAGGTGGGCAAATTGTGGCCCTCCAAATGTTGTTGGATTGCAACTCCCATGAGCCTTAGCCAGCATAGTCCATGGTAAGGGATGATGGGAATTGGACTCAAAAACATCTGGAGGGCTGCACTTTGTCCACCTCTGAATTAGAGAGTGCTTGGAACCATGTATCTTATTTTTCAGGTGACATTTTTAGCCCTGTGCTGAAGTGTCTTCATTAAATGTAAATATAGGTATTAATTTTGTGGCTTATATGATGTATAGAAAGTGAAATACTCCTTATTCTGTAGTGGCTCTTGACTGCAGTCATCCCTTCACATTTGTGGGGGTTAGAGGTGCAAGACCCCCATGAATGTGAAAAAAACCCACAAAGAAACTCTCCCCCTTCCCCCCCCAGGGTTTGCTCAGCCTTCATTCCCTGGGGGGCGGGGAGCCAGCACTGGCAGCTTCTCTGGGCTGCAGATTACCCCCACATTCCTGGGGTGATGGTAAAGAGAAGCCGTTTAAACAGCTGCAAGGCAAGGCGCCTGCACCCGAAAAGCTGGTGAGAAACCAGGGAAGGGTGTGTGTGTAAACAGAATCAGTTTAAACAGTGGCTTTTCGGGCGCTGGCACCGGTGGCTTGCTGCTGTTTAAATGGCTTGTCTTCAACACATACCCCCGGGATGTGCAGGTAATCTGAAGCCTGGGGAAGCCGCCGGTGCCCAAAAACCGCTGTAAACCAATTCTGTTAACCCCCCCTTCCTTGGTTTCTCAGCGGCTTTTTGGGTGGTGGTGGCAGCTTCCTTGGGCATTAGATTACCCCCATGTCCCAGGGGGGTGAAGAGAAGCCGTTTAAACAGCTGCAAGCTGATGGTATTCTCAGCAAACACCCCTCTTTACTTGGCCTTTGCCCCAGACATACAAGGGATGAAAGCAGAGTAAAGCAGGGTGTTCACTGAGAAAACCGTCAGTGCTTTACTTGGTCTTTGCCCCCCCTGAGAGGCGGGATGGGAAGCAGCGCTCACTGCAAAGCCATGCGTTTCCTACTGTTCCACTCTCGGGCAGCAGTGCCGCCGAACACAGCCATTCTTCGGGCTTGCCTTTCCCACCCCAGCTGTACTGAACCCCTTAGAACAGCCATGTTCTGTGGTTTCTGGGGGTTCAGTGCAGTTGGGGCGGGAAAGGCTCAGGCTTACCTTTCCCGCCCAAACCGCATTTAATACCTTAGAACAGCCGCATTCGGCAGTTTCTGGGGGTTCAAAGTAGTTGGGGGGGAAAGGCTCAGGCTTGCCTTTCCCACCCCAACTGCATTGAACCTCTTAGAATGGCCACGTTCAGAGGTTCCTGGGGATTCAGTGTGGTTGGGGTGGGAAAGACTTGGAAATCCGACGTGGTGGAAATTGGATAGACAAACAAACCTCTGGAGGTTTTGCAGGCAGCAAGGTTTACTTGTCATTCGGATTTCCACCCCTCCACAGAGAACAAACACCCAGCAAACTTGAGCGCTGCCTGTAAACTGGTGGTTCTCTGTGGAGGGGTGGAAATCCGACAGATGAAAAACCTCCGAAGACTTTGCAGCAGCAAGGTTTGCTTGTCCTTTGGATTTCCACCCCTCCACAGGGAACGAAGGCTGATGAAAGTGGTGTGTGTCAGGGAGGATGGGGGAAAGAAACTTCCGCGAATAAACAAAACCGCAAAAGTCAAAGCTGTGAATGTGGATGGACAACTGTAATAGAAATTTGTTTTCATCAAACGTCAGATAGCCCTACATACTAATTATGAACTCATTCTCTCTGTGTTAATCCTTATGTTGTCAAAGGTGCAACATCTCTGTACAAGAGTGAGTTTTCAACATACCTGGGGGAACCTTAGGATTGTAGCAGTACTCCCTCCCCCCCCCCCAAAAAAAAATCCTGACAAGAGGAAATCCTGAAAGAGTCCAGTGAGAACTGAGGATGCTCAGTGTCACAGAACTCTGTGTCTTTTGCTGGGGGAAGTGAGTCAGAAAAGGTAGGTGGGACAAAGTGTCCTGGGAAAGGATACAGCTGGCTGGCAGGAATCCAGAATTTTCCACTGTAACATTTTATTGCAGATTTCATTGCTTGCATCTGTTTAAAAGACTGCATCACACTTAGTGTGACAACAATGATCCATGCTCTGGTAACATCCTACTTTAGGCTATTATAATGTGTTGTATGTATTTGAAGCCCTTAATAGCTTGAGATCCAAGTACATTGAGGAGAGGCAGTTCTTAATGTCAGTAAAGAACAGGGTCTTTTCATCTGTAGTACCCTAATTGTGTCACTCCAGTGTGTTTGGCATTCATTTGAATATGTTATAGGCATTAGGTTAATACCTTTTTCCCCACTCAAATATTTTGAATGAAATTTTAAACAATAAAAATGAAGTTGTTGCTTTCTGTTATTGTAATTGCAGTATTGTTTTACTGATTTTCATTGCTTGTGCATATTATTATGTTTGGATTTTAAATTGTGTTTTAAACTGCTGTGGAATAAATATTTTTGTATGGTGGCATAGAAATTCCTTTAATAAATTAGCCAAGAGATTAAATGAAATATTTTGAGGAGGTGGGGAAATGTTGCATTAGACTTTTGCCATTAATATTATTACCATGCCTTTAAAAAAAAAAAGTGGCATTCCTTCAGATATCTAGTAACTATAGCTTTAGTGCATCAGACCCAGTCCATTTATTTCTTGCTTGCTGTATTTTTGTCAGTTTCAGCTAGGAATGGAACCAAATTCTTCAGATGCTCTCAAATCTACTTCAGGAGAAACTGCTTGTGAAAAAATGGAAGATGTGACTTTGATGCAAAATACTCAGACAGAAGATAAGTCATTATCACCCCAGCCTTTAGCTCAAGAAAACAGGCATATGGAAATCTGGTCTGTCCTCCAAACATTGTGGGACAGAATAAATGGATTCAGGTAATATACCTTGAAAGAACTCTTTCTTTTCCAGTTTATGTTGATTTGACAAATTCAGGTTCAAGTTCACAGTTAGGCAAGTGCAATTCCAGGGTGACCGTGGGTAAGCCACTGTCTCTGAGCCTAAGCAGCCTCAAAGAGTTGTTATGAGAATAAAGTGAGAGGCAGAGCCATGTATAGGAGGAAAAGTAGGATGATAAAACAAGAGAAATATATAGAGATAAAAGACATAGTTGCTTAACCACTCAGTAGTTTAATGAGAAAAATTAAAACATACATTTGAAATGTCAGGCTAAGGTTTCAAAAACACACTGAAGGAATTAGAATTATACATCCAAAAGACATTAATAGTAAGAAGAATGACAAGCATTTTAAAATGAGTGGGATGGCTACATACAAATACACATCTAGAAAATAGTAGATGTAAAAGTATAAAGTAATTGAAAACATTGAACAAACTTGTTTAATAAAATCAAAAAAAGATACAGTATTTCTTGGTGAATACAGTATGACCCCCGTGTCAGTGGGACCAGTATCCACAGTTTCTTTTACCTGCATCTGAAAAAAATATGTTCTCTCTAGGCATTTTCTTGGCCTTCCAACGTGATTCTGTGGTCAACTTCCAGCAGATTCTGTGGTATGTTTCCATTAGAAATATAGGGTTTGCTACTATCTGTGATTTTCCTTATCTACAGTAAGTCTGGGAATGTATCCCCTGCGGATACAGGGGTCATACTGTATTTTTGTGACTTTGCCTCTTAAGCAAGATGATTGGTAAGTGTTAACCAGGAGGAAAAGATTATGAAGCAATGTCTTGCCATCAAAGGTGCTTTCAGAAAGTCACATACAGAGTTTTGATGTACAGTAGGACCCCCGTATCCACTGAGAATTGGTTCTGGGGGGCCCTATGGATAATAGTGAACACTATCAAAAATAATGGGACTTCCGGTTTAAAATACCGTAAATTTGCCTTGGAGGACCTAGAAAATGGCTAGAGAGGACACATTTTCTAGGAAGACTCTATGGTAGGTGTGCTGTTTTGTGTCCTGTGGATAATTTAATCAGCAGATAATGAATCAGTGGATACGGGGGTCTTACTGTATTCACAACTTTAATGGAAAGAGTTCTTTGCCTTTTCAGAGACCAAAATACAGCTTTCTTCCAGAGTTTAAGCTTTTTCCTTCAGAATTTAAGGAAACATTATTAACATATGAGAAGTTTGGAAAATTCTTTTTGTGATGATGAGTCTGTGCTGGCTTACTTGTATGCGTGTATTACAGCTTGACAGGACAGGTCAGTAAGTGATAACAGTACACATGTGGACAAGTCATTAGTAAACCTTAAAATCTAGCATGTGTGAAGTAAACTTCTGCATACCAAAGGATTTGATAGAGGTAAAGTGGACTTAGTCTAAAATTTAAAAACCTGATAGCTGTCTTAAAATATCTTCAGTGGCCAACTGATGCAGTAATATACCTGCTCACGTCTGTTGCTAAAGTAATAGTCCTGCTGTGACTGTGTAATATACCGGTTTATTATGAATTCAAGGACATGCATGAGCTATGGAAACAGACAGAACGCTTGTAGTGTAGTAAACCTCTGTGTGGAGGGACAGGACTTGTTGCATGCAGCATGGCTTTGTCTCTCGTTCTGTCTCCAGAATGAAATGTTCTATTTTGACTCTTTAAAACGAATCCCCTTCTTTTTCCTTAGCCTCGAAGTCTTCCAGAAGCTGGACCTTAGTGTAGTAACCACTACTGAAAATATGACCTCATTTAAAGAAGCGTTCATGGATCTGCAGAAATTAATGTCAGCAGTAAATGAAATCCTTTCAGGAATCCGAAAGTAAGCATAATTAAATTTAACCAAGTATTGTGGCTCGGGCTTAGTAGGTGCACAACCTGAGGCCCTCCAGATGTTTTGGCCTCCAACTCCCAGACTTCCTGATCATTGGACCAGCTGGCTCAGGCTTCTGAGAGTTGGAGGCCAAAATATCTGGAGGGCTGCAAGTTGAGCACCACTGGGTCAGCAATTTATTGATGCCAGTGTGTTACTACAAACCAATGATGATCTTAATCTTGATAGTGAGGGGTTCTGTTTCTTTCCCATATGGAGGCAATATTGAATGAACAGGGCTGTACCATGTTTTTTGAGTACATCATCTGCTTGGAACACCATTTTTAAAAACTGGTTATTTCAGAGTTCAGTTTCATGGTCCCAGTACATGGTAGGAGTACACTATGCCACCAGTAGAACTGGCCAAATAGTATCACTGATTCTCAAAGAAACAGTAACATAATTGGAGTGTTTGTGTGACAGAATGCTTTATGCATTTCTTCTCAAGAGTGATACTCAAATCTAAAAACAGTTAAAGCTAGGAATGGATGACGAGAAATGACTTACTTTGTCTAAAATGCAGACAGGTATTCTGTATTTGGTAGTAACAGCTTCTATTGTGTGCCTTCATATCATTTCTGACTTACGGTGACCCTAAGGCAAACCTATCATGGGATTTTCTTGACAAGATTTCTTCAGAGGAGGTATGTCATTGCCTTCATCTGAGGCTGAGAAAGTGTGACTTGCCTAAGGCCACCCAGTGGGTTTCCATGGCTGAGTGAGGATTTGAACTATGATCTCTAGAGTTCTAGTCCAACACCCTAATCACTACACCATACTGGCTTAACTGCTTCTTTGTGTGGCTTTAAAAAATGATGGGTTTTTGGAAGCAGGTTGCTGATGTCTTAAAGAAAAGGGGGCCTAGAAACAGTGAGAAATTAGTAACAATATATGAAATGGATATTAAGTTTTAGTCTAGGAAGAGGAGCAGGTGCAACTTGATTAATCTTGCATAAATATCTGCTGCCATCTAATGGTTGTTTTGGAGACACCATTAGACTTGGTTTGTTTGTTCTGTTTGCCCCCTTTATGCAATTAATATTTTAATCAAACAAATTTAGTTTTTTGAGGTGTGAGAGACAGCTAGTTATTTGCTAGAACCCATAAGCAGTACTCTAGAGTGACCTATCCATTTGACCAATAGACCCTAAGTGGTTGTCTTCTTCTTTTCCATAGGAAATCTTGCAGACTGTTAACTTGGAATTTCCTCTCCTCCACCAAGACCAGGGGGAAAAAATGAATTAAAGTCATTTTTATCCAGTCTAGAATACTAACATATACTCTTGCAGATCTGACTATGATGCTCAGGTGGTTGGAATACAACTGGGATTTCCTGAGTGTAATACTGTCTAGTTTGCAGTGCATCTGATAATACATACTTAAATATCTTTATATCAGTAGAGTGTAAATTTGAGTCTAAATTTAAAAACTCAAGCACAGTGCTAACCTAAGCAGAGGGCTAGCAATGAACTAGAATTTTAAAAATTGAACTATAGGTTGTAATGTTCTCATTGTATCTACTGGCCTGTCCCTCATTTCTTCTGCCAGTCCTGTTTGAAAACAATTTTCCCCACTACTTCTAAACACCTCCAATTTTCATATACTTATAGGTTTTAAAGGTAGCTAAAGGAAAAATCTGAAACATTTCACTATAAGTACAAATTCATAACTACAGTTAACTATTATGTTGGCCATGATATTTACAATATTTGGATCTAGAGGCAGGATCCTTGGTGAATGGGAACTTAGTCCTAACAATATAAGTTATCAAGAGTGTGTGTATGTGTGTGGGGTTGGGGCGGTGGCTGTGGGACATGTATTAAAGTTTGTATGTGAGACCATCATTAAGCAGCTTGGCAGTGTTTTATAGGCACTGAGCTTGAAAATTTTGACACTAATACAGTAACTCCCAGTACTCAGAATCATGAATTGGCCTATCCAGAATACATAGCATATATTAAAGAACAGGACAATGTGCCTCACCAGCTGTTGTTAAACTACAATTCCCATCATCCTGACCACTGAGTATTCTTCTTAGTGCTGATGGGAATTGTGGTCTTAACACCTTCTGGAGAGCCACACACTTCCCACCTATACAGACATACTGCTTGACCATAGCTTGTTTTCCTCAACCATGCTTGATTATGATATCAGAATTCTTAAGTGTGGTTTGAATGGCCTCAAGACATGGTGGGAAATGATGGTTTGGATGCGTTTGCACATTTGAAAAGCAATTTCCCTACTTTTTTAGCATTCTAGTTTAGAGGGTGACAAGTAGGTTTCAGACTGCAGGAAAAAGCCATCAGGGAATGTGTTAACTC
The DNA here is from genome assembly GCA_030847615.1 of Gambelia wislizenii. Lineage (NCBI taxonomy): Eukaryota > Metazoa > Chordata > Lepidosauria > Squamata > Crotaphytidae > Gambelia > Gambelia wislizenii. The sequence goes on along the minus strand of JAUMIR010000004.1, from coordinate 157,902,926 downwards.
CCATTGCTGTCCATAGCCTCTGTTTTTTCTAGACCATATTTCATTCTGTCTGCTTGCAAACTCTATCAGGGTGGTTTAAAAAAATAAAAAACAGGTAACCCACATGGTTCTTTGGCTTTGAAAGAGGCAGGCAATGCCTCTTTTCCTACAGGTTGCTGTGCAGGACCGGTTTAACCAGTCTGCCATATCAGCATTGGTGGGGGCCCCCGAGGTCAACAGGGCCCCCTGTTGACCCAGGAGGAGCGGCTGCTTTGTAGCCCCCTCCTACCCTCCTCCTCCAAAACCTCCCGCTGGCTTTGTTAAAAAACCGAAAAAGAAAGAGAAAGAAGCAGCCACCCTCTGTGACAGAAACAGGAGGGAGTTTGCTGCTGCAAAATGCACACCAGCCAGGCACGGAGCGGGGTGAGTGTGTGTGTGAGAGAGAAACACAGGGAATTTGAGGGTTGTCTATTTCCCTCGGAAAGGGCTTCTTTCTTCCTTCCTTCCTTCCTTCCTTCCTTCCTTCCCTTTCCTTCCTTCCACATAGATCCCCTCCAGCCCATCTTCCCAGCAGCTTTTTATCTGTCTTGGTTCCTCTCACCTCCCTTTCCCCCTTGGTCTTCTTCAGCTTCCTCCCCTTGCTGGCAACTGAGTTCAGCCTGCAAAAGAAATTTGTGTGTGTTTGCCCATGTGCCTTCAAGTCATTTCTGAGTAAGGCAAACCTACCATGGAGTTTTCTAGGCAAGGTTTGTTCAAAGGGGGTGTGCCTTTGCCTTCCTTTGAGGCTGAGAGAGTGTGACTTGCCCAAGGTCACCCAGTGGGTATTCATGGCTGGGTAAGGATTCAAACCCTGGTCTCTATAGTCATAGTGCAATGCTGAAACTTCTACAACACTCTAGCTCTTTTAACAGAAGAATATAAAGAATATAAATTAAAATTTGGAGTAATATTACTGGGAACAATGGTTTTATTGTTGTCACTAAAACACCAGTATCCCATTAGTGTTATGTGAGAGGCATTGGCCTAGAGGAGTTGGTTCTTAACCTTTTCTTTACCAGGGACCCCCTTTAAATATCTTTTGTTGCCCCAAGACTTAACTCAAGATTTAAAACCCTAATAATAATAGCTAATAATAATAGCTAACAACAACAACAATACAATTACACCATCCATTAAACTTTCCCTCAGAGGCACTCTTGCTTCTTCCTGCAAGTTTGTGGCCGGAGTGGATTGAATGGCAATGTGCAGGCCAAGCCAGTCAGCCTTTGCCTTGGTTCCTGTCACGTGGCTACTCCACTACAGGGAGGAGGTGGGCCAAGCAGCCTTCAAGCCTTTGTGGGCCCCCTGTGAGGACATTGCGGACCCCAAGTTAAGAACCACTGGGCTAGAGAATGCTGGAAAAGGAACAATGCAACCAGACCTTGAGAAGGGTGCTGGCAGGGGGATTCTGGGAGGTGTAATCCAAGAGTAACTTTCCCAGGCTCTGAATGCAGCCTAGAATCATAGAATCATAGGGCTGGAAGGGACCCCAACAGCCATCCCATCCAATCAGCTTCTGCCCTGCAGGAACACACAATCCAAGCATTCCTGACAGATGGCCATCCAACCTATGTTTAAAAAAACCCAAAGAAGGAGACTCCACCACACTCGAAGGCAGTGTATTCCACTTCCGAACAGCTCTTACTGTCAGGAGGTTCTTCCTAATATTCAGGTGGAATCTCTCTTCCTGTAGTTTGAACCCATGGCTCCGTGTCCTAGTCTCTGGAGGAGAAGAAAACAAGCTTGCTCCTTCCTCAGTATGATATCCCTTCAAATATTTAAACATGGCTATCATGTCACCTCTCAACCTTCTCTTCTCCAGGCTAAGCATACCCAGCTCCCTAAGCCGTTCCTCATAGGGTGTAATGGCTTCCAGACCGCCCACCATCCTTCTCAGTATCTTTCTTGAATTGTTGTGCCCAGAACTGGAAACAGTATTCCAGGTGAGGTCTGACCAAAGCAGAATGGAGTGATACTATTACTTCCCTTGATCTAGACACTAATCCTATTAATGCAGCCTAGAATCACATTGGCATTTTTTGCTGCTGCATCACACTGCTAACTCATGTTCAGCTTGTAGTCCACTCTTTCTTTTCTTTGAGGAAATCTACACCATTACGTTAATTGCTAATAAACAAAAAATAGTATGTTAGTGCCTATAATATAGTTTTTAAACTAAATTATTGGTGGCAAATTATGTAATACAGTAGGCCCCTCTTATCCACTGGGGATTGGTTCGGGGGGGGGTGTGGATTCTGAAAACCATGAATAATAGTGAACGCCATTGAAAATAATGGGACTTCTGGTTTAAAATACTATAGAGTTGCCTTGGAGGGCCTAGAGAACGGCTAGGGAGGACACATTTTCTAGGAAGATTCTATGGTAGGTGTGCTGTTTTGTGTCCGATGGATAATGAATCCATGGATACGGGGGTTCTACTCTAATCTAAACATCCTGTACTGTGAATAGGTTAGGTTACATTGACCTGAGATAAACATATGGGGGCCCCAAAATAAAGCATTGCAGGGCCCCCAAAATTCCTTAAACCGGCCCTGGGTCTGAGAACTAATATTCTGAGAATCCAGGGGTTCAATAGGTAAAAGCAGGCTTTTAGGTCATATGACACTTACCTGGCCCAAGAAGCAATGGAAATTAACTATTCATGGATGTCACCTTCTGTGTTGTCTAGAGTGGACCTTCATGGTAAATAAATCAATGCCTCATTCTTGCTGTTGTCTCTCTAGATGTAAACTCTGGGAACAGAGTTTGGCTGAAGAAGCTAAATTGAGGTTTTGCTATTTGGAATTTAACCAGTTTTAAAGCAGCACACACTGCTTAGTGCTAAACAGGATTAACGATGGTATTTGCATTAGACCTTTTGAAATATGCATCTTGGCAAGGTTTTTGTAGTCTTTCTAAAAAGTTGTAGTCTTCCATCCATGATTGCAGTTATAGGACTTTTTCAGACTTTATAGGTCAGTTTTGGACGATGCCGTTCCCCTCCCGTCGTCGTCTGTGTTGCTTTTGTGTTTGATCTATTCCAAACACGCCATGTTTTACTCACGGAGATTTTTCATGAGTAAAAAGTGGCGCCTTTGCAATAGATCAAACATGGAAGCAACACGGACGACGATGGGAGGGGAATGGCGGCATCCGAAACTTACCCCCTGCCACGGGATAGCCACATACCTCTCCCGCCCTCCCCTGACGGGTTTTAGGGTGTTTGAAAAAGTCCATAGTAATGAAAGCTAAAAATTATCTTTAATCTAACAACCTGTGGAATCCTATGCATTTCCTCCCAGGAAGGATATAACAGATGGTGGAATGCTATGCAGTCATTTCCACTAAAAAATATGCATTTATTCTTCAACTGTGCTGAAATATTAAGAACCTCATTACAGATAATAAATCAAAGTAGCATTTGAACTTTTTGCTTTATCTGGACATGTGCTTAAAACTCCATTAATGAGTTGTTGTTTATATTAGTTTTTTTTTCCTCTTGCAGAATTTTAGTGCCAAACAGTAGCTTTCAAGATATATGGACCCTGTATAGCTTCCTGACTGATGCAGAGGTGGGCCAGTTTATCTTTTCAACTATTTTGTAGGCTTTTTGTACAACATGGTGGGAATCACAGAAGTTATTGGCCTGCAAGTCCTAGCAGCCAGCATAGTCACTGATGAGAAATGGTGGAAGTTGTAATCCAACAATATCTGAGATTTTCCTTGGGTTTTTTTCCAGGCTGTGAGGCCATGTTCTGGAAGAGTTTACTTTTGACGTTTTGCCTGCATCTGTGGCTTGCATCTTCAGAGAATGGTTGCTTAGCCAAATAGACACTAATCCCCCTCGCATATCTACACCCAGAAACTAATCATTCAAATACACAAATGTACATATCCTCCTCAACAGGGGTTCACAGTATATTTAACCACCACCACCCCCCACACTCCTACCCAGCCATTCTCTGAAGATGCCAGCCACAGATGCAGGTGAAACATCAGAAGTAAACTCTTCCAGAACATGGCCTCACAGCCCGGAAAACCCCACCAAGGAAAATCTATGGATGCCGGCTGTGAAAGCCTTCTTTTTTTAAATTTATTTTATTTATTTAGTTATTTATTCCCCACTGTTCAGCCACAAGGCTATCAGAGCGGCTTACAAATTGTTTTAAGCAATAGCTATTTACACATCTACACTGCATTAAACAGTTTCCAATGTGTGTTAGCTAATTGCCCCCACAAGCTGGGTACTCATTTTACCGACCTACGAAAGGATGGAAGGCTGAGTGAACCTTGGAGCCCACTGGAATCGAACGTGCAACGTGGTGACTTGCAGTACTGGTATTTAACCACTGTGCCACCAGGGCTGCAGGGCTTCGACTTCACAATATCTGAAGAGCTACATGATTCCCACCTCTCTTGTAAAAGTATTTATGCATTGATATTAGAGACTGTCTAGTGACTGACACATTCTGGAAAAAAGGCCTTTATCTTCTTTAAAAAAGGAAACGCCATCAAATTATATTACAACTACAACCAGCCCATAGATGTGTCTAAGTCAGACAGACACATATGAGGAAGGAAGGCAGAGTGGCAGTTCATAGAACCACATAATTTTTTAATACAGTTGTCTCTCCGTATCCACAGATTTGGTATACATGGAGTTAGCTCTGATAGCCTTTGTGGTTGAAGAGCAGGGTATAAATAAATAAATAAATAAAAATAAAAATTAAAAAGTATTCATGGCTTGAAAATATTCTTTAAAAAATAATAATCCAAAAAGCAAACCTTGATTTTGCCATCTTATATAAAGGGCACCATTTTGCTATGCCATTGCATATAATGGGACTTGAGTATTCATGGATTTTGGTATCCATGGGGGGATCCTGGAACCAAACCCCAGCGAATATGAAGGAACAACTGTACTGTATTTTGTTGTTTGTTTCAGGAAGGCATCATCCAAATCTTGTCTGGCCTGGGGGTGGTATAGCAGATCCCCACAATGAGGTCACTGGTGTTTATCTCCCCTTTAATTTTTTTACCCAAGTGCTCTAAACCTGTTTTCCTCCATCTACAGGTAAATAATACTAAATTTACTGCTGAGGAGCTGTATGAATGCATATCCCAAGAGGTAAACAGGTAAGTCATTAAAAAAGAAATCTTCTTTCACTGAGCATAATGATTTCTTGCCACTTCAGTGTGAGGAAAACATTTTCTATGTGGTAGCTTCCCCTGTATCTCTGAATACTGAACAATTCCCACTGTAAAAAGCTGATACTTGGATGTGTTGACAAATGCTTTCAGGATCTGCAAGTGATATATAATCTTTTTTAAACCTTGCATTTGTACCCTGTTGTCAGTTAATCAGTGTTAAAATATTTAAAATTTGTTATAATTAGAGGGAAAACATTAAATATTCATGTCCTTCTATGTTGCATACAAATTCCCTGAGATTTTTTCCAGAGGTTGTCTAATTATTTTATATCATCAGAATTACTTTTCAAAAACTTGTTTTGACATGAAAACACCCCATAGGTAGTTCTTTCAAAGGCTATAGCTATTTATGGATGCCCAAGTACAAAATGTTGGGAAAATTACATTCCCACAATTTAACAGAATGAGTTAAACCCCATTGGTGCTTAAAAGTGAGCAGGGGCTTCCAAGATCTGGAAGTCTGCTCTAACCTGCTGGAACCCCTGACTCCTCTCTCAGCTCTTTCTCCTGCCTCAGCCCTGCTCAGATATTTGTTGTCTTACTAATACTTCAGTTCTAGAGTCCCATAGACTTCTTTGCATTCCTTCTTTTAACTTCTTCTGTTTTTTAACCCTGTTACCCCGTTCCCCCATTTCCCTACCCATTCTGACTGGCTACAGTACCTGTGGGGAAAGAAATTTCCATGACCTCTCACTTTTCAAAATCTTCAGACAGAGTTCAGAAACTATCACTCAGACATTTCTGACTCTTGAAGGACAGTAGAGTGATATCAGTAGTGTCTTCTGGAAACTGCTTGGTGTTGAAGCCAGTCTTGCTCCTGATTCAGGGATTGCTGTGGGGAACCTGGACATGAGCCTTGATCCCTCATCCTATTTATTATTCATCAGAGTGGCACAAGAGAGTGTGACAGAGATGGAAGGCTCCAGACGTAGGTAAATCAGTGGTCCCTCTTCTTGAGCATTGGAGCATTCCAATGGGGTTTAAATGCTCCTTAAACAAATCAGTGGCCTTTGTGATTGATGCTTATGGTATCTTAGAGATTGCTAGGGACTGTAGATGGCACTAAGTGATATGGAGCAGGACATGTCTTCACCTTCATGAGTCCAGCAGATGGAAGGCTTGGAGCTGGGGGACGGGGAGACCACTGATGGATTTCCACTGTTTTAAATATGGAAATAAAAGAGTGGAAATAGCTTCTGGCTCCTTCAGCAACAGAGAAAGATGGCCAGTTACTGACATAGGATGGAAGGTTTCCTTTCCTTTGCTACTAGTGGCCATTCTAATTGTCTTGCAATGCCAGGTGGTCATTTTGAATTCTTCCTGTTCTTCTTTCAGTACATCCTTTTTGAGATGGCTAGTTTTATCCCTCCTTTGTGATGTGAGGAATAAAAGGACCAGAGTTTAGGTCTGAAAGTAAAAAATGTGTGAAATCTCTCCCTTCTCCCATTCTCTCCTCTGTCAGTTCAGGGTGTTCTGATTATATGGAAAACCCTTCAGAACTTTTAAGTTAGTCTGACATACCCTGCATCTGATAAAGTAGTCTGAGTCTATGAAAGCTTATGCTACACAGTTCTTTCTTGCTGTTAGTCTCAGTTTAGTCTGAAAGGTGCTATAAGATTCCTTTGTGCACCCTATATTCGTGCATACAGAGTGGGCATTCATTAGTAGATCAGAGACTGATTGTGCCCAGCCCTCTTCCCAAGAAATTCAAGGGGCAAGAAAGTTTGCTGAGGAATCCTGGGAGTTCCAGTACCTTTTGACTGTTGGACCTCTTTCTCCCCTCCAAAAGAGGGGTGAGCTGTTTGGTGGCAAAGGTCTAGAATTCTAGACCCTCACCCCATCTCCAGCCTTATACAGCCTTCCTGTATTATACAGAAGGAGCAGCCTGGGCAGAGATGGACATTTTTCTCCAAGCTGAAAACTAATCTACCATTTTTTTCCCCAGAAGCTGCTGGAACAGGAGACATTTTCCAGCAGGTAGCAGTTTCAGTGTAACAAAAAAGAGAGAAAGAATCTTCTGGCAGTTTTGACACTAACAAATTTATTTTATACTCAGTTATTCAGGTGTATAACAGGAAGAGGGAGCAATTTGTTTCATTTAGGGAGCTGTTTCTCTCTACACAGCCTGTGAGAGGCACTGGAATTCCAAGGGCAGCAGCAGAGTCTCAGTAATGGATTCCCCGTTAGCTGGGTAGCTGAAGTGCATGGCGTAGTGGTTTGAGAGTTGGACTGCTACTCTGAAGACCAGGGTTTGAATCCCCTGATAGGTGATAGGTTTCCCTTAGGGTTGCCATAAGTCAGAAATGACTTGAAGGCTCACAACAACAACATCAACTGTGGCATATGGCGCTTTGCATTTTTCTTAGCTAAGGAATGTAAGAGCTCACTCCACTAGAGCATCAACTATATCATATTACCCCATTAAATTACTCAGAGGGGTTGTCTATACACCAAAAATACTCCTCATAGAATTCGAGGAGAATACAATTTGTCTAAATGAGATCCTGCATCAATCCTCCATATTCAGAAGAAGGGGAGCCAAAAACTCTGAAGGAAATGCACATTCCCACTCATTGGGACAACCAGTTCTCTTTGATGCGCAGTCTCGTTAAGAACAGAAGTGAAAAGCTCATTGGTTGGATGTGGGCAGGGGGTGGAGCTTGCTGGCAAGGCAAGTGCTCCAAACCTCCATGTTGGATTTTTGCCTTAACGATCATGCACTGAGGTAATGAAACAGCCTTTTTTCTATTTATTTAGGTAGAATATTGCACTTTCGCACCTTAAATATGCTTTTAAAAATACCATTCAACGATGGCAACTGGTGGGAATAAAAACATGAGTAATTCACTCATGCCTGCCATCTTGATTCACAGGCATGCCTGCTTGAACAACGAATGCAGATAGCTTCACATACCTGCAATCTTGCCAAAATATCATGGAGACAAATGATAGCTGCTGTGAATTGGCATTAGTGTGCATCAGTCCACGTTTTATAGCCTTGTATAGACAACCCCTTAGTGAAATTTGCCACCTGGGTCAACCTACGTACCTTCATTAAGTACCTTCATCTTTGTAAGTTAAATTAATATACCTCTGTTCAGGTGGTTTTCGACAGGCAGGTGTTAAGTAGTTAGTTCCCCAGTAAATTCAGCTACTGGCACATTATCATCATCATCATCACCATTTTTATTATTATTATTACTGCTCTTCTGTGTAAGGGGGTGTTGAGCTTGGCTGAGTCCTGTTTCTGGATGGAGTCTTCCTTCAGCTTGTAAGTGATGTGCTGGTTACTTATCATGAAAGGTTCATTGTACGCTGCAGAGAAGATGTCTGGACACACCATGCATGAAACCAGCAGCTGAACACTGTTTTAATCTACTTTTCACTGCACATACCCAGTAAACCTGTTTGTTCCTTTTTCCTGTTTTTCCTTCCTTTCTTTCTTTCCTTAATGTGACTATGTCTTCTCTTTGCTTGGCTGTGGAAAGAACTGGAGGGGAAGCCAAGGGTTCAGCAGATTAAAGCAGAAATATAGGTGATTTAACTGCCTGGCCTGGGTGGCAGTGAGAATTAACCCATTCATAGACATCACCTTCTCTGTGATCTAGAAAGGGTCTTCCTGCTAACTAGCCAATCTTTTAATTTTAGAGAGATTTTATATATTAGAGAGTAAGAATAATCTTGTAACTGAAAGCCATTCATATTGTGTGTAGCTACATATTTTCCCTTGAAATCAAATGCTGTGATTATTTATACCTGGCATAATGACTTGTTTTTACTACAACTCTGAGAATCTCCCACTGGCCAGGATGCCTGCAAGGTTCTGAGAATTGCAGTCCAGAAACAATCTTTTCCACTTTCTGATATTTGGTACTGTGTGTTTGTGTGTACACATGCCAAGCATTGGCAAAGAGTTGAGCAGTAGTTTGCATATCCCACCAAAATTTTGAGCTTCAAAATTTTAAGCAGTTCTGACATTACAGTCCTAAAGAGGTAGGAGTGCCTTGTTTTGTGAAGAGAAGTGTTCTTTGGAGCCTTGCTCCAAGCCTAAGTATATGACAGGGACACTGTTGAGAAATTACATTTTATGATGTCTACATGTACTATTGATGAATAGTATTTTTTCATATCTATAGATATTAGTGCTAAATGTTTGTGGCTTGATGAGGGGTATACTGTAGTTATAAGGCATATAACAGTCCTTGTGAGTGTATCTATGCTACTTTTCCCTGTTTTTAATGGTATACATCAGTGGTTCTTAACCTGTGGTCAGCAGACCCCCAGGGGGGTGCAGTGTCCTCACAGGGGGTCTGCAAAGGTTTGAAGGCTGCTTGGCTCACCTCGCCCCCGCAGTGGAGCGGCCACATGATAGGAGCCAAGGCAAAGGCTGGCTGGCTTGGTTTGTGCATTGCCATTTAATCTGCTCCAGCCACAAACTTGCAGGAAGAAGAAAAGTCTTCCCGCCCCCTCCAGTGCCTCTGAGGGAAGGTTTAATGGATGGTGATATATTGTTATTGTTATTGTTATTGTTGTTATTATTATTATTACGGCAACACAAGTTATTTAAAGGGGGATCCCTGGTAAATAAAAGGTTAAGAGTCACTGGTATACACTCTTGCTTTAGCGGCTACATGTTCCAAGACTGGTCCAAATCATATTAAAGACTACCTGATAACTCTGAATAAACTTTGGATAGTAGTACAGTTGTCCCTTCATATTCGCTGGGGTTTCGTTCCATGACCCACCGTGGATACCAGAATCTGTGAATATTCAAGTCCCATTATATGCCATGGCATTAGCAAAATGGTGTTCCTTATATAAGATGGCAAAATCAAGGTCTGCTTTTTGGAGTATTATTTTTTAAAGAATATTTTGAAGCCGTGAATACTTAAAGCTGTGAATACCAAAACCGTGGATACGAAGGGACAACTGTATATTAGTTTGAAAAACAACAACAACAAAAATCAAATGCATATGAAACCATTATCTATATATTCCCAGGATAGTGCTGAGGAACAATCCACAGTCCTTTGGTTTGTATCACCTTGCACTAGTTCTAGAGGCAGGAGCCACAAGACTGTTTTTCTTCCATTGAATGTGTTGACTTTCCTTCTCCCTAGAATGTATATCCCATTTTTGATATCTGATATTGACTTACAATAATTTAAAAATAAATATTACACACACACACAAATGTAAAAAAAAATCTGTAGGACATTATAGGTAAAGATCAGTAAAGTAGTAAACCTAGTAGACCACAAGTTGAACATGAGTCAACAGTGTAATGCGGCAGCTAAAAAGGCCAATGTGATTTTGGCCTGCATCAATAGAAGTATAGTGTCTAGATCAAGGGAAGTAATAGTGCCACTCTATTCTGCCTTGGTCAGACCTCACCTAGAATACTGTGTCCAGTTCTGGGCACCACAATTCAAAAAGGATATTGACAAATTGGAGCGTGTCCAGAGGCAGGGAACTAAAATGGTGAAAGGTCAGGAAACCATGCCTTATGAGGAAAGACTTAGGGAGCTGTGTATGTTTAGCCTGGAAAAAAGATGGTTAAGGGGTGATATGATAGCTCTGTTTAAGTATCTGAAGGGGTCTCACATTGAGGACGGAGCAAGCTTGTTTTCTGCTGTTCCAGAGACTAGAACACAGAGCAATGGATGCAAGCTCCAGGAACAGAGATTCCACCTCAACATTAGGATGAACTTTCTGACTGTAAGAACTGTTCGGCAGTGGAACACACTCCCTCGGAGCGTGGTGGGGTCTCCTTCCTTGGAGGTCTTTAAACAGAGGCTGGCTGCCATCTGTCAGGGATGGTTTGATTGTGATTCCTGCGTGGCAGGGGGTTGGACTGGATGGCCCTTGTGGTCTCTTCCAACTCTACAATTCTGATTCTAATTGTAAACTCAGGAAATCAAAGTCCTGCCAGAACAGAAAGAAGGCTGCTAGAGAAGCTACCACATGGCCCTCCCTCAAGGAGGAAATTCTCACACCCACCAGCTGGGTGCTAGAACACCCAGGAGAACAATTCTGGTTAATATCAGTGCAGATTCACATTGGAGAGGATGTTTCTTTTCAAGTTTGAATTGGGACCCAAAATAAATTGGATGTGTTGCAACAAGAGTTGCATTTGTTTTGAAAAACTGCTGCAGAAGATTAACTAAAGCTGTGGGACAAATGTTCATGCCTTAACCTGTTTTTTTCCCCTCTCCCCCAACCTCAGGGATCGTTTATCAATTGGATGTGGCCAACTAGCTCAGCTGGAACATACAATTAAACTACACTATGAATCTGCCTGTTTGGAAGTCAAGAATAGAGGATGGCTCTAGTTCTTCGATAAGTTGAAGCATTTTTAGTTTTTATTTTTTTAATTGATTTTGTAATAATACATTGCAATATCCAATCAATACTTATTTACCAAAATCCATAATATAGCAATATTTCTATTAAACTAATTTCAAATCTTAACATAAATGCTTAAATTGTCTTCAGTAATATTAATTCCCCTACCTCAGTGCTCCCCTATCCCTTACTTAATCTTTCCAGAATTTCATTTCTTCTTAGAAGGTAACCTTCCATCCCTTGTCTGTAATACTTTTTCAACAAATATCTTCCAAATTTTGTCAAAATCACTTTCTTTCCATACTCCTCTTCTTACTTTAATTCTACGTGTTAATTTATCATTTATAGTACGCCCTTGGTATTTGCTGGGGTTTGGTTCCAGGACCCCCCACCCACCCATGAATACCAAAATCCATGAATACTCAAGTCCCATTATATGCAATGGTATAACAAAATGGTGTCCCTTATATAAGATGGCAAAATCAAGCTTTGCTTTTTGGATTATTATTTTTTAAAGAATATTTTCAAGCCGTGACTATTTAAATCCATGGATACCAAATCTGTGGATACGGAGGGACAACCATATTGCCATTTTCCAAACTTATTTATATCACTCCTCCACTTGTACATTTATTTGAATTTTCCAATATCTTGCTATAATTAATCTTGCTGCTGTTAATAAATTTGTTATTAAATCCTTTTCTGCTTGATTCCCGTTCCCTCCATTATAAATTGACAACAATGCAATACTCGGTTTCCTATATATATTTCTAGAAAAACATTTTCCCAAACCTGATGTATATATTTACAGTTCCACCACATATCCACATATGTACCTGTTTCTTGACAACCTCTCCCAACAATATTTTGAATTATTCTTGTCTATATTATGCAGTCTTGCTGATGTCAAATACCACTCCATATTAATTTATAATAATTTTCTTTTATCCGTACTGACAAATTTTTCAATTGTCTTTGTCTCCAAAACCAATCCCATTCATAATCTTCATTTTCTGTTTCTAATCTCCCTCCCAAATTTTCCTTAAATATTCTGCTTTATCTTTATTACCATTATTTGTATCAATATTTTATACAATTCACTTGTGATACCTTTCTAACTTTAATTATTATCCATCTTTTCACCAAGTATTCCAATTATTTAAACTCCTTTATTTCTTTATTATTCTTTTTCAAATTTTTAATCCATTGCTCCGACTGTATAAAATTATACCATGAAATTTTTATTCCATATAATTTCTCTTTTATACTCCCTTTCTCAGACATCCATCCAATCCATCCCTCTATTTTATCTAGTCCTCTTTTCTTTAATTCCTTTCCCAATTTTTCCCTCAAATTGTTTGGGAGTTTTTTTTTCCAATTATGACTGGTGTTAAAACTGAATCAGTAGGTAATCATTCTTTCTTATGTTTACACCACATTTCCAATATATTTTGCAAAAATTGATTCTCAGTTTCTTTAATTTCCTTTCTCATAAAATTAGAAAAAAAATATTCCATATTGTCATATTTATTTTCCCTATATCTGTTTCTAGCCATTCTAGATCTCTCTGTCCTACTATTCCTTCTACAAAAGTATAAAAGGAGATTATGCCCCAAAATCCCAGAATGGTTATCCCCCTAAGAAGCTTTCTGTAGAAATGAATTAAGAGAGTATAATTGGCTAATATAGAGAGATTTACTGGTAAACAGAGGTGAAACTTGGAAAATAAAAGAATGGCAGGATTTAACATCGGAGGGAATACAGATTCAATGATTACCTGATTACCAGATAAGGGCTAGAGTTAAAGAGGACTTAAAGGAAAGACAATATGAAGGGGAAATTTCTGAATTTGAAAAGTTAATGATATCGGGTAGTAAACATTTAATTAGTGGTTTATATAAAATTATTATTAAAGTTTAATACAGAGGAGGAACAAATTAAACATTGTATGATTAAGTGGGTGAGGGATATAGGGCATAATATACAATTGGAGCAATGGGAGGACATATGGAAAAGAGGATTAAAATTTACATGTTGTTATAATTTGAAAGAAAATTTTTATAAATTAATGTACAGATGGTACATGACCCCACTTAAATTATCAAAAATGAAGAAGGAAAATGCATCACAATGTTGGAGGTGTAAGGATTGTATTGGTTCATTCTACCATTTGTGGTGAGAGTGCAGTAAAATACATTTTTTTAATCAAAATAAATGAAGAAATAGAAAAAATTATGGGTTTTGAGATAGGCCTAAAACCAGAATTATATCTATTAAATATAATATCGTTAGAAAATGAAAAAGAGAAAGAACATAGATCCCTACTATACAACTTGATCACGGTGGCACGTCTGGTTGTGGCAAAGACGTTGAGAATGGAGGAATCCCTGACGAAACATGAATGGATAGAATAAGTTATAGAATTGGCACAACTAGATAAATTAACAAATTGGTTGAGAAGAAGACGAACGAAAGATTATATAAAGATATGAGAACTATTTATAGAATATATAAAGCAAAAAGAAGGGGATATTAATACAATTGGGTTTTATAGTTAGGCAAATGAAATAGTAATGTAATTTTTTTTTACATATAAGAATGTTATTCATTGCTAAACCTATAAATAAGATAATAATATTAAATGTATAATAGAAGGTATAATGATTGGATGAATTGATTACAAAAGCAATTAGATAAATGTGTTCAAAGAGGAACTATATGCAATGAATATGGAAAGGGAAAAATGAAAGCAATGCTGTATACTTTGAGCTTTGTTAAGATGGAATTAAAAAGACTATAAATTCTCATAAAGGAGGTGAATTGTAAATATAAAGTTCAGAGCAGGAAGAGAACAGGCGGGAAAGTTTTTTTATATATTAGTTAGTCTTGTCTTAATCTTGAATATAATTAATTTAGTAAGTATTTGCATTTAAATTTAGAGGACATTGTTTTTGTTTTGTTTTGTTGTATGTGTTTTGTGTAAGGTGTCACTTGTTGTGTAATTTTATGGATGTTTGTGGATATTGGTGTTTAATAAAGTCTCTGGCTTTTCTTCGCAAACGAAGATTCAGGAAGGACTCATCCCGCGCTTTCTGCAAGTGCGCCGATGACTAAAAAGGCCAATCCGAGATAAACAAGTCCGGTTGCAGAAAGCACAGCAGAAGGTCTCCTTGGGTGATGTTTTTGGGTTGTGATTCTTTCTGCGTTGTCGTTTCTCTTTAAGACTTGTTCGGCGTGAGTTCTCAAATAAGGCTGCAGCATTGTGGATAGTGCGTCTCCATGCCTCCCGATGTGAGGCCAGGGCGGACCACTGTTGGTGATCAATTTGGCCAAAGTATATTTTTAATAAATAAAAAAATAATAAAAACAAAAGGAACTGAGTTGTTGATGGACCAACGGTGGAAGGCTTGCCAGGTTGCTTCATATATTTTTGTGGTAGATTGCCTGCATGACAAAAGGAGTGTGTTGAGCACCGATTCCTGATAACCACAATCTCTCAATGCTCTCCACTCAATCTCCAGGCTGCTAGCTGGAGCCAGTTTGGTCTGGGATGACTGATCGGACCCTGATGTAGCAGATCCTCTCTCTGCGGAAGTTGCCATGGCTGTTCTACTGACGTTCTTGAGGTCCGAGAACCATGGTCGTCGTGGCCAGTGGGGTGCTACGAGAACTACTTGTGCTCATTCCTGCCTCACTTTCTTGGAAACCTTCCCCAGCATAGGAAGAGGAGGATTTAGATAGAGAAGACCCTTTGGCCATGTGAACCTTAGGACGTGTACGCCCTCTGCCGTCGGACATGGATACCTTGAAAAGAAGTGCTTCAGCTTGGAGTTGGTTTGTGATGCAAACAAGTCAGTGGTCAGGGTTCTGAATTGTCTCTGGATTTGGAGGAATACCTCTTGGTTCAACTCCCACTATCCTGGGAGAACTGAATGTCTGCTGAGGTAGTCTGCTTGCTGGTTGTCCAAGCCCTGCAGGTATTGGGCTAATATGGACTGCACGGTGCCCTCTGCCCGTTGGAATAGGAGGTCCTCTTCCATCTGAAGGGAATGAGATCTCAATCCTCCTTGCTTGGCTATGTAAGAACGGGCCATCGTGTTGTCCATCTGAACCAGGATGTGTTTCCCCTTCAGTAGGGGGGTAAAGTGTAGAAGCACTAACTGAGCCACCCAAAGCTCCAACCAATTGATGCTGTGGGTTCATTCGTGGTGGCTCCAGAGGCCCTGTGTCGTCATGCTCTGACAGTGGGGCCCCCAACCAGTCAGACTGGCATCTGATGTGAGTATGACCTGGTGGGACACTATGAAAGGAGACCCTTTGGAGATATTCCGCTTCTTGGTCCACCAGATAAGGGAAGTTATGACTTCGCAAAGCAGATGAAGCAGCATACATTTTTGCTGTGAATTCTAT
Source organism: Gambelia wislizenii (assembly GCA_030847615.1). Lineage (NCBI taxonomy): Eukaryota > Metazoa > Chordata > Lepidosauria > Squamata > Crotaphytidae > Gambelia > Gambelia wislizenii. The sequence continues at coordinate 157,886,942 of JAUMIR010000004.1, read as the reverse complement.
TCTTGGTACCCCAACAGAAATGCTTGGAGACGTCTCGAGTGGAATCTCGCCCAAGGCACCACGTGGTTCATCAAGATCATGAGGCCTAACAGTCTGACTAATGATGTCAGAGGTACTTGAATTTGTTGACTCAAGGCTTGCACTTCTCTCATGATCACTGCTGATGTTCCTGCAACAGAGAAATTTCATCCGACTCGGTGTCTATCCACGTCCCTAGATGGGAAATCATCTGAGTCAGCATGAGGTGGCTCTTCCTGAGGTTCACTATGAACCTGTGTCTCTGGAGACAGTGAATCGTCGTTTGCACATCGTTCTGGGCCTTCTCAGATGACGGGGCCCTTAGGAGTATCTCGTCCATATACAGGTACAGACTTATCCCCTGGGTCCTGAGGAGTGCGATCAGTACTACCAGCACCTTGGTGAATACCCTGGGGGCCGATGTGAGCCCGAACGGGAGTGCTTGGAATTGAAAGTGTTGTTTCCCAAAGGCGAAGCAGAGGTATTGCCTGCTTTCCCAGTCTATCTTGATGTGCATATAAGCTTCTGAGAAATCCAGGGACGCAAGGAACTCTCCTTTATGCAGGACCTCTCTGATGGATGGAAGAGTTTCCATCCTGAAGTGTTTGTAGGTTACACAGTAGTTCGTGTATTTCAGACCTGATATTGACCAGGAGTCTCCGTCCTTATTGGGAACCATAAAGAAGAAGGAGTACACCCCGAGAAACGTTGTTGTGTCGGGACCTCCTCTATCACCTTGATGGTCTGCAGATGTCTGATGGCTTTGGCAAAGGATGAGGCTTTCTGGGGTTTCTTAGGTACTGGGGCAGGAAGAAACCTGTTCTTGGGCATTGTGTCAAACTCTATGTGGTAGGCCTGTGATACTGTCACAAGGACTCATCTGTCTGTCGTAGACTTGGTCCACTTGCTCCAGAACAGGGAGAGCCTGCTGTCTACCTGTGTTGGTTGAGAGTCAGAATTGTTGTCTGGAGCCACCTCTCTGAGGTTGGTGACCCCACCCCCTGCGGTTCCCGGCGTTTTGGGAACTCGAGGACTGGTGAATTGTGTACTTGGTCCTAGCCCAAGCTGGACTGAAGGTGCAGTAGTCTCTCTGTCTACCGTATCCTTGAAAGGAACAGAAGGACTGCGGTGGTTGAAAGGACCTCTTGCTTCCTTTCCTTTCCCCTTTCCTGGAAGACGTGGGCATTTGCCTGCTTCTTCTCCTTAGTCTCCACTAGAATATCCTTCAGAGCTTCATCCCCAAAGAGTTTGGTCCCCTTGAATGGAGTGATGGACAGGGTGGATCTAGAGTGGGTGTCCACCTCCCAGTGCTTCAGCCAAATAGATGTTCTCGCTATAGCTGCAGCCCCTATGGCTCTAGCTGCAAAGGACATGGAATCCTGTGAAGCATCTGCAATGAACTGGAGGGCTTTTAAGACTCTTGATAGGATTCTGTGTAGGGTTCTGGAGTCCAGTGGTTGAACCTCCAGGATGTCTTGAACCCATAGGATGGACGCTCTTGCAAACAGCGAAGTTGCGGCGGAGGACCTAATCCCCAAGGCGGATGCCTCATGTACCTTTCTCAGGGCCCCATCAGCTCTTTTCTCATCTGGGTCCTTAAGGAAGGCTTCACCCTCCTTAGGCGCGAGGAAATTGGAAACTAAGGAGGCAACAGGCTTGTCCACCACTGGGACCTGCAAAGTATCAAGAATCTTCTTACTGGGAGCGTAGAACTTCTGGGCGATCATGGTACCCCTTTTTCCTTGCAAAGGCTTCTCACAGTCTCAGTAATAAGTTGCATGAACACTTCTGGGAAGGGTAGTTCCTTTTGAGTTTTTTGGGGGTCGTAACACAAATGCTACCCTCTCATTCTGTACTGTAGAGCTGCTCCCCATCGCCCCTTGGTCCGCTGTAGTTGCTGAGAGCCTCAGAATGGAGGCCACCTTCAGTAGGAGAGTACAGTTGTCCCTTCACATTTGCTGGGGTTTGGTTCCAGGAACCCCTGTTAATACCCAAATCCGTGAATACTCAAGTCCCATTATATGCAATGGCATAGCAAAATGGTGTCCCTTATATAAGATGGCAGTAAGGTTTGCTATTTGATTATTTTTTAAAGAATATTTTCAAGCCGTGAATACTTAAATCCGTGAATGTAGAGGGACAACTGTATAGTTGTTGCAGTGGAAAGGTCTGTTGGATGCGTCTGACTTAGTTATCTCAGAGTCTGACCACTCACCTTCCTCCTCCCCCCCCCCTTTTTCCTCCTGAAGGTGCTGTTCCTCACCTCTGGGACTTGTGTCCCCATGATGGTATCAAGCAGTTGGACTTCAACCCGACGCTTCCGAAGAGTGGGGTGAGGGGGGGCTTTCCTCTTCCCAGGGAGGTTCGACTGGGAAGTCTTAGGAAGTCCCAGAGGAGCTTGAGTGGGAGCCCTTGGAACTTGTTCTGGTTGAAGTCCCATGGAGTGAGATGCTTCCGCAACCACCCCATTGGAAACAGGAGGCTGGGATATGCAGTGGGGGCCGCAAAGACACGATGCCGAACTGGGCCCCGGCGTGGTTGGGGCCACTTGGCTAAGGGCAGGCCTGGTCAGGATGCCTGAGGAGCCCTGAGGTAGGTCGTCCCTGCCCCCCAGTAAAGTGCTAGTAAGCAGCTGAAGATCTGTCCGATTGGCTTGGTCCCTTCTCGCCTGTGGCTGGGGGGGCACAATAAAGGGGGTCTGTTCAAAGGGCCCTCCATGGGATCACACACACACCAGCAACATCCTGGAAAACCTCCACCTTCTGAAGGGAGAGAGGTAAAAGATCACTGGGTAGGATAAAATCCCGGACCTGGGGTGCCACGTGTAGGGGGGGAAACGATGGGGCTGGCCTGGGGAGAGGGGTTGGCCTGGGCTTCCCCTCCCTTCCCCACTCCCCAGTATCTCTAGGAGCTGCCCTTCATGGTTCCCGGCTCCGTTGGGGCTCGTCGCTGTGTCCTCGTGGCCATGGAGGATGCGGTGGCAGTGACTGTAGCAGCAACTTCAGAAGCGGCCGCCGCATCAGCAGCACTGCGAGTGCCGGTGCCTGGCCTGGCTGGAGGCCCAAGGAACCGAGGGGGTGAGATTCTTGGCCTTGTTGTTGCTGGTGTCGAGGCTGGTGCCCCTGGCTTGTTCCCAGAGCTCTGGGCAACCGCCTGCAAGGCCGGTAGCTTCCCTGCCCTTGGCATGCTTCCAGAGCAGCTCTGGGCATCAGCTTGGGCCTGCAGTGGCTCCGGACTCTCCTGGCTCACTCCGAGAGTGGCTCTTGGAGGTCCAGGCCTTTGTCAATGATGAGGAAGCCTGGGACGCTTCCCTTCCAGTCTTCCCTTTCGGGCCAGCCATCCTTGACAAGGACAGAAATAGGGGGAAGGGGAAGAGCCCATGAAGTAACCGAGGAGGAGGAGGAAGGGGTTAAATGATAGAAGAACCTACTCCCAGAAAGAAATAAAGAAAGGGCCTTTTTTAAAGATAAGAGGATACAGAAATAAGAATAAGAAGGAAGGAAGGAAAAACAAAGGAAGGAAATCACCCCAAAGAGGAGGAATCTCTTTAAAGAGAAAGGCCTAGCTCCACTCTGGGCGAAGCTGAAAGTTGAACTGGCCTCGTGGTGGCTCAGGAACTCAAGACAGAGAAGAATTTGAAATTAAAATAAGGCCATGATGCAACTTCCTGCTTCCTCTGGGCAAGTATAGGATTTTCTCACTCATATCTGGATTCCTCCTCTTCCCCTTCCCACAGAATGTGAGCTGCCAGTGTAGAGGGATTCTGCAAAGGGGGAAACAGATTAGAATGCCACCTCAGAAAGGAATTCCTTTGCAGACTCCGTAAGAAAAAGGCTGCTTTGGGGAGTCAGGTGTGTTGAGGGGGTCAGAATTAGAAGAGGCAGTCGGAATCTACATATCCCACTCAGCAGAATTAGAAGCTTATTAGGAAGCCTTCATGAACCATAATATACCTTTCCCTAACCCACCCCTATTTTCTTTGCCTTCAACTGACCTAACCATAAGAGTCGAAGACTTGATGCGATCTTACATCAATGGATTGTAATTGCATTTCATGGGGAGGAGAAAGTGAGTCTTGAGGTGAAAGCAGAAACAGTGTTACTGGTGTCTGTACCAGTCCATTTGCTGCTGTAAACTCAAACACAATTTTGGTGTATTGATTTAAAATTGTAGTGATAACATGTAATTATCCTTCAAACTGATCTTTATAAGCCAGCATAACTCAAGGATATATTTGTACTGGTACACATTCAACTCAGAATGTGTGCATTCTGAGCGTGTGCACAGGATTATATTGCATATCTTCCTTTGTTCAGAAGAAATTAGGCATTCATATTTTACAAGCATGTCTGTTTGGTTTAAATGAGCGTAGTTGTCTATTTTTAAAGCTACTCTTAAACTTGCTTTTGAGGAGGGTAGAGAAAACAGGGATATTGTTCAACTAATGTATGTAACTGTAAACAGCTTTTGCATCTTAAAATATAAAAAATAATTTTTTTCTGTTTATTGATTAACAATTGTTAGTGCTTTATTGCTGTTACTTAACATTTTTAAAGAGGAAGGATTCATTCTACAATATGAACATTTCTTTACAAAATTAGACAAGATAGATCATAAGATCTGCTCAGGCTACCTCCTTGCAAAGATATGGAATTGAGAGCAGTCACACAGTAAATCCTGTCCTACATGCTGTTTGACAGGAAACTGATAAGCAGATACATTCCTTCTCCAGTTGCAAAGGATATAGGCAAACAAGATATAGTGTCAGTGAAAAATCATCATCTCTTGGAAATTGGGGTGATAGAGGAAATTCCTGTGGAACAGAGGTACACTGGAATATGCTCCATTTATGGGACTTTTTTGTCCTGTCCTGAATTTCAGGTACCTCAATCAGTTTGTGAGGTATCCAAAATTCAAGATGGAAACTCTGCAGACAATGAAGTAGAATTAAAGATTTAAGCATACCTCCATGTTCCCATGGTTCCAATGGACAGGAGATATTTGATGTTTCAGTACCAAACCAAACATTATCAATTAAAGGCATTCCCATTTGGCCCGGCATCTGCTCCAAGGTTATTTATGAAGCTTTTGATGACCTTGGTAACATACCTCAGACAAAAGTGGGTGCAACGCTATCCATACCTGTATATTTTTTGAAGGCAAGTTCAATAAGCAAAGTTTTAAGGGATTTAAAAATAATACTCCAGATCCTAGAACATAATGATTTCTTAGTGAATTAGGAAAAAAATAAATTGAAGCTGACCACCTTGTTGACACATTGACACATTTAAGGGCACAAATCAATACTGAAGTGGGTTGTCTGATCCTTTCCAAGTTGAAACAAGAGATAAAATGTTCAACTTCCTTAAAATCTGTAGATGTGATGTTATTGGCCAAGATCATGGGCATTCTAATATCAACAATACAGTTAAGTTCCTTAGGGGAAGATTCCCAATTCCTTATCAACAGGCAATTGGGAACAAGGTTTATTATGGACTGAATCCTCTTTGAAAACAGAGTTAAAATGGTGGCTGCAGGACTCAAGTCTGGACAAAGAGATACCATTGTTGATACAGAACCAAGTCCAAATTACAACCAATGTAAGTCTCACCAACTGGGAGACTCACTGCAAAGGTCAAACAGCTCAGGGGTTCTGGAATGCTTCAGACAAAAGGCAGAACAAATTATTTAGAGCTGAAGGTGGTGTGGTTAGCACTGCTGAGTTTTGTGTCACCATGTTGAGGTGTCCATGGACATGACAGTCAGAACATATATTTGCAACTGGATGTGTGTGCCCTAAGTCTCTTCTTCTGGTAATGAAATCAAATTGTTCAGATGGGCCAAGAAATTCCAAGTCAATCTCAGCAGTCTATTTGGAAGGAAAGTTAAATATTCAAGCAGATTATCTGAGCCAGAACAGGATACATCCAAGAGAATGGACACTACATTCTGGAGTGTTTTGAAAGTTGGGCAATTTGTTGGGTCCATTTTGTATACTTATTTGCCATCTGCAAAGAATCCCAGGTTTAAAAGATTATGTTCCATCCAGTTTGGCTTCGCTTGTGAGGGGATGCTCTAGAGGGATCACGTCTGCTGCCCTGGCCATTTCCCTATTCCAGCGGTCAACCAAGACTTTGATAGAATCTCCTGCTATAAGGCAGTAGGAAACTCTAAGTGCTATCTGGAATCTATTCAGATCCATTAGACTGCTGGGGCAGACTATCTTAATGGGTTCCCCACCCCTGCAGAAGTTGAGGCCAATCAAGTCTAAACACCATGTAGTGATCTGTCCATGAGAACAGAAGTACAAATAGTTCCTCCACTCCCAAATAACCATCACCCTTATCCAACTGAGAAAACAAGGTCAAGCATGTGTCCAGCACCATAAGCAGGGCCAGATACCACTTAGGACAGACCCATGGTTGTCATGACAAATAGGAAGTCCTGAGCCACTCCTGATAGGACAGTCTCAGCATTGATGTTGAACTCTCAGTACTGCAGGACCAACTGGACTCCCAACACCAACCCAGCTAGCTCAGGGAGACTGTTAAGTAGTGGGGTGGGTGGTACACCAACCAAATCTGTCCTGGTCACCCAACTCAGTAACACACTCAATTCCAGGAAAGTGTTGGATAGGGCACCTTGTCAGGGGGTAGAATCACTGTAGATCATAGCAACTTTACCTCTCCACTAGCCAGCACAGAGACAGAGACAAAGTAATATTTATTCACCCATAGTTAAAACTATACAATTTGCTTTCACAAGCAAATCACCTACTTGGATGGCCTTAAAGGATTACCGGTAGGTAAGTTCACGGAGAATGAGGCTATCAGTGGTTATTAGTCATGATGGCCCTATTTCACTTTTAGCATCTGAGGCAAAGTATCTCTGCATGCCAATGGTAGTGAACACAAATGGCAGAGTGCTGATATACTCATGTCTTGCTTGTGAACACCTTTAAAATGAGAAAAACCAAACTAGAAAGACCTTTGTTTAGCTCTAACAGCCCTCATTTGTTCTCATGCACCCAGTCATATTTCCTTACCTGAATGGCCAAGCATTGTATTCATATGTATGCAAACAGATTTTGAAATTGACACCTCTAAAATATTTTTGAAGTATTAATTCAAGCTCTTCTTGAGTAAATTGCTGTTAATTCTCTGACAAACTAATTTTATTATCTATGGAATAATACATTCATCAACCATACATGAACACAAAGATCCTTGTTTTGCATTTAGATGGGGGTGGGGAGTGCTAGTAGAGGTCTGTTTAGTATTTGGTTGGACTTGTATCTTACTCTAACCCAATGTGTTAAGGTATATAACAACAATATCATCACAGTACAATAATCTCATTCTGAGGCAACAAAGCCAGTAAGAAAACTTCTTTCAGCCCTGCTAGTAGTATTCCAAGATCAATGTCCTATGCATTTTTGTAGAGTGTCGATATGTATCAGCGTTGTTACACTAGATCCCACAGGTGCATCACTGATTTTGAAGTGGTTTTGAGCTTCTCCATTGTGTAACAGTTGATTTTCTTCACACTAGTCTTTCATTTTGTCAGTTGTGATACATAAAGGATGCTGCTTCCTGTGGGTGTGGGGAACTTACAGGCGCCGTATGATTTTGGACTACAGCTTCTTAAAACCCAACTACTAGCTATGCTGGCTGGGGCAAATGAGAGTAGCAGTCCAGCATCTGGAGATCAACCATTTCATACTCTTCACGTTGAACCTGCAATTAAACATGGGAGCCCCTGATCTGCTCTCTGAATTCAACTGGCCTGGAATCTCTTGAGGTCCCATCAGAAAAGGTGAGGACAGAACAAAACTGGCTGCAGGCTGAATGGAGGAATGGGGAAAGATGCGTGGATAACAAAGCTGGCTTTAAGTATGTCTGAATTGAGTTGGTTGCAGGGAGGAGTACATACCATTGGTGGCACTGCCCACTACATGCAACTCCTCAAGTCCCAGCCTTGAGGTGGTTTGGCATTTAGATTGAAGAAGGTCTCCCATCCCTGAGTTAAATAGTTAGCCTGCACTGAAATGAAAGGAAGGAAAAACCCTTTCCTTTGAAAGCGTGACAACACTGAGTTAAATTCACTGTACAGGAAACATGCCCGCAGCATGAATACTTATGAACAGTTTGGTAAATGTATGATCAGAAAGTTCTGTTAATGTCAATTAACTGCTTAGCTTGATAGCTTAAATAGTGTTAGCCTACTCAACACCAGACTCAATGTACATTACATTATGTTACAGATAGGATGTTTCTTCCATATCAGTCTGTGCTTCTGTGAAAGATGTGTAATCAAAAGATGTAGAAAAAGACATTAGGAGCTCTCTTAGAAAGACACATTCTAGCTAGGTTGTTCATATTAGCAAGGGGCTGAATTTATGGGCTTCATAAGTACATAAGAAATTAATTATGAGGTTAATTAGGTTCTTGAAGCAAAATGATCGAATGGATCACTAGTGCTTATGAGTCCCAATAAGGTGTACAACTGCAAAAACCAGTAGTATAAAATGAGCTATGCTGCCTATGGGGCTGGGAACTGGCATCTGGAGAGCACCAGGGTAGAGAAAGCTGGGAAAAGAAAGGGAAGAATACTAACAGCCATTTTAAAACAAATGAAACACAATTTATATTATAGCAGGTTTTTAGCTTGTAGTAGAAAGATACAAACTTACACAATAATTTTAAGATAGGTAACCTTGCTAACACACCACACAAACTTTGCAGAGTTACATATTTGTTACAACTGCTTAACCTTGAACCACATAGAAAAGCACCCTCTACATTAGTTGAACTTTAGAGCCAGGCTTTTCCTCACTCACATTACAACCATGTTCAGAAACTCCACTCCAAAGCACTGAAAATCAATATTCTGTACTAGAATTTATATAACATTATAGCAGGGGGAGAAATTAAAAGCTCTCATGGTAGAAAATGACATGTCTTACTCCAATCTATTAACTTTTGAGACTACTTGGTTTAATGGGTATCTTATGTCAATTCAGGATATAACAATTTTGAGTATAGTTATATATAAAAAAAGGTTATAAAAGGCAGTCAAATTGGCAGATGTATCAGCTTTTTAAAAATAACAGCTATTTATTTAAATAAGGCTTCTTAGATTTTTCCAGTTACTAAAGATTAAAAAAAAATCCACACAAGGCCTAAAAAGCAATGGTTCACATTGAAGACCACTATCTTTTCTTGCACCAGTAACAAATACTAAGGAAAAAGCATCTGTGTGTGCAAATCAGCAAAACAAACACGGAGGGAAGCTCTTGAAATGATATGCCATCAGCTTTCATTCTTACTAGTTCAGGGGAAACCAGAGTCTAAAGTAACAAATTCTAATACCAAGAACACCCTTCTTGTATTCCAAATAAAAATATGTACAGCATAGTAATAGTATGCAATATGCAAAAGCTTTGTGTTGCTGATGGCAACTTTAAACCCTCCCTCCCCCCTCTATTCACATGTGTATCTCTACTAAAACAATTACATCACCAAGCCTGTTAGTTTTAAGGAGGCATGTTAAGTCAGAATTTGTATATCTTTGTGTAGGGGCTCCATTCATTTGACTCTGGACTGTAGACTTCAACTGTATTCAGAAATTCATTGCCATCAAATCCTCCTACTGCATAGATGGTATTGGCCACTGTTGCAAATCCAGCATTGCTTCTGGGAGTGGTCATGCTGCCCATCATCTTCCATTCATTTTTAGCAGGGTCATACATCTCCACACAGCTAACTGCACGTGAACCATCAAAACCACCACCAACGAAGAGTTTTCCTGTCAAGTGAGAATGAATCAATCAGACCATAGTCTTTACCACACAAACATCAAGGAAAATGGTAGTTCTGTACTTTTTAGATTTTCCATACATTACCATCTTAAATGAACCTAAAAACTCACAGTTGCATTTGAGCCTCTTCGCTTGCCTGCATATCCTTATGCTCACCCAATCAACTAAACTTCTACACACCACCTCTCACTGCACAACTCATGTTTAGTCAAGAGGTGGCTGGCTTGGCAAGCATTTGAGAGGCCTATGCCACATTAGTCTGTCATTTATCCCACTGAGCATGAACTGAATTTAAGTTAAGTAAATAACAGGATATATTTGAAAACAGTGTCTGCAAGTCAGTGGCAACCATAACTCACCTGAGTATCATGGTAGATGCCTCAAAAACTGAGTGTTTTGTGTTCTCCAAATTATAATGCAAAATTTCAAGTTGAAAGTCTAAAGCAGTGTTTCTCAACCAAGGTTCCCTGGAAGCCTAGGGTTCCCCAAGAGGCTGCTAGGGGTTCCTCAAAAGATTGTGATTGTGGAGAGAAAGCAATACAAGTACAGTCGTCCCTCCAAATTAGCGGTTTTTACATTCGCAGTTTGCTCATCAAGCGCCCTGTTTAAATCAGCTTCTCTCCCTTGCACACAAGGGAGGGGAGCCAATTTAAATGGAGCACTCCCCAAGCAAACCATGAGCCCAATTCCCCGCTCTCCTGGAGCTTGACTCTGGGCTGGGGGGATGGGAAGGGCTTTTTCATGATGGGGCTCTGGGAGCCTCGCCACCGCTTTTCTTCCACCCACCCCACCCTTCCCAAACAAATAAAGGTGGGCAAAAAGCAGCAACAAGGTTCACAGAGCCCCGTCGCCACTTTGGGAAGGGCAGGGGGGCAGGGGCGAGGCCTATTTTTATTCATGGTTTTTTCACATTCGCGAGGGTCTTGCGTCCCAACCCCTGCAAATTGTGGAGGGACGACTGTATATAGAATAATGTTTATGCAGGGGTTCCCTAAGGCCTGAAAATTATTTCAAGGGTTCCTCCAGGATAAAAAGGTTGAGAAAGGCTGGCCTAAAGCAAAGGCTTCCTAAAAGCAGAAAGCCATAAAGTAGCGACAGGGCTCTCTTGGGGGGAGGGGGCATTGTTATGGTTTGTTTGTTTTTTCCTTTGCATTTCATCTTTACTAAAATGCAGTAAAAATATACAAGTAAAATAAAAGAAACAAATTCATCAGCATCAGGACAGCACAAATCAGTGTTTGGCATCAGCTGTCAGCAAATGTTTAGTCTATCCACAATTTGTCCCACAAATATAGGTTCTTGTATAGACCACCAATCTATTTGGAAAGAAGAGTGCTGGGTACCCAGCAACTATTCTTAAATAAAATAGAACTATGTAACATGCGAAAGATTGGAACAGAGAAGAATCCCTAAAAATTGGATCCAGTAATTTGTCAGCAATAGGAAATCATATAATGTGGTCAAGTTCTGCAAATTCATGCCATACTATCAAGAGAGGTGGGCTTTCTCAAGTTATGGTTACTCTAAAACACAGATACCATACATAAAACAAATATATTCCATAAAGATGACAAAAATATATAGTAACAGGGACATGTCAGATGCCAGAGAAGTTGCCTCATTGCTGCAAAAAGATTTAAATTTTACTTTCATTTGTCTCAACTCCACATGGCCAGGAACTAGGTGTGGCCTCTGCCTGCATGAGATCCCTCACCCAAACAACAATGCAAGTAACATCTGAAACAGCATGTAGGCCGTGACACCAACATCATCACTTTTCCTTCCTTCTTTTTAAACATCTTTTGCCTGGTGAAGAAGCCAGCAGAGCTTTGAAAGCCTGCATCATGTATTTTGCAACTGGTTGGCCAATAAAGGTATCACTTTTTATGGGTTTTGTTGTGCTGCGTGGCTAGCATGGCTATCCCTGAATATGTTTCCTAAAATATAAAATGGTTTAATTCCTTCATGTTTCAGTTCTACCCCTAACAGTATCATTAGCTATATCATACTGTTTTCAGCTCCCACAAGCTTACCATCAAGTACAGCCACACCAGCTCCACGCCTAGCCACATTCATAGGTGCAATCAGTGTCCAAGTATTGTTTTCTGGATTGTAACGTTCCACACTATTAAGGCAGTTCCAAGACTCAGCTCCTCCAATAATATATAAATATCCATCAAGCTCACATACAGCAGATTGATGTCTACCTGCAAATTAAAAACCAAAAGATGTTTGTATTTTTTTTTTTTTAATATTTATATGCTGCCTTTCTCCTAGAGTGGGATCCAAGAAGCTTAAAGGGCATGGGCAAAAAGGCAGTACAACAGGCCTTTCCTATCCAGGGGGGATTTGTTCCAGGACCCCAGCAGATATAAAAAAATGTGCATCCTCAAGTCCCTATTAACAATGGCGTAGGGCAGCAGTAGAGATAGCAGCAAGCTCTGGGTGCATTCTTGGAGCTGCCCACTTCTGCTATCAAGGCAGTGGGGTTCCTTCACAAAGCAGAACTGGGTGGCTAGCATGCTTCCTGGAAATGGGGAAGCCTGAAAAATGTACCAAGAGCTTGCTCCTACCTCTGCCCTATGCCATTTTTAATAAGGACTTATAAGCCTTGCATTGTATTTGCAATCTATCTGCAAGCCTCTGAACGTGACACAAGGCTCATAAATACCTATTAAAAACAGCGAAGGGCAGCAGTGGTTCCTTGAGAAGGAACCCTGCCACCTCGAAGGAGTCAAATGTGTTTTGTACATTTGAATTTGTGGGAGGTTGACTCTGGTTCGTGAGCCCGCTGATAAGGCGGGTCTCCTTTATTATCAAGAAGTCTTGACAGTGTGTCAGCTTTTTATGACTGGCAAAAGCTTTTAATTAGTTAATAGTCAATACTATCTGGTTGATGTCAATACTAGTTTTAACAATGCTAGTTGCAAATAGTTAAAAAGAACTGAAGTGTTTTGACACTTATTTATGCAGCCTATACAACTAGGACAAGTGGTACATTCCCGCCGCCCACGACCAATGGATAAAATTTATCTCAAGGGGCCATGAAGTTAAATCTTAGTATATTTTATTTCAGGACAGGCAGTAACAAACCCTGACCTCTTCTGAGTAAATAATCTAGTGCCTTCCAGATGTTTGGGCTACATTTCCCACAACTAGGTCATGCTGACTGGAACTTAAGTGAATTCTAGTCCAAAATATCAACAGGATACTACGAGGCAGCCCACCCTGCTATAGCATAGATCTTCTTCGTGGTCTCTGTGAATCACACAGTTGGGTTACTCCTGCGCCTGCGCAGGCGCAGGAGTAACCCAACTGTGTGAATTCACAGAAGACCACTCGAAGATCTATGGTTACAGGTAAGCAACCTGTCCTCTCTTGAGATTACTTTCCTGCTCAAGACAGTTCCATCTCCTATAGATCTTGTGTTTTTTACACAATTCTTGAGACCACCCAAACTTGATCAATGCAATGTAGACTTACGAATGTTAAGTGAAGCAGAGTTGGTCCAAGATTTTGTAACAGGGTCAAAAACATCACAGTTTTTCAATCCTTTCTGGCCATAAGGATCTGATCCGCCAACAATGTATAGCTTTCCATTCAGGGCACATACTCCTGTTTATGAATTTTTAAAAAATTAATGTACTGCTTGAGCATGTAAAAAGAAGTTGCCTTTATATGTCATTATAAACTTTTACCTGCATTGCAACGGTTAGTCCTCAGTTCTGGGACAGGAGTCCAATCATCTATCTCTGGATCATACATTTCCCCACAGCTCAAGTCATCTGAGTGGCCATTTGACCCACCAACAACATATAGCTGCCCCTATGTTGGAAAAATGGCAATATTAGAAGAATTTTATGTTGGTAAAATAATGGTTTTTAATCACAACCACAAAATCCTCCAAGAATAAGGAAAAGCATACAGCTGCTATTAACCTGTGTCTCTAAGTGTGGCATTCATTCCTACAGAAGTGTTTTTAGTTATCAGAATCATGCTCTGTCTGAACTAATCTAAAACATTGTAATTACTACAAACAGGATTTGGCATATAATTGAGGGCTTTAATGCTACAGGGTGGATACATAACTCTCTTGCAACACAAACATACCATTAGAACTGCCATCTGAAACCGAGCTCTTGGTGTCCTCATTGGTGCAATAAAGGTCCAACAATCTTTTCGGGGATCATAGCATTCTACAGTGCGTAAACACTCTTCTCTGTTATAGCCACCTGGTACCAACAGAATGTACAACACAAGATATTTCAATATAGAATCTTTCAGTGGAAACACACTCTGTTACATTAACAGTTGTCTGTAAAGTATGTGCCAGGATAGTCTGACCCTATCATGTAACACTGTGTTTAAGAACACTAGTGGCACTCTTACCTGCAGCTATTAGTTTGCTGTTAAGTTCTGCTGTTCCCAGTCCAGATCGAGCATACTGCATAGGAGACATGGGCTTCTCTATAAGGTCACCTGGCTGAATCTCAAAACTCAAACTTTTCATCAATCGTGGAGTACTGGTTGGAGAACTTTGGGGACTGTTACGCCCATGGAGGAAAATCACACAAAAAACACCATCCAGAACAGCAAGACACAGGTAGGTATTACCTGGGGAGGAAGAGAATAGCTTCAATTCGAAAATGCGAACACGTTTTTTCATAGTAAATGTTATACCCTCAGAGGGGCTGGAGAGGGACTGGAATTCCAGCGGATTCCCCTTCCCCATTTTGGAGGGGGGGGAAAGGCTGCAATACTTATGAATGACTACACATTTCCCAAAAGACACACTGCTATTCTTTTCTTCCTACTATTTCTATATGGGGGGGGGGTTACAATAATTTAGAACTAACTTTAGAAACAAAATTCAGCTTACTTGAGGTCTTCTCTGAAGCAACAATTTTCCACTCGTGTTTAGGAGTCAGCACTGCTGCATTTGGAGAAAGACTTCCAGAGGAACTGCTACTTAACTGCTTGAGATCATTCTCACGGGGTGGCTTTTTCTGCAAAATCAAAAGGCAGCTACAGAAACCTAGCCAGTGGCACACTCTGATCTGCCTTTGTTTCAGAACAATTTTTAAATTTTATATTCATGGTTGTACAGCTTCAGTTACAAGAATATCTACCCAAGCAACTTCATGAATCAACATTTTAGCAGCAAGATGAAATGTTTACTACAGCACTAGTCACAAAAAAAACAAATGTTTCCTCTCAACACTTGACACACTGCCTGTCACTTCTGAATTAAATGAGTAACTTAGTTACATATAGGATGGCCTTTTCAGTGGAATAAAATCAACATCATTGCCTTGTTTCAAAGCACATCTGTACTAACTATAAAGATTGGGACATCCCTGTATTAGTTTCAAGTGTTCACAGTGTTGGTTGATTACATCTACACAGCAAATCTTTGATGACTCATGTGAATTCTAGGTATTACGTACCATCTACTGCTAAGCAACATAACTAATACTTGGTACTTTGGTTATAAGTATATAATAACTTCTTAACTCTTTTTCCCACTCTAGAAACAGGAACCCTGTCTAACACTCTTGGTGGCTACTTGGAGACAAGGATAGAATGTTTAATAGAAAGATTCCCATCCTCTATAATTCCTTTCCAATTGAGACCAGGCATGCATCTGTGCTACTTTATTCTCAGTTTATAATAAAGACTTTTCCTTTTCCACCTCTTTACTCATACCAGCCAGTTTTATTAACACTTGTTTTTATTGCAACTTTTTTAGTTGGCTGTTTTAAGGTATTATATACATTACTCAAATTTTGGTAAGGGTTGGTTTATAAATTACACATTATATAAATAAAATACAGCATCTTTGTCTATTCAGATCTTGTACTATGCCTCCATCAGTCTATGGGATGGTTCATACACAGCAATTCACGTGGGGACTGCTCTTTCAGGTTAACACTAGGTGCTTCTGCACCAGCATTTACTCTCCTATAACATATTTTATTTTGCCTTCTTCTGTGCATGACTTTCTCTTCCACCTCTGTTTTTAATAACTTAGACTCATTTTCCACTGTTGCAGAGGCAAGCAGCTTCTGAGGATCCAGGTGCATTTTTGCTCTCCCTTGGATCCTGGCAAGCCAATACCCCACCCCCACTCTGACCCTCCCTCTAAACCTTTCACCCAGCAAATGGCAAATAGAATAGAATATCATCCTGAAGCATATTTAAGACAGTTGGTCCAAAATATTCAGTCACTGAAACAGCTGGATAGACACTTTTTCTCAGAAAAATGCTTTTTCTGGAATAAAACAGGCTTGAAGTGGGCAAAAATGTAGTTAGGTTGTAAGCTGTGGACCCCAGTGATTTTTAGGGTGGCAATTCCCCATTCTGGGAGCTTTTTCTGAAGTTTGGTGGGTGCTGGGGCTGGAAGGGCTCTGGGGGCAACATGTGGCCCATCAAGCACACTTTGCCCCCACCACTCTTACTGACTGGGCTAAGGAATAGTGGATGATCTGAGCCATCTACATCTTTGTTTGATGCAGGTAGTGGTATCTTCTGTTCCACTCTTAACTGTATAGATAAGGTCTTTAGCGCTTAAGGATATAAATCACATAAATGAAAGGTGAGAAATTTTGCTCATATCTGAAACATTAATTTTCATCTTAGTTTCACTAGCATATGTATAAATTATTTCTTAGATCTTTTCAGAGTGCAATCCTATGCACACTAACCTAGAAGTAAGCTACACTGAGTTCAATGGGATTTACTTCTGATCAGACATGGATAGGAATGTGCTGTTAAATGGTAGTTAGTTAGATCCCGACACCATCTGTCTTGTAAAATGAGATATTACCACCAAAATAAATTGAATCCACCTTGATCTTAGTTTTATTTCTAGTTCAGCTAAGTAAAAACATGGCAACAGTGCCATTGCTAACACCAAAAAAATGAGTAAGACTTATCAAGTTAGCACACTGCAGTATGGTATTTCAATTTTTCTACTGTTTCCTGGCACAAACAATTTGTTATACATAGTAACTGCTGAAACAAGAAAAAACTGGTTCTGCCTAGTTCAATATATACTTTGCATCATCTTACACCAGTTTCCAAAAAGATATCTTTAATTTATCATGATCCCAGTAACAGGCTAAAAACCTGAATTCTATACTATATCCTGAAGCTAGGCATCCAGAAACTTATTTGCCCCCATTTTTGTCTATAAGCTCTTGAGAAAGGAGGTTTACTATACTCTGCCATGGTTCCCCAGCCTTCTTTCAGTGCATACACCTACATGTTCACACACACACAGAGCCAACATTCCACAAGCTACTTAATGCCAATAAAACTAATCCTGTGCTTAATAGACGCACACATGAAACACACACTTATTTCATTGAAACACAGCTAAAAATAACTAGATTTACCAAGACCACACAAGCTACCTAAGATACCTATTTCCCCATCTTCTGTAATTGTTTTTTTTTTTCCTTTCACCATAGACACAACATTTTTGTTGCGTCATGCTACTACTACTCTAGCCAATTTTTACCTGAGGTTACCTCAGACCATGTGCACTTTGTACCTGCACAAACTGAATGTGGTCATCATCACTGCCATACACCTCAGCCTGTCCATCTAGCAGATTTCCATCAAGGAGCTTGTGATCAGCTGAGTAGTACAGCGTTTGAACCTGCAAAAACAACAGAACAGCCATGTGGCTACAATCTCCACTGCTATTGGTACATTGTACACCAACTCCACACGGTTTCCATATACTTCAAGTCATCTTCTCTCCATCTAGCAGAATGGCAAAATTAAAAAAAAAAAGATGTTCATCTCATGCCGTCAGATCTTCAGTTACTGGATGGTTTTAACTTTCACAGCCCCCCAAAAATTATCTTCAGTTTCCTGGACTTCTGTGTCCCCTGTGCTGCAACTTTAAGATGTGTAACACAAATGAGGTACATTATCTTGCAGGCTTCAGTTGTCTGGGTTAACAATTTCAACCAAGAATGTTTGTTGTTCCCTACGAACAAGCTTATTACAAAATACAATTTTTTTCTATGTCCAGTTTAAAATATTTAAGTCACGCACATAAACCAGGCACAAGTGGATTATTTAGAAAGAAAGACTTAAATTAAAGTATATTTTTAGAAGATATTAAAGAATTCAAAATACTTTTGAACTCTGGAAAGAATAATGCTCATTACTGGGTGTCATATGAAATGCATAACTGCAAGGGAAACTTGACCAGTTGACATAGGTTTCTGAGCAAAGTATCAGAATGGCAAGGAAATATAGCAAATTTAACTGTTCATGATCAGCCTTGCCCATGGTAGATAAGTTGTTTGAAACAATTCCAAATATATTATATATACTGCAAGTGTCAAGATGTTGACATTTCAGATTTTAGTTCACACTAACTATAGATGCTGTGTTTATGAGCAAGGGTATTTAATTATACAAAACTTTTTCAAAAGTTAAAATATCCTGTAAAGAAGTAAACACCATTAAACATCATCATCGTTCTCTGCCCACAGCGGATTTTCTTAGGAGAACTGGGGCAGGACTGCTGCTTCTTACACTTGAGGTTTCTTCTATGGTTCTTCAGCGTTGGATATCCTAGTTTTGTTAATAAACCTATGGGGAGATAAATCAATGGGGAGGAACAACCATTAGAACCTTTTACCTACTATGTCTTTCTTTAAGCAAAACCCTGTAAAAGGAATACACTGAGAGTATAAAGTGAGTTTTAAAACCACCTCCCCATTTTAAAAGTGAAATTATGTGCTATGTTAAAGTTATAAAGAATTTTTTAAAAAAGATACAGAAGACCAGAAAAAAACAGTGTATGCAGCTCACCTGGAACCCCCCTAGTTTCTCAGCTTAGGGATACCTACAGTAAAATTTGAATTCTTCACCATTTTTTTTAAAGAAAAAAAGGAAAAGGGATCATCCTTAATTTCAGAAAAATGTAGTGTTTGCAGATTGCCAAATCTCATTTTCTTAAAACTAACCTCTTCCATGAGTTCTTCTAGGCTGTCTCCATTCTCCCAGATGCTGCGCTGCACCCAGTTGATTACCTTTGTGTATAGTTTGCCATTGTTGGGCAAGCTAACATTTTCTTCAAGCATGACCTCCAGCTAGGATGAAAAACAGAGTATACAGTGGCCACTATGCACACACTTCAGAACATAGTTATAAAAACTACATT
This sequence comes from Gambelia wislizenii, assembly GCA_030847615.1. NCBI lineage: Eukaryota > Metazoa > Chordata > Lepidosauria > Squamata > Crotaphytidae > Gambelia > Gambelia wislizenii. The sequence continues at coordinate 157,867,917 of JAUMIR010000004.1, read as the reverse complement.
GAGTGAAATTCCTCCAGTCTAGTACCAGTAGCACCTATACAGAGACTAAAACACAAAGGGCACAAGATATCAAGGTTTTCTTACACTCTTGTAATCATGAAAAACAAGCATATGTGACCTTATGCCAAGAGGAGCAGGAATCTTACACTATGTTTTATGTGCTTAGATAAACTCTACAATTTATGATAGCCTATCACAAGTCTATTTCCCATACCAGTATAGTTCTTGAATATGTAAGGTCCTTCCCCCATATGAATAGTTTCCAGTTCTCACAGACATAGCGAAAAAAATGCTACACTTCAAGACAGTTGTGAGGAGACCACCCCTCATTCCCTCAAGCAAAGCGTGTGAATGTACACAGATGTACTACAATCCAGAGACCCTTGCAATAAGTCTGAATAAAAGCTACTTTAAAATATTACTTCATTACGGATATGTTGTAAGCAGTATACCAAACAAAGTTACTGTAAATAGAAAAGACAGGCCATTTAACATTTAAAGCAACATTGTGTACTTTAACTCTCTTATCAACAGACAGGAGTCAAATACACGTTTTAACTGATAAACAATTTGTACCATCTGGTGAAAGATACCTATTAAGACATTAAGTGCCATTCAAACTTATGGAGTATGACATAAAATTATGCCAGTGTTCCTATTCCAAAACACAATGTCTGCAATTCTTTATCACACTGGGCACCATGTTCTGCTTGTGCAGTTTGCCTGGCCATGGGGTACACAAGCCTGCTTGGAAAGGCAGACAAGTTCTCCCGCAGTCATTTAGTGGCCAGCAGAGGGGGCTGGACATCCAGCAACCATTCAGCTGGTCTTTTGCAGCTATGAGCAAACAGCAGCTGTCCCATTCCTGAATCCCCAAGAGGTACAGGGAAGATGTGGGAAAGACTGCTGCCCTTTTCTTCTAGAGGCTACCTGGGCACTTTGGACTTTGCCACTAACTGGTTGAGGGAGTGTGCACCTGCCCTTTGCTTACAGAGTGGGGGTGCTGAATAGAGCTACTAGATAGTTCCTAGCGCAACAGTTAATGGACCACAAGTCCTAGAATCTCCCAGTAAGTATAATATTGGCTGGCTATGACACTCTGGGGTTGTAGTCCAAATGTGCCAAGTAGCAACAGGATTTTTCTTCACTAGTTCCCTGGCTAATGGCACACTAGTGAAGAAATAATTATCTATTGTTACAGCTCATTTGGGAACCACAATTTTTTGCCCACAAACCAAAACATGTAAGTAGGAGCACTTGATTTTCAAAGACATGTGACACTTCATAGGTATGGCATTGATTCTTCCTTCTTCAATACAGAAAAATGTATTCCCAAACAAATCAAACCCTGAAATCATTGTAAGACCAGAAGTGGTACTGATTTAACTAAATGGTCCCCACATATATATCCAAATTCATTTATTAAATGGTATTTGGATGCTGCCCCATAATATTCTCTGACCAATTTACATTAAACATAAACATGGAAAGCGGCCAATTGTTTCATATACGGCAGATAGTTCAGAAGCTAAATAAGCCATAAATATCCCAAGGACACCTCTTCCTAGATCTGTTTCCAACCTGGACTGACTTCAAAGGCAGTTTGCCTTGAGACATGGAGAGAAGCACTCCCTGAACTGGTAAGGTCTGCCAGTGCTAACACCAACAGAAGGGAAAGGTGTAATTTCTATAGTCACCCCTACTTTTGAAGGTGTAAAATTTACTGACCATACAATGTAAGAAATTAGTTGTTACCACAGTTTACAATTCATAATGATTCTACTGCTATATTTCTACGACTAATAATTATGCATATCTTGGTAATTTTTAATGTTTCAAATAAACCCAGCATATTAGAGCCGACATATAACTCATGTAGGCACTCCAGATGCAACCCCCAGCAGCCTTAACCAGAACAGCCCAAATGAACAATGCTGTGAATTGTAGTAAAGCTACATCTGGAGGGCTCCACTTTGCTCACTCAAAATAGGTTTTTCTACTTTATAGATGGCATTGAGATTCCAATTATTTATATGCAACTGTATTATTTACTGGAAAGCAGAAGGTCTAAATAAAGGCAGTTTCTTATCTTGCAAACGATGTCATGCTTAACTTCCAAGCATTATTTAGTCAATGGTTAGAGGCCATATTTCTATCTGTGGAAGTTTAATATTTCCTGGTAGATTCACAATGTAACTACAACTTCCATTTCCAATGCAAACTTTAAAATGGCAAGTTTAAAATAACATGTCTTACCTTTAAACGTGGCAGTTTGAGAAATTCCTCCTGGTCAGAAACTTCTAACAAATGCTCCTGAATGTAACCATCAATCTTGTTCAATAAACGTGAATCACCCATGTTGCTTGCAAAATTCCGATAGGAGATGCAGCTTTCAACATTCATTTTAGAGAGCAAATAATCTCCACAAACCTTTATTGTTTTTTTTAAAAAAAGGCATAAAATTATGTTGTTTTACTAAGACCTTAAAATACTTTATTTTAAATGCAATCTTAGTCTCAACTAAACCAGGACCATGGAATCAATGGAATGTACATTAAATACTGATTTACCAAATTTCTATTTATTCCATTGTCTACTATAGCTGAGATCAGCACTCAGATCTAGGCATTCCTAATGTTTAATTTCTGTACCTCACAAATCTGCCAAGAAACTAAAGCCAACAGACTACTGCCAGCCCTCTGTATCCATGGTTTCAACCATCCAGTTTGGAAATATTTAAACAACAACAACAACAAAAACCAACCCCCAAAAGCAAAGCTTGCTGTCTGCCATTTTATATAAGGGACACCATTTTACTATGCCATTGTATATAATGGGACTTGAGCACCCACGGTTTTTGGCCTCCACGGGGGTCCTGGAACTAATCTGCAGCAGATACCAAGGGCCCACTGTAATTTTACACATTTACATCTGTTCTTGCCAGAAGAGCATCTTGCTTCTACTGATTTAGAAGAAGTACAATAGATGTCTGCACTTCTCTAATGAGTTTCTTTCAAAGCATGCAATTAATAGTGATAATATTATAAAATCACCAAAGAAATGAGGAAGTATTACTTATGTTTCTTTTAGTTTTAAACAGCAGACATTTTCACCATACCAAAAAAAAACAAAAAAAAACTATCAACTCATCATTTTGTAGTCAAAACTGAACACTTCTAAGCACATATGCAACTCTGCTGACAAACTGTTTTAGTTTTTCTTTACTGGGAAAGTATTTCTTCATACGAATTTTGTAGACACTTGAAATACTCCCATCCTTGCCACCTAGTATTCTGCAACACACTTGCATTAATGGATTAACAAAAAACCCCAATTACTATCATTCTTCTCAGTTTTTGCAACTAAATCTAGTTCACAGAAAACATACTATCTTCTGCAATCAGAAGAACTGTCGTCATTATATACATGGTCTCCCATTCACACACGACATTTGTCCAAGTCACCAAAAAATTGTAACGGTTTAAACAAGAAAAAATATCATGTGAAATAAGCCACAAGAATTCTGATGTTTATTCATTGGGCCAACAAGCACTGAAAAAAATTGACTCTGGACTGTGATAACTGCTGATTATAATATATAAATGAAAAACTTTAAAATGGAAATGATTCTTAGTGTTCAAGTATAACATATCACCCACCCTCAATCACAGATCTCAACATCCCTTGTGTGCTCTTTCACACTAAATGCAGCCCTTCCTTAAACTATACAAACCAAGCTAACCAGCACACTTTATAGTATTCAAAAATTATACCTGCTTGACTCTTTCCATCTTCAGCTTCTTTGCTGCTGAGTACACATCTTTGACCAATTCTTTATCTGCCTTCAATCTATTCAAATTATATAGTTATGTTTAGGATGTTTGCTGGACAAATCATTAAGATAAAACTACTACTACATGTGAACAAAAAATTCAGAGCCACTTACTGAGCAGTGTAGGCATAATTTAACAAGACCTCAACAGCTTCTGGATTAAGATCATCAAACTTTACATGGGAAACTCCATGAGAGTCACTGTCGTTGTTGAAGATTTCAAACAAGTAGGGACTGCAGCAAGCTAGTACTGCTCTGTGTGCTAGCATCTCATGTCCACATACCTTTATTAAAATAAGACCAGATATTCCTGTTTAAACTGCATATCCATAAACCTGTATTACAAAGCTGTAAAATGAATTACGGGATAGTTTTAAAAACTAAGCTCCTGGTTAAATTTCACTGACCAGGATTTCAGTGGTACATAACAATACTTAGCTTTGTTATGTCATACCCATATAATTTAAAAAATCAAAAAGAACCTTTAACATAATTATTCCTAGTACTGTGCTGACATTATTAAATACACGAGCAGAAATATGAAAAATTTGAAAAATTTCATGTAATCTCACTTAAAGTTAAAATTACTAGCACAAATAAAATATCTGCTTTTTACACAATTACATCTGACTATTTTAGAATCTCAGTTTGCCAGACTCAAAAATACAATACCAAGTTGCCATTCTGTAAAATTACCTGGAGTCTCACATCACAAAATTGGCCACTTTTGCGCAAAGCGTTTAATTTGGCAACAGATGATTCAATAAAGTTTTCATCTTCGAACATCAAATAGCCATTAGGGATCATTTTGCTGTTTCTGTGGCTGAAAATGGGGAGGGGGAAATTTGTGATATTAAACATTATCAAGTGCGTTGTTATTTTCTTCAAGCACAGACTTCTTCAGGCTACATACAATTCTATTCAGGCTGCTGGGAATAAGCTCCAGTGAAAATAAACAGACTTGTTTTTGTATAAACATGCACAGGATTGCAAAGTTACGTACTTATTCTTCAATGTACCCAAAATCATATTTAAAGTTAAATAGCTAAAAAAAGAAATTAATCAGAAAAAAAAAATACAGCAGACCCACCACTCAGGAGCTGTGGATTCAAACTACAACACTGTGCACAATACAACACACAATACCTGTAATTTACACAGCACATCTGTCAGGCTGGAGAGACTGCAGACAGATGCAAATGCAAGACTGCAAATGCTTTATGGGGGGCATGTTTGGGTTTTTTTAAAAGAGATTCACTCATGGGGAATGTTCACCACCACTCCTGCCCACGCTTGGCATGTCGGTCCTTCCTGGTGAAGAGCACGAAGGCTCACAGTTAACAGCAGCACTGAGCCCCTGACGATGAGTATAGCCTCAGCCTGGAGATCATCCTGGTTCAGATTTGTGCAGGTAGGAAATATCTCAGGGAATATTACAGACTGATATACTAGTGTAAAATCTTACCAAATAAGCTTATTCTGCAATTTTATAACCAGGAGATCTTCAATATTCTGAAGTCCTGCTGTGTGTTAATACAGAGCACGTCAATTTCTGTTCCTTCTTAGCTGAACAGCAGGTTGTAAAAATGCAGCCAGCTGTGTCTTCTCAACTGGTGACTCCAAAACTACCAGGCTTCAAAACGATGTAATCAAGTCCTTAAAAGCTATAGACATGAATTTCTTCTGTGATAGTCATGCATCATACTCTGCAATTGAAAACAAATATTAAAAGGATGAATTTAGATGTGTGCATACTTAGAAATTATTTAGAACTTCCTCCTATCCTAACTGTGAACTTTAACACAACAGAAAGAATCAAAGCTGGGACTATATCTTCCTTCTAGAAATAAAAGGTTTTAATAACCTTTTAATGTTTTGTAATAACACTTATGTTTTCAAACCATGGAAATCAGAGAACAATTCTACACAAAGTATATTTACAAAAATACATTTACCCCCCCAAAAACAGCAAAATCTAAAGATTATAGACTTTATCAAATTACCCTGTTATAGTGCTATTATTCCACTTTAACTGCTATGGCTGCCTCCTGTAGAATTCTGGGGTTTATAGTCTAAGAGCTCTCTGGCTGAGAATTCTAAATGCCCGTCCCTGAACTCCAAATCCCAGGATTCCATAGGAGGCAGCCATAGCAGTTAAAGTGGAATAGCAGCACTATAACAGTGTAGTGTGATAATCTCCTATATCTGTGTTCCAAAATTTGAAATTTTGTTACCTCCTATATCATTTCAGTTACACTGTGTGTCGTTGTAGCTAACCGAACAAACTTTTGAACACAGGTCAATTTGGACAAGAGCCCTTTTGTACATCCTTTCACTAAGCAAATTGCAAAAGATAGCGCTGGGGCCTCCTGTTTCATTCTGTGGACTTTAGCATCTGTGTTGCCACAAGGATCCATCTCCCAGGCTTTTCCATTTTCATAAACCACCAGAAATTTGAACTTCAACATCACAAGTGGATAGTACCCAGATCTTTCTTTTGATTTCATATGTTAACCCTGGAAAAGAAATCAGTAAGCAAGGGGATCTTGCAGCACCTTTGAGACTAACTGAGAGAAAGAAATTATAGCAAAAGCTTTCGTAGACTTGGTCTACTTCCTCAGATACAGTAGACCAAGGAGATTTTCAGACCGCGTTTTAGAGTGCCTAGGGCGGGAGGAGCTTTCGGGAGAGGGATGGCGATCTTGCGCAGCAGGGGGGCGTTTTCGGACGCCATTGTCCCTCTCCCGAAACCATCCGTGTCACTTCCGTGAAGCTTTGGAAGCCTCAGCACCATATTTTAATCACGGGCAACCTCCTAGGCACTCTAAAACGCGGTCTGAAAATCTTGCAAGTCTACAAAAGCTTATGCTACAATTTCTTTCGCTCAGTCTCAAAGGTGTTACAAGATCCCCTTGCTTACTGATATTCCAGGCTAACACGGCTATGTTTTTGAATTCTACCTCTCTGGGAAAGAAATAATAGTTCTGAACAGAAGAATAAGCACAGGGTGTTGATCTGTCTGGGTGTATGTACATATGGACAGGGGGGATCCAGTTTCTTCCATGATACCCAGATGACAGCCCCAGCCCAGAGTGACTTATTCCAGTTTCACCTTCTACAAATGTAGCATTTCCTGGAGAAAGTAAATCTGGCTTAAGTCATTCATTCTGTACAATACAGCAGAGGTGAGCAAGTGCCAAGGCCTTTGGGGGGGGGGTGAGCACACTGGGCACCTACAGGACTTCAGAGGACTGCACCTTGTGCTTTACTCACAGACACTTGATTTTCTCTTTCTTTTAGTAAAAATGCTCTCATATCTCCTAGGGGATATGGGGGGAGGGAATTTCACAGTGGAAGAGGTGGGCAGCCCTAGGTGGGTGGCACACAGTCCCAAGTTTGCACATTGTCTGCCCCTGTATACAGGCTCAATTACCATAGTGTGCTCTATGTGGGGCTCATCTTAAAGATAGTTTGGCAATTTCAACTGTTTCAGAATATGTTTACCTGCGTTTGACTGGAGTCAGTATAGATCACACAGCACAAGTTCTTCACCAAAGATACTGGCTACTAATTTGCTTACTAGCTCAACTTAAGGTACTGAAATCGAAACATTAAGGCCCCAGATCACCCAGGACCAGAGTACACTAAGAATAATTTCTCTTTATGTGAGCCTGCTTAGGACTCCTTTCCAACTCAAACTCTCCCCGCACTGTCTGATGGCTGCCCGTTACCTAAAATTTGCAATAGCCTCCTTAGAGTTACATCTGACCCCATCAAGCAGCAAAGTTGCTTTTCATTTCAGTGGACTTCTGCAGGGTTTTGCTTTTAGGATGTATTGCTGCTATAGTAAGCTTTTACAGATGCTTTGCCAAACCTAGTAATTTCCAGATGATAGATTGCAATTGCCACCCTCCCCAGAAAGGATGGCCAATGGCCATGATAACATTTTGAGTTCACTTTATCAGGGGCATCATGTTGGAGAAGTTTTATTATGATTACATTATTACACTCAAATTGTCTTGATTATAATTTTAAAAGGTGGAACAGATATTCCAGAAGACAAAATGATAATCTCCCAGATTCTAGGTAAAGAGAGGATGAAAAAGCAAAATGTCCAGGTGCTGCCCTCTATTACGCTTTATAGTCTGCTACTGGATCACAGTTAATGGACTTGATCTCAAGGTGGCAATTTTGGAAGTAGCACCATATATAAAAGAGACAGGAGATACAAGTACTACCTAGCCTACATCAGTTAAGACTTAACTGGGAGTAGTAATATATTTAGCTTTTGATAACTTTTTATGATATTGGAAGGATCCAAAGGAGAGCAAACATACACTGCATGACAAATTAAAGAGAATCTAGAAAAGCATAAGAAAGTACAACAGTTTTCAAAATGCTAGGAAGTACTACCATAAGGTCACTTAAAGTACCAACAGATCCACACTACAGTGTTCAGCTACACTGTATTTTAGCAACTGAAACATCATAATTATTGAGCAATCAATAACAATGTCCAATATACAGCCTTGGAAGTTTCTACTAATTCAATATCCTAGCCCAGTCAACCAATAACAGCCAGCATGGAATGATTATGCTACTTGGGAATGACGGCTGTAGTCCCACACATTTGGAATCCAACATGTTGGGCAAGGTTGGGTTAGCCCATGCAGTGTGTTGGATCTAGTGATCCTCTGAGATACATCTGCAGTACTAATCCCATTATTCTCAAACCTCCCAATTTAAAAAGCATGAAAACCTTTCATCACTGTTATTCCATGGGTTAGTACTGTATTATCTAAAACAGGAAGGTGATCATGGGTCTCTAGATGTTTTTTAATACAACACTCAGCGACAGCTATGCTCGATAGAGTCATGGGCACTACAGTCCAACATCTGAAGGACCACACTCTATAACTCTTATCTAAAACATGCTATACAGTGAGATTTCATTTCAACTTTGGTTTAAATTGTTGAGTCTTCCATTTCTGGCAAGCTGATTTGTATCCATATTCATCAGATTTATTTATCGTATTTTGTTTAGAAGACCAATTTACATGATCTTTTATAAGTCTGTAGAAATTTTGAAAAACAGCATTGTATCTTAAGTAGTCTTGCACTCTGCAAACTATTTTGCTTGTTTTAGCTCAGCCTTTTCAAGGCTGATTTTAAAAAGCCAAAAAAAAAAAAAAAAGAACAAAATATACTTTCTTCATTGTTTCTTCTAAGACCACACAAAAAAGCTACAAAATGTTGCTACCTAGAGGCAATTCAATTCCCAGGCAAAAACATCGTGCTTGTCAGCTTTCTTGATTTTTAAATTCACACTACCATTTTACCCTTATTACTTTCAAGTTAAATTGCTTCCCAAAATCCCAATCCCTTGAAATTCTCAATTATTTCCACCTCTTTCAGTGATAAAGTAGGAAGGCCATCTAGTCCAATCTCTTCACCTCATCGCTCTATTCAGCCACAGCTGACCTCATAAATCCTCTTCTCAGATTTAGAGACCTATTATATCCTACCTTCCTAGATAAATTCTGCTGTAACTTTACAAAAGGTCTATTTTCCTAAATTTTAAAGACAAAAGGCCTTCATCCAATTGCTAGACCCAACCACAGTAGACATGCTAAATGAGTGGGATTTATCATTCAACAACTGATTCAAGGCAGTCTATTCTAACTGGGACTAGCAGCTGGGGTAGGGTAAAGTAAACAGTTCAGAGAATATCTGACAGCTTAAGATCAAATGGAGAAAATACACAGCTCAAAGTTTTAAACTGTTAAAACAAATGCATAGTTGTAAAAAAAAAAGAGTTTTGTTTTCCTTGACATGTGACAGACTGTGTAACTGCTGTCGCCTTTCTAATATACACGGTCCTGCTCTGTCATGGACACACCATAACTACTTAGAGATTGGCCACTATGCTTTCTCCTCCAGCCAATCCTACTTCCATCGACAACAAGCTTATTGGAGCAGATGCTTTTCAATCCCATGAGCTTGGCAACAGGCTATAGCAACGTGGAGAAGAAACAAAAGGCAAAGCAGAAAAAGAAAAAACAACAACTCAACTCTCATTAAAATGAACAATTCACACTCTATAATTATTTTCTTGGCTTCCTGGGAATCCGGATACCTAGATCATGAATTCTAAATCACTGCCAATTGTCTTTTTCCTTCTGAACAAAGATGCACCCTCACCCTCACCCCTGGCATAGCAACATGAAGGAACATGCTCTAGTTTCCCATAAGCTTTGCAAAGGCAACCTTTTCAGAAAAGGCTATAATGAGGAACAATATATACTATGAGGTGATTATGCTGCAAGTTTTTCAAGTTGTTGGAATGAGTCTGGGCTCCCTGCCTTCCTTTTAGGAAAAGACTGTCTTGCCTGTTGTACAATTCAGATTCACTGAAAACGCAGGAAATTTAGTAGTCTTTGGTTTCAAGTTGTTCCCCTCATTTCAAACCTGACAGGCCATGATTGCGCAGAAGAAATTACTGTCCTGTTCCTGTTAACTTGCTGGCACAGCCACCCAGATCACATTTAAAATATTTTAGGCAATATTAGGCTTTGAAGGCACTGAAAGAAGATGGGTTTAAAATCCCTAGTTAGTGAAAGAGGGAATGTATTCAATTCACACAGAGGACCCTTTAGCAAGCCAGAGCCATGCCAGTCACCTGTCGTACAGTCTCAATGCCACAACAAGATAGTGTTGTTGTTGTTAAACAACAAAAAATATCATCACCCACTGAACCGGGTAACGCCCACCACTGCAACAATCTGTTATGGAGGGCAGGGCAGCGCAACAAAGGTCGTCTCCTTCTTACTGCCAGAAGAAAGCTACGCATCTTGAAAACAAGCAAGCTATATTCTGGTGGGGGAAACGACAAACTCTCATAGTAGTGTCACTATAAGCCAAACACAATTAAGTGTCTGCTCACCACCGCCTTAAAATTACTCCCCTCATCTCCCACGAGTCCTATTGCGCATTTCAATACCCCACAAGCAGCATCCCAGTAACCTACAAAAACCCTGCAAAGCCCGCCACAGGCTTTGCTTCTTCCCCGCCTTTTCCATCACAGTTTTGTGCCTCTTTTTTCTCCCCACTCTTTAAAAAAAAAAATTAGTTTTCTTTTTTCACAACAGAACAAGAAATCAACAGTCAACAAACTCGAGGGTTCAAGACATATCAACCAGATTCCATTTCATGAAGTAATTCATCTCCCATTCTTAAACCTCCCCCTTCTTCCCAATCTCAAACCCTCCCAGACTCCCAAGACCTTAACAATAGGGATGTGCAGTAAGAAATGTGTTCCAGCCAAAAATCTTGTAGCTAACAGACTTGCCTTAGATGACTTAACAGATTTACTGTGGCATATACTTTAAGCACATTTTTTTTTGTCAGATGTAGGATGTATTAAGGCTCAATGGGCAGATAGGTAAGTGTACCAGTACAGTGTGTGAGAGAAAAAATCACAGATTGAGCACAAAGACCTTGAAATGCAAGTGGGATCATTTTTGCACAAAATGTTTTCAAGACGAAGAAAACAGCAGCTAATTCTTGCAGGACTAAAATGTTAGCAAAGCAGCTGTTTCAGCTACTGGGGGCTAATTTTAAGACAACGTTTCTCAACCAGGGCTCTGCAAGGCTGATGTCCTAGGAAATGTCAATTTTTCTATAGCAGGGTTTCTCAAACAGACTTCCCCAAGGGGTTCCCCATGATAGCAAGATTGAAAATAATAACTTTTTTAAAAAAGGGAACTGTGGATATAATAATTTTTAGGCAGGGGTTGCTTGAGACCTAAAAAGTGTTTCTAGGGTTCCAAAAGGGTATAAAGGTTGAGACAGGCTGTTTTAGGGTAAGATCATCACCACCACCCCGGGCCCAGCATCACTTTTTCCAAGCTGATCCCAAGCCCGTTCCACTCAAAAGCACCAAAGGGTGGTTTAAGGAATTTTGGGGACCCCTGCAACACTTTATTGGGGGGGGCATATGTTTATCTCAGTTCAATGTAACCTAACTTAACCTATTCACAGTATAGGACATTCAGATTATTACTAATAATGTTTTTGCAGGAGGAGGGTTAGCACCAGGGCTGGTTTAAGGAATTTTGGGGCCCCTTACAACGCTTTATTTGGGGGGCCCGTATGTTTATCTCAGGTCAATGCAACCTAACCTAACCTATTCACAGCATAGGAAATTCAGATTATTACTAATGTTTTTGCAGGAGGAGGGTTACTATGCCCCCCCAATGACGGGGGGGGGGCTGAGGCTGCAGGGCCCTTAATCCAGCCCTGCTTCCAAGCAAGCAGTGACCGCAGCCCCTTCCCTCCGTCGTCCTCTCCCGAGCCTCTTACCTGGTCTCTTTCACCGCAGACGACAGCACTCATATTGAGAAGGTCCAGGCTGCAATGGGAGGGGAAAAAAGGCTCCGCGGCACCTTCAGAGGGGCTGTGGGGGAGAGAGAGAAGGCGGCAAAGGACGACCACGAGGAGAAGGAGAAGAAAGGGGAAAGGGCAAGAAGGGCGGAGCGGGACGACGACAGACTGGCTTCCCCGCGCAGTAAAAGCGAGGGAACGAGAGAGGAGCCTTGCCGCACGCGTCCTCCGCCACGGGGGAAAAAAGGAGCGCGAGGGAAAGGCGCGGGAAGGGCGGACAGAACGGACGTCACCACTGACGAGAGAGTAGGGGGGAGAAGGAAGTGGTGGCGCTGCTGGTGGTGGAGGACAGACTGAGCGTGCACACCCTCCTCGAACGGCCGCCGCCCGCCTTCTGCGGCGACTGCAGCTATAGCCTGGCAACCACGCCCCTTCCTCGTGCGCTGGGACGGCTCACACCAAGTAACCCTCCGCGCCTGTTAAGGATGAGGTGGATTAAGAAGGAAGGAAGGAAAGAATTTCGGTTACCCGCGGAGGGAGGGAGGAAAAGGAGTCCCGCCTCCTCGCGACAATGCCAAGCCTTTTCTCTCCTTCCGCCTCCCCTCGCTTGCTGCAAAGTGGGTCAGTAGAAGGTTGAGGGAGGGTGGGGAGAGGTGGTTATTTTGCGCCTGTTGCTAGAGCCGCGTGTGGGGATTGTGGTTAATGTAATTCAGTGTTCTTCAAAGAAAAAGAGCCTTTTGCAAGAGGGGGGGAAAACAGCGATAAGGGGGAACGATTGCTCCTTGTACCTGTTGTTTTTTCCCCCCTTTTGTAGCAACTCGGGGATATATTTATTTTATTATTTAATTTTATATTTTATTCTATTTTTTTATATTTTACATATATATATATATATATATATATAGTTATATTATTTTATATTTTTCTATTTCATTATTTTATGCTTAGTTGCAGTTTGTAAATGCAGCATACTTTTTATGTTTCCCCCTCCCATAGTAGTAATTAAAAGGAAATTTGTTCAAAATTGTATTTTAATTGTAATCCTAGCTTATGCAGAAATAATGTTTGCCATTGCGTTCATTGCTGTTTTAACCTTCAAAACAGCTTCCTGAGGCTGGACCCACAGGCCCACCCTAGCGAATTTTGCAATAACGGTAGCAGGGATTTTGATCTTGCATTTCCTACATTCAAATCTGGTATTAGGAACCTGGGCACAAGAGCACTTCTCTAGTCAACATCAACCAGGCTGGACTCAAAGCCATCCTGGCTGTACAGTTGTACCTCGGTATCCACAGATTTAAGTATTCACAGCTTGAAAATATTCTTTAAAACATAATAATCCAAAAAGCAAACCTTGATTTTGCCATTTAATACAAGGGACACCATTTTGCTATGCCACTGCATATCATGGGACTTGAGTATTCACGGATTTTGGTATCCATGGGGGGTCCTGGAACCAAACCCCAGCAAACATGAAGGGACATCTGTAATTGGGAATGCAAGTTCTGTTAGAACCAACCAGATTTACTTCTAAACAAGTTTGTCATCATACTGTATATAGCAGTATATAACTGTATATACAGTTCTGTAGCTTTTCCCCCTCTGCTCCTCTTCCAGGCAATAGGCAGTAGCTTGTCAAATAGACGTCACTAAGTTGCCACCCCTCCTTGCTTTCAGTTCTTGATTCCAACCAAATCTTGGCTATTTCATTTATTAAGCTAGGAGACAACTTCTTGTGACAGGATTTTTTTTTATTATTTTTTTTTTAGATTTCTCTGTTCCCTGTCTTACAAGAGCTTCATGTTTATAGAGATGCCCAGAGCCATTTTCTTCTGTTTTACTTTGAGCTGAAATGGCTGACAAAGAGCCCTGTACAGCTTTCAGCTTGCACAAATTATAAGGTCATTTTAAAAGACATGAGGGTTGGTCAGTTTGACACCCTGTAGCTGAACTTATGTGGCAGCTTTCATCTTAAAGAGAAACATAAATTACGTTTCTTGATTTTGGCCCTTGAGGTCTCTTCCAACTCTGATTCTATGATTTTGTGAATAACTACTTCTCTGGACTTCATTGCATTGTATCTTGTTTCTCACATGCACACATAGGCATCTGTCTAAGTGGGTGTGAGGAGAACAACGCCAAATAAAGTTCTATTGCAGCTTTTTCTGACAGACGCTCAGAAACTGCATAATAAGCACATTGCAGGATTTAAAACAAGTCACTGCCTTAAAATAACCACATTAGTATGCACACAACAAAGTTAGAGGGAGCCTTTTTCTTCACATAGCTTTCAGCCTCTCTTCTTCCCACCATTTAGATTGTACTGTTTACACCTCCGCTTGTGCATTTATTATCTCCCTTTCTAGCACATTTCTTTCCATCACTTGTGTTTTTGAAATTTCAAAGATACTCATCAAAACACCCTGGGCCCATCTACACGAGGGGAAATAATCCAAAGTAGCTCGTAATATTGGCAACTTGTAGCAGCAGGGACATGTTTAAACAGTTTTTCTGGCCTCAGAAGCCCCCATAAGCCTCACATTCCTGATGGTGGCCGTAAGTGATTTACTCATGTTAGTTCTTCACTGCTGGGTTAAAAAAAAAAAAGTTGGCCCAAGGTGTGCTGGTGCGATAGAGCGGTTTTCCAATTTATAGGAAAGCAAAACAAAATATTCATCCTGTTTTATCGCCTTAGCGGGCAATCGCTAAGGTGAAAATCCAACATGACGGCAGTAGATACTTGCCCTGCTAGCAAGCCCCACCCCCGCTCTCATCCAGCCAATCAGCTTTGTGATTCCCTTCGAAATTTCCTGCCGTTCAATAGTCCAAACGAGCAGGAATACGCATCCCCCTCACAGTTTTTGAAAAAGTACGGGAAAATCTGCAAAGGCTTTTACCCTGTTGTTCTGGCCGTTTTGGGCCCCCCTCCTTCCAAATAGTGTGGATTGCACTGCATCCCATTTAGACAGGTAGGATTCCCAGCAAATTCCATGGGGCGTATTTTCACCGTTTAGACGCCCCCCCCCCTGAAAAGTAGAGACAGCAAGGAAAAAAGATTAGCACCAGGTCCTGTTTTGGGTGGTGCTTGCATGAAATATTATACATTGAATGTCATTTTCTTCTAGTCCAGCTTAGTACCTTTTATAGAAGGGAAAAACAGCTGAAGAGGAGTGCATGGAGAAAGAAATGACTGGCTTTCAGATTTACCATTAGGTCAATGGGAAGTGGTGAGGTGGGAAAGCCAGGCATGCTGTCCTCCCTTCAAAGTGAATGTCCAGTAAAATGAGTCATGGGTTATAACAGTAGCTGTTAACCTTTTGTTTACCAGGGACCCCTTTTAAATTTTTTTGTTGCCCTAGGCCCCCAAGACTTAATTAAAGATTTAAAACCCTAAACAACAACAATAATACCGAATAATAATAATAATAATAATAATACAGTTACACCATGCATTAACCTTTCCATCAGAGGCACTGGAGGGAAGGGAAGATTTTTCTCCTGCTTCCTGCAAATTTGTGGCTGGAGCAGATTGAAGAGCGATGCACAGGCCAAGCCAGCCAGTGTTTGCCTTAGCTGCTGTCCCGTGGGCTGAGCAGCCTTCAAGCCTTTGCAGACCCCCTGTGGGTTTGCAGCCCCCTATGGGTTTGCAGACCACAGGTTAAGAACCACTGGGTTATAACTCTACCATATATCATTATTTGCTCTCGTTTTTCACTTGCTGTTCTTCAGTTAAACGTGTGGGGAAAGCTCTGCATTGTAGATGTTGCTGAACTGCAACAATCAGCACTCATCACCTTTGGCTATAGTAGCCAAGACTGCTGGGAGCTGCAGTCCAACATCTGGCGGACTCCATGATTCCCAGTCTTGAAATAAACTGTGACCACTGTTTTTTTACGATACCAGTTTTGGGATTTCAAAGGTCCATATAAATTTATTTGCTTAATATTAGCAGTTATACTCTGCTTTTTCATTCAGAAGGGGAAATCCATATTGACTCAAATTGTTTGATGATGGATTTATAGTCTTAAGCATTTGGTTTGTCAGTGGGCGAATGCTGACCATTAGCCAGGCTTTTCAATACCAGTAGGTATTTGCAATTTTCTTACAGCTGTTGTCCAATAGACATAAAGTGTCTACATCATGGCTAGCTACCACCTCAGTTTATAGCAATGGAAGACTGCAAAATCACTGACAGAAAGTGCACATGGCAGATTGTTTCTATATCTAAAAGAAAGTAAGCATTGCTATATTGGCATTAAGTCTGCCAAGACATGCTAGTCTGGCAATTTCCCTCTGAACTTGGTACTTATGTTTTGGACTACAAAACCCAGAATCCCCAGCTAGCATGGCTGTGATAGTAAGTCTGATAGCCATAATAACTTCTTTCTCCATGTGCTGGCAGTTGTAGTCAGGGGGAAAAAAAATCAAAGCTCTGTTTTTACCCAAATGACAAGGAGAGGGAAAATACAGGTATCCTCCACACACACACACACACACACACACACGTACAGTGGACCCTTGGTATCCACTGGAGTTTGGTTACAGAACTACCTGTGGATGCTCAAGTCCTGTTACATACAGTGGTGTAATAAAATACAGTTGACCCTTCATATTTCCTGGGGTTTGGTTCCAGGACCCCCGTGGATACCAAAATCCGTGAATACTCAAGTTCCATTATATGCAATGGCATAACAAAATGGTGTCCCTTATATAAGATGGCAAAATCAAGGTTTGCTTTTCGGATTATTATTTTGTAAAGAATATTTTCAAGCCGTGAATACTTAAATCCGTGAATACCAAATCCGTGGATATGGAGCTACAACTGTACAGTAGTGTCCTTTATAGAAAATGGCAAAATCAAGGTTTTCTTTTTGGAATTTTTTTTTTTTTTTGAGGGGGAGGGGGATATTTTCAAACCACGAATGGTTGAATCTGTGGATATGGAGGGCTGACTGTGTTTCACTAACAGCCTAAGTATGAATACTGTGGGGTCAGGATCAGTCAGGGGTGGCTCTTGTGAGATGCTGCCCCACAGACTTTCCCTGTGAGTCTCCTCCTCTTTGCATTTCCACAATGGTGTCACAGGCTGTGTTGGGTGGGCTTTGCTTCATGTGGATTGCTGAAACCCTCAAACACAGAACCTCTCTATGCACACCACACCTTGGAAACTTTTTTTTAATGCTGGAAATTCTCTCTTTTTTTTTTCTCTGCACCATTGGGAAGAGTAGTCATGGAATTGCTGCCAGCCTCCTTTATGGCTAGCTAATCCCCACCTACAATTAACGTCCTGCTAGTTTCCAATATGACACAAAACAGACAAAAGCATTTCATTCACTGGAAGTTATCAGATTTAGATAAGAGCTTGGAAAGGTTGCTTTTTGGACAACTCCCAGAATCTACCAGCCTGTCACTATGCTGGCTGGGGTATTCTGGGAGCTGTAGTCTAAATTATGGAATTACACCATTAGAAGTAGCACCTGCATTGTTGTAAGTTGAATGTGAATGGATCCACAGAAAAGAAATGTATTTAAACTGTATTTCACTGAAAGCAGGAAAATTAATGATCCTTTTTTCTTATGCTGTTGCTCACTGAATCTACCCTGGGGCTACCAAGGGAGACTCACTTCTGCCCAGGAAGAACAGCATGGCAAAGGGAAGACTATGCAGGGCCCATCCTGATGGCAGTGGCCAAGCTAGGTGGGTCATTCTGAGCATTTGTGGCCCAAAGAGTAACATTTCCAAGGTCTGATTAAAATATGGACAGAGTTTTCATGGATTCATAAAAAACAGATGGACAGTCAGTGTCCCTCAAGAGAAAACTTCTTTCAGCCCTAAACAAGATAACTAGTGGTAAGAAATGATCAATATTGCAACCCAACTAAATCTGGAGGGCTACACATTCACCATCCTCATGCAAAGGCTTTGGGATGATAATTGATTAGCCTTTTAATATATTTTTCCCCAGGGGCTGCACCAGGGATATGGGTGTGGTGCAGGCTGCATTTTGCTCACCCTTACTCAAGAGTAGAGTACCGGTAATTCTGCCTTGTAACAAACTGCTGGAAATCTCTCTCAATCTCTTAACCTCTTCTACAAACTTCTTTATTTCTTTTTTATTCCACAACCCTTGAACACTCAGATTTCTTAAAGTGAACTCTGGTATCTTCTAAATCCAGCCCATTATAGCATAGCCAGGGCTTGACACTAG
The DNA here is from genome assembly GCA_030847615.1 of Gambelia wislizenii. Lineage (NCBI taxonomy): Eukaryota > Metazoa > Chordata > Lepidosauria > Squamata > Crotaphytidae > Gambelia > Gambelia wislizenii. Next base: position 157,849,495 of record JAUMIR010000004.1, on the reverse strand, counting down.
GCTAGGATCCTAGAATATGCTTAGTGTTTGCAAGTACAGGAAGTCCATGCCTTTCAATGGTTTATTATCTGACTACTCACTCTTTCAGCACTTGCAAATTAAGGCCAAGTTCCATTCATTCACAGAGGAATCCATTCTTTCAACAGTTCTTGCCTGCTTACAAGGGCTTGGTTGGGACTGACTGCGCATGCACACACTGCCTGCAAAGCAAGCTGAAAGGAGGGGGGGGGAAGTCACCAAGCCTACTGAGTGACTTTGTAAGCAGCATGCAGGTGGGTGGGCACAGGCACATACAGGCACGCACAGGCAGTCCTAAGCAAGCCACCATACTTCCCTCATGTTCCTTACATGGGTTCTGCTTTTTGACCAATTCTGGTTTCTGACACTGCTGCAGTTCCTAACCTGGCTGATAACCAGGGGCTTCCTGTATGCTTCTTTCTAGCTCTTTGTTTACATAGTGGCTGAAATTGGGGTTGCCAGATTTCAGGGCCTGACCCAGAGTCTCTAGTTTTCTTGGGTCAACACCAGGCAAGAGGAAAGGTTGTGTCCAAATTTCCAACTCAGTAGAGTAGCTGGCTACAATTTGCAAGGCTTAATTGATTTCTTGCAGCAATTTCCAAAGACTCTCCAAGGAGTTTCATAGTGGCCCCAGGGCTCACCCTCTTCTCTGTTCTACATCCACCTGCTGGCTAGAAGACTAAATACAGGTCACCTCCCCCCACCCCATATGCATGGAACTGGTACTTGCGGTTTCAATTATTCATCTGAAAAATACAGTCTCTCTAAGCATTTCCTAGGTCCTCCAACACGATTCTATGGTAACATCCAGTAGAACTTACTATAGAGTCATGCTGGAGCTGCCTAGAGAGATACCTTGTCTATGCTTTTCCTAGGTCCTCCAGCGCAACTCAATGGTAACTTCTTCTGGAAGTTACCATAGAGTTGTGCTGGAGATGCCTGAGAGATGGCCTCTCTAGGCATTTCCCAGGCCTTCCAGTTAAATCCTATGGGGTTTGCTATTACCCGTAGTTTCAAGTATTCACGTTAAATCTGGGAACATATTCCCTGAAAATACAGCAGGTGATCTGTATTCCTTATCCCATCTCTGTACATAAATGAGAGGGAATAATCCCTTCATTTCATCTTGATCTAGGAACAGCTTCTTTAGCTAAGATTTCTGCCTTAATTTCCAAACAGGAAAGTATATTCTCTATGTGTGCATGCACATGTGTGTATGTGTGCATGTGAATGTGTGTTTGAATGACAAGCTGTGAGAAATTGTGGTTGGTACTTAATGTACAAATATTTAACGGCTTTGCCAGGAGCGGTTCCTATTGCTCAGGTTTTGGCCGAGAAACCTTAGGGTCTGGGATGATCCTATCCTGGAAACCTAGCCTCCTGTGACAACACAAAGGTCTTAGATATTAGCCCTAAAAATGTCAGGATCTGGGATGTAGTCCTGACCTGGTAATCTTAGCTGGGATCCAACATTGTGCTTGTGTAGCGTAGATCTACACACACACAGTTACACCTTGTGTTCACTACACTACTTACACTTCAGCTGAATACCAACATTATGCAAACAACTGCTTATCTGTCAGCATGCCTGCTTATTGTCCAGTTGTTCAATGGGGAATTATTTATTCATTTACATACGTAGTGCCATTGATGTGATGGTGGTGTAAAAAAATAAAACAGACAGCCCTTTCAAAGGCATGCAATCGAATTTTTTAAAATATAAGGGAAAGAAGAGACTAATACAAACATAAAAACAATACAACACAAATACAAGTTGTTAAACGCACAGTGGCAGTTTTTGCAAGCCCGGTGAATAAAATGGTATCTTGAAGGCACTGACAAATAGTTATGCACCATCCAAAAATGTGCAACTCCATGACTGCAGCCCTGCTAGTTAATCCCAAGTAGAGTAGACCCATTGGAACACTGGCTGAATGGTGAATCAACACACAGTTAAATCCTATTGTCTCAATGGCTCTACTCTAGTTGGAAATAACAATAGGATTTAGGCACATGTAAACTTTTAAACTTGTGGAACTCCACTAATCAACCGTAAACTGAATAAATCCATTGCACAATGGCTGAAAAAGTACACCCATATGAATATGGGAACTTACACATGTGTATGATATCAACAGGATTCTGACATTTATGAAGTGGTATCATGATATTAGCTGTTTCCCCGATGTAATCACTGTGGATGTTTGGGTTTTATCCAATAAAATTTTCCCTGTGAAATACAGTAGATGTTTGAGAACTTGGTTTACTGGTCACAACCTGTCTAGAGGCACTACTGCTCAAAGCTCAAAGACCCCTTGCAGGCATGTATTATTGGGAAATGTATGAGTTCACATGTTTCCTGAGAGTAAGCCTGGTAACAAGCTTCAGAAGTTGCATCTTTTCTGGTTATAATTAAATTGCAGAGGGGAAAAATGCATTTGACAAAGTTGCTGCTTTGGGAGAGTCTAGAAGCTTTTCTATTATTATTATTTTGAAATAGTGCAATATTAATTATGTAATAACATGAGTCATATATAGATTCAAACTCTGATAATATCTAATAAAGGAATCCTGTTTTGAGTAAATTTATCACAATGTTGTCTTTGTTCCTTGGCCTTTCTGTAGTTTAGATAATACTGTGTTCACAAACATTCTTTTCTTATTCACAAAAGGGGAAACTAACTACTTTCCAATATTTAGCATAGCTGATTCTTGCAGCTACAATCTTTAATATCTTAATGAAAAATTGCAAGGGTTATTAATTTTATATTGGTAGTAGTTGTTTTCTGTAGCCCATTATTGATTTCCCTTTGTGCCAGAATTGAAATCTCTAGCATCCTAGTTAGAAAATCTAGCTTTCCTGCTATGGAATAATGGGCTCAATTGTAATAATAGAGTTATTACATATAAGTAAATGTATAAGTAAATGTATTTATCATCAACAGCCCTGCTCAGGTCTTGTAGACTCAGGCACATGATTGATAACACAAAACTTAAAAATGTCACTTCTGACCACTTCATTGCTGGCAAGCCTGCCCCCTATACATGTCTGACCAATCAGCTTTCCACTTCTGCCTTCACAGAGAATGAGCTGTAATGCAAATCGGAAGTCCAAATGAGTGGTAATGTGCATTTCCACATATCATTAAAAAAAATCCAATGAGGCAGTAGCAGGCACTTGCCCTGTTTGCAAGCCCACCGCCACGCTCGTCTGACCAATCAGCTTGTGCTGCCTCTCCTATGGATGTGAATGCGACTGTTTTAACGAGCAGACATGCATATCCTCTGTGGAGCTTTTTATAAACACCGAGAAAAGCCGTGAAGGCTCTCCGGGCACAGTTTATAGAGTTTTTAGCTGCCCCCCTGCCAAATACAATGCATCAGCGTAGGTGTCCATTAAGACAGATCAATTTCCAAGCGAATTCTATGAGAATTATTTTGACCGTTTAGGCAACCCCTTAGTTAAGAGTCCCCCCCCCCGTTCTTGCCCTGCTGCTATTATGCTGTTTCAAGACCTTTAAGATTAGTACATATGTGTTTTCTGGAGAGCTAAACACACAGATAATAGCAGCTTTAAACGAGAATAGTAGTACATTCACAACAGAGATAACTGCTTGTCCTCAGCCTGATTTTCCTGTTTCATATTTGAGCAAAGGAACATCAGCAGAGTAGATTCTGGGTACCCTTAGTTTTGCTATCCAATTCTCCTGAGGAAAAGCAGTCTACATAACTATTATGATATTTGAGTACACCGTAGACAGATGCTCAGATGGTGTAGATCAAAAGACTGTTAGGAAATAGATCATTATGACGGAAAAATAAAATTACCATTTTCAGTTTTTGTCATCTTTTAAAACAGTAAGGCAATTATTCTGTGGCATTCATCTTTCAAAACATAGAAAACAGTACACATCTACAGATATTTCCAAAGCCAGCCTAAACAAGACTTTTGGCAGCAATTTTTTATTTTGCTGAATAGTTTTGCTATCTTGGCTACCATATCTTAAGGTGTCAAAATAACACAATATAATCTTCTTGAAAGATAGCATTTACAGTACTTTGTTTCTGTATCTTGCCACTGTTTTTCCTTACAAGTTATGGGCAATAAATAAAACATAAAACAGTTAATAGTTAAATAGTTAATAACAATGATAAAGCTACGCTTTTAACTTGATGTGGGTGCAGACTGAGAGTTTGCAGTGCTTCACACACATTTGAATTAATTCTTACAAATAACCCTGAAAAGTAGATTAGTATTCTTATCCCATATTGTAGACATGGGGCCAAGGAAGAGATACTGTTTTGCCTTGAACAAGGCCATCTAGTTAATTTATAGCAGCAGTCTGGACATCGTGTTGTGTCCAGACTAAGGAGATTATCAGACGGGGCCCTAGAAACTGTCCTTGTCTCGCTACCCCCCCCATCGCTTTAAGACCCCCAGCACGACACAATTATAGCAATATGATTGTACTTTAATAGCTGTGGCTGCATCCTATGGAATTCTGGGGTTTGCAGTTTGGCAAGGATTATAGCTCTCTGGGAGAAAATTCTAAATGCCCCTTCTGCATCTGCAAATCCCAGGATTCCAGATGATATAGTCATGAGACTTACTATAATATATTCCTAATTTATCCAATTTATTCCACTTGGAACTAAATTCTGCTAATTTGGTCTGGATTTTGCCCCTGTTAACAATGCCTATTTACTTTGCTTTTGTTTGGGTTAGGTTTACATATGGATCCCCGTGAGATGTTGATGAGCGAATGAGAAGAGAGCATGAAGAAGCCAATCCTGTGGCAGGAAACTGGTATGGGAGGGGTCTCCTAGAGTGAAAAGACGTGGATGACAGTTGAAAGGGAGAGTTGAAGATATGATGTGATGGGGAGAGGCTGGAATGTGTGTATGGATGTGAATGCAGCTGAGGGAATGTATGGGCAGAGGGGAATTATTGAGAGAAATAGAGGCTAATTGGAAAACAGAGTGAAAGGAAAGAAAGAACCTGACAACTTGTTATTGAGTCTGGCAGATTTTGGAATTATATGGTCACAACAGAGTGGGACTAGCAACCAGTTTTGAAGTTAACCAAGTTGGAGACAAAGTTCTAAGTATTTCTGTCATACTGTTTACACAATAAACTAATCTTTTTTTGTTTATCCAGTCCAGACTCCTCGTGAATTATTTCCCTTAATAGTAATTATTATTATTATTATTTATACCCCACCCCTCTGTTAAAACAATCGGGGTGGCTTACAAAAATTAAAAATACAATACAGATAAAAACCCCTAAACACCCCCACCCCCACCCTCCCCCATAAAAAAATATTAAACAAATGTAAATTAAAAGCAGCGGTCTAAAATCACCTTTAAAAACAATAAATACAATAAATAGCCAGCGGACTAAAAGAAGCCAGGATCCCCTGAGGCCGGGATCTAATTTGGAAAGGCCTGCCGAAAGAGATCCGTCTTTAGTGCTTTTTTAAAGCTACTCAGGCTTGTCATCTGATGGATCTCGTTCGGCAGGTCATTCCACAATTTGGGGGCGATTACTGAAAAGGCCCTCTGGGAGACTGCAGACAGCCTAGATTTTTGGGGCTGAAGCAAATTCCTCCCAGAGGACCGGAGTGCACGGGGAGGATTGTATGGGAGGAGGCGGTTCCAGAAATAAGTTGGACCCAAGCCATTTAGCGCCTTAAAGGAACCAACACCTTATACTGGGCCCGGAAACTGATAGGCAGCCAGTGGAGAGATCTTAACACTGGAGTTATATGGTCTCTCCGAGATGTTCCCAAGACCACTCTGTCTGCCATATTTTGTACCAACTGAAGTTTCTGGACCAAGCATGAGGGCAGCCCCATGTAGAGCGCATAACAGTAGTTATTTGGTCTGCAAACCCTGTAAGTAAACACACACCAATACAAGTACTATCCATCGTAATTCAAGGCCCAATCCAAGGAAGGGATAAAGGGGAAGTTTGACATAAAGGTGGCAACTGGGGAACTGTGGTCTCCACAGATATTTGGTGGCAGCGTAAGTGACGAGGTAGCCAGGCTGAACAATGACATAATTTTGGCTGGTGCTGTCACATCTCTCCCTCCTGTTTGCTGCTTTGTGGGCTTGGAAGGATATTCTGTATATAGCAGCTGTGTTTAGAAATGCATGGTTTGAATATTGTCTCCTTTCCAGGTGTTTTCCTTTTTTGTTTGCTTAACTTTCTCATTAGCAGAGTGTATGCTTTTGAATATAGAACAGGTGTGGAAATCATGAGGCCTTCCACACATTGTTCCCAGTATTACTTGACTATCATATGCAGGTTAGGGCTGATAGGGATGTTTGGAGGGCTGTATCTTTTCTACTCCTGATATAGAAGGTCACCTGTTCAGTTGCTGGCATTGCCAATTAGAAAGGATTTTAAAAAGACAAGTCTAAGAAGTATTCTGTCTGGCAAAGTGAGGCAGAGTTTGGCCAAGTTAATTTTTGGACACGAACTCCCAGAATTCCCTAGCCCAAATGACTAGCAGCTGTATGAGCTGGGGGATTCTGGAATTTTTATAGTCCAAAAAGTAAGTTTACTAGTCTGAGCTCTGGTAGGTTACTTCATATGTTCCTATTGGGTTTTGAACAAATGAAAGTATATGTATATTTGTAAGCCTAAATACCCCAAAAGCACCAGACCCTTTATGATCTTGGAAGCTAAGCATGGTCAGTTCTGGTTAGTACTTGGATGGAAGACTGCCAATGAATACCAGGTGGGTAGGTTATATTTCAGAGGAAAGAACCGGCCAAACCACCTCTGAGCATTCCTTGCCTAAGAAAATCCTATGACATTCATGGGGTCACCATAAGTTGAAAGATGACTTGAAGGTGGTGTGCATAATACACACACACATTTATTTCTGTCTTGATATACTTTTGATTTTCTTTGTGTAGATCTGATAACTATCATGCATTTTCTGAAGCAGCAGACTAGACAAATTCCCAAATTTGTCTATGGAACTGCAAAGATGCAAGAGGCTGGAGTGCACAGCAAACTGCACACATACTGGCCACAGTGTGCAAGATCAGACTGGAAGGTTTCCTGTCCTTAAATGTTTTTCTAGTGGGGGAAGCAGTGAACCAAGGGAAAGTGTCCTCCTTTAACCACATGCAGTGCTCAGCATACCATCAATGCAAATACTGCATATTGTTATGAATGCTCTCCCTGAAGCCATATCATCAGAATCCTTTGTGAAAGGAATCACTATCTAATGGCTGGGAGGTGTGGGGAAGGTGGCGGCAGCAGATGTTTCCTTTATTGAGACCTGATCAAAGATTGTGTCTAGACACAGAGGTGATCACTGGAATTGTCAATAGTTGTGTGGGAAAGGTGACTCATTCTCCCAACTGGCACCCTGGTTAAGGGTTGATCTTAACACCTGTGAGGAGGAAACCTTAGTTGTGATCTTGGACAGAAAGTTGGAGAGGAGGCAGTGATAGAGATAAAAACTCTTGTTGGGGGAACTCACTCACTATCTGCCTGGATTGCTTATGCTGCTTGCCTCCACTTAGGATCTTGCACATTTGTAACTGCACCCTCAGTCTCCAGTGATTTCTCCTCCTACAGCACGGGTGGGAATTGTGCAGCCCTCCAGATGTTGTTGAACTGCAAATCCCAGCATTCCTCAACACTGGCTATGCTGGCTGAGATTACAATGTCTTTTCTACAATGGCATCTTTCTGGTGGAATTCCCAGAGTGGGCCACCAAGACTAATGTGAAATACAAAACCCTTCTTTGTTCTGCTATGTCTTTGTGGAGGGTCAAGAGGATCATTGTGTTTTAGATCTCCTGTGATTGACTGACTTTTAATTTGTAGTGGCTGTAATTTTTATCACGGGATCTTATGGTATATTACCTATATATCGTTTTGTTACATCTATCATACACGTTAGGTCCTACAGAACAGATGAGGTGTGAGCTTATACCCAAATTAAAAAAACAATGTAATAGACTGGTTTATCATTTGTGTTAATAGAAAAAACAGGTGCCATTTTCAGTTGTGTTTTAAGTTATGAGAAAGGACAGTGGTCAGTTTAATCAGACACTTCCTTTTTTTTTTTTTTTTTTTGGCAAATAATAGTTTATTATATCTGAACTGACAAAATGGATTGTGCTTGCCATGCAAACCAGCATTTTAAACAGAAGTTTAATACTTCCTTGCATGCCAAGCACAAAATAGATACCCTCCAACACTTCACAGATGAAAACAGGGACACATAAGGCTAAGTGACATCAATACGGCAAAAATGGCAGTTATTAATGAGAAAGAAAAGACAAGCTAGGAGAGGCTGCAGTCTTTGTCTGAGCCTACTGGGAAATGCAAGATTTGGTTCCCTCCTTTCCCTCACTGAGTTAATTGAGTGCAAACAACTTTTGCCTTGTCTACATGAAGGAAAAAAAAACAGGACTGCTCCAAGAGTCAGGACCTATCTTAATGGTTTTACAGCCCCCATAAACTTTGCATGCCTGTAGCTGAGAGGGCAGCTGCAAGTGAATTACTCCTGTTTTTAACTCTGTCACCCTCAAACTTTAAAAACAAAAAACAAAACTATTTCTATGGTATGCACAAGTGATAGTTCCAAAAAAAGAGGAAAAAATATAGTACAAACCTCCATTTTATTGCCTTAAGGATTACTCGCTAAGGTGAAAATCCAACATGGTGGTAGCGGGTGCTTGCCCTGTAATCCAGCCCTACCCCTGCACTCACCCAGCCAATCAGGTTGCCCTTTTTCTTGTATGGGGAAGTGATTCATGTTGAATCTCTTGTCTTAATGAGCAAAAACGCACATATTACTGGAGTGTTTTTAAAAAGTGGGGAAAAGCCACGAATGCTTTTCTCACGTAGTTTTTCCTCTTTTTGGTCCCCCTCCTTCACAATATGATGAGACAATGCGGGATCCCATTAAGACAACTCGTTTTCTGAGCAAATTCTGTGAGAGGTATTTTCACCATGTGGACAACCCCTTGCACTTTGAACTCAGTTTGTAATTGCTTAAGTTGAGTAGGTAAGTTGAAGGCAAAGGAGAAAAGTGGAAGGAGAAGAGGAACTGGGATTGAAAAAATGGGATGATAGCGATAGAAGTCAGGGCAGTTGGAGAGTACGAAAGTAAAGTTTAATATGAAGTCAAAGGCTTTCACAGTCGGCATCCATAGATTTTCCATGTTTTTTTTTTTCTGGGCTGTGAGTCCGTGTTCTGGAAGAGTTTATTTCTGACATTTCACCTGCATCTGTGGCTGGCATCTTCAAAGAATGGTTGGGTAGGAGTGTGTGTGTGTGGAGGGGCTAAATATACTGTGAACCCCTGTTGGGGAGGATATGTACATTTGTGTATTTGAATGGCTAGTTTCTGGGTGGAGATATGCAAGGAGAATTAGTGTCTGCTTGGCTAATGGCCCATTATCTGCTGGAAATCCCCCTGTCCCTGGGTGGAGTTCATTTGCAAGTGTTGAGTTTTGATTTTAGTGTTTTTCAAGACTGGTAGCCAGATTTTGTTTACTTTTAGGGTTTCTTCTTTCCTGTTGAAGTTGTCCAGGTGTTTGCGTATTTCAATAGCTTCTCTGTGCATTCTGACATGATAATTGTTGACCTGGTCCAGAATTTCGGTGTTTTTTTTTATTGGACTTTTACATATCCAAATTACATATCAAATTAACACAAAGCATAACCAAGCATAATATAAACAAAAAAAATTAAACAAGATACAACCAAGATTTACATTCTTTTATCTTGCTTGTATGTCTTATTTTCACTTCCTTACAATGAATCCCAAATGTAACCAGATTAATCAATCAATCCAAAATAATGAACTTCTTATTACCTTTCCCCCCTGTCTTTTTCTCTATCCATCTCTTAATCTCTATAACTTTTCTTTGTAACCCTCCATTCTTTCAAATAGTTACCTATTATTTTTGTTACATCCAGTTTCGTTGCCTCCCTGTTTCTTATAGTAGTATTATATTCCCAGTCTCATCACCTTCTTTGTTGAATTCCCAGTATTTTATCATAGGTATCCAGGTATTTAAACATTTCCTATTTGAAGCATTTCTCAATCTTGATGTTAAAACTATCCAGTTCTATCATATCTATCAGTTTATTTTGCCAATCCTTGATTTCAGGTGGTTCTTTCTGGTTCCACTTTTGCGCAATTATTATCCTAGCGGCCGTTACCATATATAACATTATTCTCCAGTGCTGAATTTCATCTTTCCTCTCTAATACGTTAGTCATGTTTAAAAGGTAGAGTTCCGGCTTGAACTCGAACTCTATTTGTAAGGTGTTTTTTATCATCGCGTGTATTTTTTTCCAGAACTTTTTAATTGCCTTGCACTTCCACCACATATGTATTATAGTACCTTCATTAGCTAGGCATTTCCAACAGATTCTAGATGTTGTCGCTTTCATTTTATTTAATCTAACCGGCGTATAATACCATCTATGTGTAATCTTTATGTAATTCTCCTTTAGATTTGGACAAGCAGTAAACCTATTAGTCTTATTCCTTGAATTTTCCCATCCTTCCACCTCCAAATTGTCCTATATCTCTTGCCCATGACATCATGTAGTCCTTAATAGCCTCTGTCTCTAAATATCTGGTCATCAATAATTTGTACATTTTGGGTATTCTCCTTTTCTTTTGTTCCTCCCATATTAATTTATCTAATTCATTATATTCCAGTTCTAAACCTCCACTTCTCGTCTTCTTTAAATCTCTCTTTCAACTGTAAATATGCAAACCATTTCATTTCCTGATTTATCTGTTCTTTGGTTTTTAACACATATTCATTATTCCTATCTAGTGCCACTATATCTTTATATCTCAGATATTGTTCTCTATCCATCCATCTTGCACAGAATGCCTCCTGTGGAGAAGTCCATAGTAGAATCCTATTATAAAATTTGTTCTTTATCTTCTTTCATACTGTTAACAACGATCTTCTCACATAATGGTTATTGAATTCTCTATTTATTTTATCTTTCTCGTAACATAAATAGGCATGCCACCTGAATCTATTATTGAACCCTTCTAGAGCCAGCAATTTTCCTTCCTTTATCTTGATCCAATCTATCACCCATACCATGACAGCTGCATAATAGTAGAGTTTTAACTCCAGTAACTCACATCCCCCTCTATTTCTTGTATCTGTCATGTAAGACCATTTAATTCTTGGTCTCTTTTTACCCCACACAAATTCAGAAGTATCCTTCCTCCAGATCTCAAATGGTTTTTCATTGTTTAGTATTGGTAGATTTTGAAATAGATAGAGTAATTTGGAGAGCACATTCATTTTATATGCTGAGATTTTCCCTCGAAGAGTTTAATTTTTCTCATCTTGTAAAGTTCTCTTTTGCTTTTTTCCATACCTTTACATAATTGTTCTCAAATAAATCGGAGTTCCTTTTGGTTATCCATAAACCAAGATATTTTACTTTTTTCTCTATTTTACAACCTGATTTCTTAATTAAATCTTCCTCTTCTTGTTTCGTCATGTTTTTGGTCAACAAAGATGATTTATCCTTATTTATTCTAAAACCTGCATGCTTCCTAAACTCATTTATTACTCGTATGACTTCCTCTATATATTCCAATGGATTTTCCATAAATAGCACTAGATCATCAGCAATGAATTCATGACCTTTGATCTTAACACCCGGGACTCCTTTATTTTCCCATAAATTCTCGTTGAAGACTTCTAGTACTAGGATGAACAGCAATGGGGACAGAGGGCACCCCGTCTGGTGCCTTTGTTTACCGTAATTTTTCCTGTTTTGTTTCCATTAATTATCAACTGTGCTCTTTGAGTAGTATAAATTTGTTCTATTCTTTTCTTGAAATTCTCTCCAATCCCCATTCTGTTCAATATTTCTAGCATGAGATCCCCAATGAACATTATCGAAGACCTTTTCAGCATCTACGAACAGCATAGCCAGTTTTTTCTCACTGTCTGTAGTATTCTAGAAGATCCATCACTGTCCTTGTATTGTGCCTAATTTGCCTCTTGTCAAGAAACCATTCTGATCCTCATGTACTATTTCAGACAATATTTTCTTCAATCTTCTGGCAAGTATTGATGTATAAATCTTATAGTCTGTATTTAACAGGGATATAGGCCAGTAATTTGTTATTTCTCTTTTATCTCTTCCTTCCTTGGGTATGAGTGTGATATTTGCATCTATCCAGGACTCTGGTATCCCTTCTTGTTCACTGCTGTTTAATGTTTTCTGGAGTGGCAGAGCTAACTCGTTTCCTAAACTTTTGTAATACATGGCTGTGAATCCATCTGGTCCGGGTGCTTTGCCTGTCTTTAAACTTCTTATTGCTGTACAGAATTTATTTCTTCGGTGACAAATGTTGCATTCAATGTCCTGGCTTGTTCACTCATTAGTCTCATAATTTTTTGTTTGTCTAAGTATTCGTTCATTTTATTTTTGTCTCTCTCATCCATTTTCTTGTCTTCAAATAAATTTTTGTAGTATTCATAAAACAGCTTTTGGATCTCATCTTAATTCGTCGTTGTTGTCTCTTTATGCTTAATTTCCAGTATCAATTTCTTTTCTGTCTCTTTTCTTAATCTATGTGCAAGCCATCTTCCTATTTTATTTGCGTATTCAAATTGTCTTTGTTTAGTTCTTTTTAACTGTTTATCTATCTCCGTCATTGTTTCTACATTTAGTTGCTCTTGTATTAGTTTTATTTGCCTAATCAATTTCTCCTCTCCTGGGTTTTCTCTCAGTTCCTCTTCTTTGTTTCTTAGCTGTTCTGTTAAAAATTTGAATCTATCTGTCCTTGTTCTCTTTAATTCTGCACCCCTCTTGATTAGTATTCTCCGCATGACTGCTTTGCCTGTGTCCCATATTATTTTCATCCTGCTTTGATCAGTTGTGTTTTCCATAAAGTATCTCTCCATAAAGAATTTTTAGAAGCCCCATGGAGTTCTTCCTTATTCACCTTTTTCCCCCCAGGAAAAGGGAGACTTCGGGTTCTTTCAGGACACTATTTCGCTGCAGTTGAACGGAGTTGAGCAGGAGCTCAATCCTCTCACGTCCGTCGCCCTCCCGCTCGCAACCGGAAGTCCAGAATGTTGGTGTTTTTAAATAACATTTTGTGTCCACGTTGGTTTATAACATGTTCTGCTACTGCTGATTTTATCAGCCCAGAAAGAAGACATATCCAAACCTTCACCTTCCCATATTTGCCCAGGCTTAAGGAAGCAGACATACTTTCTTAAACCACAGTCTCCTATGATGTTTGAACCCTTTAAACTAAAGCATGGCAATCATGACTTAATAAGTAATGTAGTTACCAGCAGGGCCAGTTTAAGGCACCAGCGGCGTCAGCATCTGCAGGGGGCCCCATCATTGTGGTGGGCCCATAGTAACCCTCCTCCTGCAAAAACATTATTAGTAATAATCTGAATATCCTGTACTGTAAATAGCTTAGGTTGAGTTAGGTTACATTGACCTGAGATAAAGATATGGGCCCCCAAAATTCCTTAAACCAGTCCTGGTATCAGCAAAACAAAACAAAACAAACTTTTCGGCAAGAAAGACACAATTATGTTATAGTTGAAAAGTAATGTCACTACCAGGAATGGAGCTCTTTTATTTATTTTTTTTAAAGTAACATTATTAAAGTAACATTTTAAACATTATTTTTAAGGTAACATTTTCACCTTAGTTTTAATTTTTTTATTTAAAGGGCATTCTTAGAGGCATTTTGACAGGAGTTTTGCAAGCATCATTCCCCTTTAAAAAAATGAAAAAGTAACACGCAACCCCACAAAGTTGCTTTGTAAACAGTGCAACAAGCAGTGACAACAGATTACAGTCGTCCCTTCACATTCGCGGGGGTTCCGTTCCGCGGACCCCCGCGAATGTGAAAAATCCGCGAATAATGACTCCCCTCCCCCCTCCCTCCCCAGGCCTTCGCAGGGCCTTGCTAGGCCCCGCGGAGGTCTCCCCGGCCCTCCCTCCCTCCCCAGGCCTTCGCACTGCCCCCGGAGGGCCTCTGGGGGTCCCGCGAAGGCCTCCCCACCCCTCCCCAGGCCTTCGCGGGGCCTCCGGAGGGCCTACGGGCGTCCCGCGAAGGCCTCGCCACCCCTCCCCAGGCCTTCGCGGGGCCTCCGGAGGGCCTCCGGGGGTCCCGCGAAGGCCTCCCTACCCCTCCCCAGGCCTTCGCGGGGCCTCCGGAGGGCCTCCGGGCGTCCCGCGAAGGCCTCCCCACCCCTCCCCAGGCCTTCATGGGGCCTACGGAGCGCCTCCGGGGGCCCCGTGGACGCCTCCCCGGGCCTCCCCGCTCCCTCCAGGTCTTTCACGGGGCCTCTGGAGGCCCCGTGTCGTGGTTTTGGGGGGCCCCGGGGGGGCCCTCCCAAAACCGCGAATAACCAAAACCGCGAATGTCAAGTTCGCGAATGTGGAGGGACAACTGTGCTTTTCAAACACTATAAAAAGCAACAGGAATGCATTACTTTTAGAAATTAAGTTTCCAAATTGTGAGTTAAACTAGGATATGAAACCAAGATCTGAAACTGGGCATATGAGGGGAGAAGGAAAGAGGTGGGACAAACAGGAAACAGAGTCACATAGTTTGTTCCTTGGCAATAAACCATGGTTTCATGCGAACTGTGACATCTATTTCGTTACATCTAATCTAAGCCAGACTTGGACCAGAGACATTTGAAATGTGAAATTTAGAAATGTGAAATTAAATGTGAAAAATAGAAATTTGAAATGTGGGGTGCTACAACCTTTGGTCCTGGGCTCAGTGCTATTCAACAGCTTTATCAATGTCTTGGATGAGGGAATTAGGGGCACACTTATCAAATTTGCAGATGACACCAAATTAGGAGGAGTAGCTAATACCCTAGAGGACAGGATCAAAATTCAAAATGACCTGGATAGACTGGAGAGCTAGGCCAAAGCTAACAAAATGAAATTCAACACGGAGAAATGTAAGGTACTGCACTTAGGGCGAAAAAATGAAGTGCATAGATGTAGGATAGGGGAGACCTGGCTGAATGAGACTACATGCGAAAGGGATCTTGGAGACCTAATAGACCACAAGTTGAACATGAGTCAACAGTGTGATGCGGCAGCTAAAAAGGCCAATGCGATTTTGGGCTGCATCAATAGAAGTATAGTGTCCAGATCAAGGGAAGTGATAGTGCCGCTCTATTCTGCCTTGGTCAGACCTCACCTAGAATACTGTGTCCAGTTCTGGGCACCACAGTTCAAAAAGGATATGGACAAATTGGAGCATGTGCAAAGAAGGGTGACTAAAATGGTGAAAGGTCTGGAAATGAACTTAAGGAGACTAAGGAGAGACTTAGGGAGCTGGTATGTTTAGCTTGGAAAAAAGACGGTTAAGAGGCGATATGATAGCCCTGTTTAAGTATTTGAAGGGGTGTCACGTTGAGGATGGAGCAGGCTTGTTTTCTGCTGCTCCAGAGACTAGAACATGGAGCAATGGATGCAAGCTCCAGGAACAAAGATTCCACCTCAACATTAGGAGGAACTTTCTGACTGTAAGAACTGTTTGGCCGTGGAACGCACTCCCTCGGAGCGTGGTGGGGTCTCCTTCCTTAGAGGTCTTTAAACAGGCTGGATGGCCATCTGTCAGGGATGCTTTGATTGTGATTTCCTGTGTGGCAGGGGGTTGGACTGGATGGCCCTTGGAGTATCTTCTAACTCTACAATTCTATGATTCTATGAAATCCTCTTCCATAATGAAACTTGCATAACCCATTGTCTCTCAGCGTAGTCTGAAGGATAAAGAGATATGTCCTTATATATGCTGCAGTGATCTCACAGAAGAGAAATGTAATATGTAAAAATAAAATAAAATAGAACTCACTAACCTTTTGGAATTGAGGGGGTGGAATGTGTGAGAAATTGGGGGTGCAACTGGCATACACAGCCCCTATACAGTTTGCACTCCTGCATGTTTTTCTGAATGCCAAAATATTGCTGTGCCAGAGCTTCATCTCAGTTTGAGCCCCTACTTACAATATGGGGAAATATCTATGTCCACCTTAAGGGGTTAGTATGTGTCAGTGTGTCAGTATGATCAGATGTGAAGTGCTTTGAACTCTTGAAATGCAGTATGTGAGCACTAGATATCATCAGCAACATCAGTTATTACTAGATTGCAAATTTATGCTATCAGATTGTACATTCAGAATAGTTCATTTACAAAAGTATACCCTCCAATGTTTCACAGATGAAATCTGGGACATATGAGGCCAAGCAACATCAAGAGCATGGTCAAGATGGCAGACGTTATTAATGAGGAAAACCAGACAAATCAGGAGAAGATGTAGCAGTTTGCTTTTGCCTGAGTCTACAGGAAAGGACAAGATTCTGCCCCCTCCTGTCCTCTAGTCCTGCTGAGTTAACTGAATACAAACTACTTTTGCACTTTAATTCAGTTTGCAGCCATTGAAGTAAGCTGAAGAAAAAGGTGGGGGAAGTAAGAGGTGGAGAGAGAAATGGGGACATTTAAAAAGCAGCTGAAAAAGTGAGATGAAAAGATTGTTCTGCTCCTGCCAAATCAGGATGCTTGGAGGGTATGCAAAAGGACAAAACATCTACCTCTTCCAAACAAAAACCTATGGTGGACTGTGTACCTCAGTGGTTTCAGGCTCAGGTCTTTTTGTGGCACAGGAATTCTCGCTACAGATCACAGCGATCTCCTCATTTAGCAAAAAATAATAATTCTGTCTTGATCTTTATCTCTGATGCACAGAGCTTCTCTATTTTCTTTTTAGCTTTTATTCCAGTTATAAGCAGGCCTAATCTATTTCTACAGTATATTATTTCTATATTATTTTAGTAGCTTTAGTGGATAGTAAAAAGAAGTAAGTTTGCACTGCTCCAACCATCCAGGAATGGGTCATGCTCTCAACTGTATGTAGTGCTCTGACTTCATAGTTCCAAGTGTCCTGTCAACATGCTTGTGGAGAAAGAGGATTGAAATGGTTCAGGCCACTGTGATGTGTGGGAGCTTCAGACACCTGTGGCCTTGACTCTCTCTCAACTGTTGTGTCTAAGGCAGTATTGGAGCAGTTTTATCTGCACAAAAAGCAAGTAAGACATAAAAGTGGGACCAAACCAAAGAAACATCCCAATGGGAACTGAGCATCCTCTGTGCCCATGGAACATGGGGAGGGGGAGGGAAGAATGGAGTGGAGTGGCTATAAAAGGAAGGTTGAGGAAGAGGGAAAAATTTTGATACAAATTTTTTAAGAGAGCACCCTCATTTTCAGGATTGATCCTTTTATGATTCACCCTTATAAATTACTTCATTATTTCCAAGGACAGAAGTGAGAATTGCCTATAAAAGTGAAATGGAAAGTCAAAGAGTTTAATGTAGTTACTAGTAATTACCAATATCACCAGTGTGTCCATCCAACTCCCAAAAGAATCCAGTGAGGACTGAGTATGCTCAGTATGCTGACAGAATGTTGTGAGGATGGAAAAGAAAGTGAACAGAATAGAGAGACTAGAACCCTGAACAGAAGCACTCCGCTCCACAATATTACATTGCAAGGCTTCATTTGTATAATAATATTATAACTGTAATATAAAATACAGTATAACAAAACACATTATATTAGTCTGCTAAAGCTTTCACTCGCTTCACCAGGGATTGTGCAGAGGAACTTCTTGTCAGCACACACCTTCATTTCTCATCTTTCAAAGGGAGAGCTTTCATATCATATTACTGATCAGTTCACTTCACATACTTTTATGCAAACCTCTGAAGGAGGATTTAGACTAATGTGATGGTGAATGTACCTGAAATGACAAGACATATACTGAAGTACTACTCAGCAGCTCTTTCCTCTGTGAGTCTATGTCTGATTAGTTTCAAAGCGCTTTTTCTGTGTTTGAAGTGTGCTATGAGGCATCACTGCCATTTTGACAGCAACTTCAAAGGGAACTGCCAGCATGCCTGATTCTGAGAAGAATCGCAAACTGTGCTGTTTATTTGGGGCTGATGATGGGCACATAACACAGCCAAGTTAAGCACATGTCAGTTATTTCAGCAGGAGACTGAAGCATGTGCTTAGTGCTTTACCTCATGGGGAATAAGAACCTTAAAACGTGTGGACTTATGGGGAAAGAAACTCTTAACTTTGGCTGGCTAACACTATCTGTTTTACCAGATGCAAGATAACAACTCTACTAGACATCACTGAAAATGTAATACAGTACAGAGATGCTGCAGCTCCATAGCATAGCCCATTTATTTCTCCTTGAATAGTCTCTCTTAATTGATACATGTCCGTTGCTTTTCCAGGGGATGGGAGGAGATATAATTATTCCTCTCCTGAGGCTTGTGATGCCTACTACAGAACCCTGCAACATCAGGCATTCATATACCAGCTCATCATCCAATGTGGTATGTATGCCATCACTTCTCACTAATGCTACACTACATTCTCCATAGAGACAAGCCAGCTTCTACTCAAAATAATAAATGGACACAGATTAGACATCACAAATGGCTATACAGGTATTTAAATTAAAAAAAAAAAAAACAGCAGAGGAACACTTCAACCTCCCTGGACATTCTGTCTGAGTTCAAGGTAGCCATCCATCTATAAAATAACTTCTAAGACAGAGTCCAAGCTGAAGCAATTGAAATTCATCAAACATTTCATCTCTGTTTTTTGTGGCTTAAATAGGGAGAAAGACTTCTTATCTCACCCCATCAATGCAGGTTTGTCTGTATTACCACACACCTTTGTTTTATTACCATCTCTTAAACATTTTTTCTCTGCCTCAAATTTCTGCATTTCCATCCCCTCTGGCGTTCCTATTTCTATTGCCCCCCCACCCTTCACTCTAAAGTTAACACTACTTGGATTGGATAATTTCTGGTCACCATATCTGTTTTAATCTTCCTATCTATTCTGTCTCAACAACTGTTAAATGACTGTTGTCCAGGAAATCTCTTTGTGGTATTTCTAACATGTCACACTCCAGGATGTATATAAATATCAACTGAGGCTCTACTCTAGGCATCTGATGAAATGGGTCTATAAAAACTTATGTCTTTAAAGTGACATGAGACTACAGTACTTGTTTTTGGTTCACTGGTCCAACATGGTTGTCCCCTCCATGGTTATTCCATAACTGTTTTCTTTTGGCTTATGTTTCAAACTAATGCTATTTTGTTATCTAAAAATGAAAATAATGGGAGGAAATGCACCCTCGGTTACAACATTACTAGTGCCCTAGGAACACAGTGCTGATTTACCACTGTCTACTTATTTTTCCTTAGGAGGCTAGGATGTATTTAGGCAGAGAGAGACCAAAATATTCCTTTTCCCCCCTACACAATCTTACTATCCAGCCTTCCAACATATTCTAAGTTCCACTTAACTCCTATGAGCATCCCATCCTTCCTCTAAGGGGGGTTTTCCCTCATTTTATTCTCACAACAACCTTGTGATATAGGCTAGTCTGAAAGATAGTGTCTCATAGCCTCCAATATTTCATAGATTAAAACCAGGCCACATGTGGCCAAGCAATTGTGGTCAAGATAACATATGTTATTAATGAAGAAGAACAGATGAGCCAAGAGAGGCTGCAACAGTTTGCTTTTGCTTGAGTCCACAGGAAAGGGCAAGATTCTGCCCCTTCTGCTCTTCTCCCCCCAGATGAGTTAACTGAGTGCAAATTATTCCGTTTGCAGCAATTGAAATAAACTGAGCACAAAAGGAAAACGTGGGAGGAGGAGAGAGAAACTGGGACATTTTAAAAGCTGCTGAAAAAGCAGGACAACAGAGAATTAATTGGGGTTGTCTTTGCCAAACTGGGACAATTGGCAGGTATGGTGTCTGACAAAATGTTGGGGAAACATTTGTCCTCCTGTTGTTTTGGACTACAAGTCCCTTACTCTCTTACTATCTATCGGCTATGCTGGTTGGGGCTGCTGGAAGTGGGAGCACAAAACACCTGGAAAGACAAAGGTTCCCAAACTTGGTCTAAAGCCATGCAGTGAACCTCAGATCTTTGAACAGATTTGAGAATGCAAATCCCCCACCCTAAAGTCCAGCCTTCTGTCTGCAGTCCCACATATGTTCTTTATGGGTCTCTTTGCCACAACTGTGTAATACATTACAGAAACCTGCATATATCTTTTTTAGTGAATGATTTTGCTGCTTGGTAACCCGCCTCCCTTCCTACAGCAGTGGCAGTCTTGCAAATGCTACACAGTGAGTCCTTTTGTTAAACAGGGTTGGAAGGAGAGAAAGGTCAGCTAACTCCCTGCCCTGAGAGAGAATCCTCCTACACACATCTTCCTGCATTAGTCCACAAAACTGAAATTATCTTTAGCTACAAGCAGAGAATGGAAGGAAAGTTCTTCCTTTCCCACTCTAGCCCAGCTGAGCATTCTTTCAGCTGGTAAAAATTTCCATGAGAGCTGGAAACAGGAAACAAATACTGACTCACAGGAAAGCTTAACCACCATGAAAATAAAAAACACAGAAAGGAAAGCAGGGCCTCCGGAAGGTATGAAAACAAATTCATTCATGTTTCAGCTAGGTGTTTTGAAATGAAAGTGTTTTTCTTTCGGAAACGGGTTGGAGTGTTGCATAATTTTGCCTTGGTGTTCAATTAAAGCCCACTTAGGCTAATTTGCTTGCTACAAGATTTGATGAGTGTTTGTAAAGTCTTTTTAATTTAAATTTATGCTATGTGCTAGGATGCTGAAGCAACGACATTTCAGGTTCTACATTAAAAGAAGACAGCCTGGTCTAGAGCTGAAATGTAATTTTTTAAAGCACCATGTGTTCTGTTTGCTATTTCAGATGGAGGGAGGTAGGGTTCAAATGTTTGAAACCTCCCTTATATATAGTACTCTGTAAAAATACAAGATTAATGTACAGGTCATCCCTGTTTGTATCCACGGATTCAGTATCCATGGCTTCACTTACCCATGTCCGGAAAAAAAAAGTTCTCTCTAGGCATTTCTAGGTCCTCCAATGCGATTCTATGGTCAACTTCTGATGTTCATCTCATTGACAATAACAGGGTTCTGTATTATCCACAGTTTCAGGTATCCACGCAAGGTCTTGGAACATACCCCCCCTGCGGATACGGGGGTCAGTCTGTCCTATACTGCTGTGGCAAAATTGTTGGGAGTCCATATGCTCATCTCGACTTTCCCCATAGCCCATGTGTCTTTGTCTGTCTTCGAGTCGCCTGTTGACTTATGGTGACCCCACAAATTTCTTAGGGTTTTCTTAGGTTAGGAATACTCAGGGGTGGTTTTGCCAGTACTCCACACACCCCCAAAACCCTGCACAGCAGCAAATCAGTTCTAAAAATTTCCATAGGAGCTGATTTTTTGTAAAGCTAATGGATCTTAATTGCTCATTCAAGACCAAACTACCCCAAATATATTTAAGAACAATAGGGTTTGGCCACAACAATATATACTTGCTGAAATATACTTCCTCTGCAAGGACTGTAACTGTATTCAGAGGGAACAAGAAACATAGGGTGGGTGTGGGTGAGATACGTCTTATTTCTCACTCATTAAAAAGCTCTGGTACTCCAGTCCTCTGATCCCTGGCTACACCACTACTAACTAGGAAGGGACAAATCTGCCGTTTTGCTTTCTCCAGCATTTTAATTAGCTGAATATTCATAACTTCTTGTCAACACCCTACTGAAATGAAATTCTCACTCATGGCTGCAGCTGGGCAGATCTGTCAATTTTGCTTCCTACCACATTCTGGGTTTGTTTTTGTTTGTTTTTTTGTTGCAAATTTTGGTGAATTTTAGCAACAATGATTTGAACATCTCCTGAGATGACATGACTCATTAGAAAAGATGATAATGCTTGGTAAAGTGGAAGGCAGTAGGAGAAGATTCACCACCTTATAGGTGAATCTACGCAATCAAGGAAGCCATCACCCTGAGTTTGCAACACTTGAGTGGGCTGTTGATGACAGGGTGTCTTGGAGGTCTCTCATTCATAGTTGCCATAAGTTGAAGCTGATTTGATGAAAATTAACAAAAACAAAACAAAAATGAACTTAAACCAACACCCCCACCTGCTCCTAGCTGCTAACATGTCAAGGAGAAGCCCCCCCCCCAACTGCATTAAAACATGAAGCTCTAGGAGGTCAAACTTCCTTAAAAGTCATGCTCACTCTTATCTCTTTCCACAGATGCCTTGGGTCTGGTTGCATATTCACTGATAAAGAAAAACCACCCTGCAGACACTCAAAACATGTTCTCATAATTCCCTTTAACTGCAAACTAACTGAGGGGGGTGAGTGTTGAAAGGATTGGAGCTGAAATGGGGCCAATGAGAAACAAGAATGTATTTCCTTTCTAACCACTTCCTAATAGTTGTAGTTTTGTTATTATTCAGTTCTGAAATTCAGTTATGGCCCACTTAGGCTAAACTGCTGCCATTATACCTGTGGGAGTCTTGAGGATTACAGAATACAAAACATTTTGTTGGAACACAGTCTAAGGGCACTCATAGATAAGACAATGGTGAGGAATGATGGGAGCTGCAGTCGAACAACATCTGGAGGGCCATACTTTGCCCATCCATACTTCAGAGCAGTATTTTTAATTCTGTACTCTCTAGATGTTTTGGACTTCACCTCCCAGAATTCCTTAGCACTAGCCATGCTGCCTGGATTTACTGGGAATTAAAGTCAAAACGGAGACCAAAGGTTGAGAACCACTCCATCAGAGATAATAGCATATTTTAACATACAGCTTACATTCTCAATTAAATGGTGACAGTGCGAAGGAAAAAGAGGAAGGCAGGGCTAGCCCAAGATATTTTACTGCCTGAGTTAGAATATCAGATGGTGTCTCCTGCCCACTCCACATTAAAGCACATGGTACCCAAAGTCAAATTATTTTGGCATCTGAATTAGAAAATCCCCCTAGAACCTCTCGCTGCCTCTAGCAGTAAAAGCGCTAGGGCCAGTCTATACGAGGGGGAAAATGTGAATTGATGCATATTCATGCAAATTCGAAGCAGGATTGCCTTGTCTTAATAGTGTTTGGCAAAATTACAGGCATGTGAGGCTATCCGCTTTTGCTGTCCTAATGGGCATGCCTGCGATTCAAAATGGCGGCCATGACTCGCACTTTCATTTTCACCAGTTGCTGCCACCAAACTGTATTATTTTTTTTAAAAAAGGAATATCTAAGGTGTGGATGTGCGATAGTGTGTTATTCCACCTAAATAAACATAAAAAAAGGTTGTTTTCTTATATGATCGCTCCCTCGCTAAAGTGAAAACCCAAGATAGTGGTATCAGGATGCTTGCCTTCTAAGCAAGACCCACCCCCTGCTCCCATCCAGCCAAACAGCTTTCTACTTCCGCTTTTCTGGGGTATGCTAATAAATCCGGTCGGCCTGTCCTAATGATTGCTAATGCTCATTCTCCACAGAGTTTTTAAAAAACATCAGGGAAAGCCCTGAAGGTTGTTCCCTTGAGGTTTGTGGTGGATTTGTCCCCCCTCCTTCTGAATATGGCAGAATTATGCAGGATCCCATTAAGACAGGTAGGATTATAAGCAAATTCTAAGAGGATTATATTCATCATTTAGACAGGCCCCTAAGCAAGCCTAACAATTTAAAATTTGCTACCCTTTCATGACATTTACTGTTGGTTGCCTAGGGTGATTGCCTCACTCCTCTGAATATGTAGGGTCAACATATGGCCTTTTCACACTACACAATTACAGTATAATGATTCTGTTTTAACTGCCATGGCAACATCCCATGGAATCCTGGGACTGGCAAATTTAGGGCAGGGCATTTAGACTTTTCAGCCAGAAAGCTCCTCTACTTCCTCTTTACAGGATTCCATAGGATGCTGCCATGGCACCTAAAGTTGAATCATAGCACTATAACTGCGTAGTGTCAAAGGGTATCAGTTCATCATCATCATCATCTCTTCTGTAAAGCTAAAAGGTCTTAACTGGCGTGATCAAACCACCCCCAATACTTTGCCCAGTATCAAAGATAGGTTACAACAATATACCGTATATTCCGGCGTATAAGACGGCCCCCCAATTTTTAAGGGGAAATGCAGAGTTTGTGATATATTCGCCCTATAAGACGACCAGCCTCTTCCAACACATAGCCCCCGCATGCCCCTCCTGCGCTCCCTTCCAGGAGGGAGCGCAGGAGGAGGATGCGGAGGCTGTGCGCCCAAAAGGGGCACATTCGCCCCTTCTCCCCACCTTCCAGGAAGATGGGGAGAAGGGGCGAATCGCGGGTTTGGCCGCGCAGCCTCTCCATGCCCCTCCTGCGCTCCCTTCCAGGAGCGAGCGCAGGAGGGGGATCCGGAGGCTGCCCGGCCAAACCGGGCACGTTCGCCCCTTCTCCCCACCTTCCAGGAAGGTGGGGAGAAGGGGCGAATCGCGGTTTGGCCGCCCAGCCTCTGCATGCCCCTCCTGCGCTCCCTTCCAGGAGAGAGCGCAGGAGGGGGATCCGGAGGCTGTGCGGCCAAACCGGGCACGTTCGCCCCTTCTCTCCACCTTCCAGGAAGGTGGGGAGAGGGGGCGAATCGCGGGTTTGGCCGCGCAGCCTCCGCATGCCCCTCCTGCGTTCCCTTCCAGGAGGGAGCGCAGGAGGGGGATCCACAGACTGTGCGGCCAAACGGGGCACGTTCGCCCCTTCTCCCCACCTTCCTGGAAGGTGGGGAGAGGGGGCGAATCACGGGTTTGCCTCGGCCGCTGCAGAAGTGCTTGAGCAGTGGCTGCGGCAAACCGCAATGTTCGCCCCCTCCTCTTTCTTCCGTTGCTCCCCAAAGGGGGAGAAGGCAGAGGAGGGGGGGCGAATGATCTTCAAAACACTTTGCTTCACCCCCCTGCCCCATCTCCTGCCTCTTCGCTCCGTTTGCGAAGAGGCAGGAGATAGGCAGGTGGGCGAAGCAAAGTGTATCTGGCGTATAGGACGACTGTCAATTTTGGAGGGCACTTTTGAGTGCTCAAAAGTCGTCTTATACGCCGGAATATACAGTACTCTCTCTCTCTCTTTACAGTGATGGCTGCAGCTAAACTCAGAGAGAACAGGGCAGGGCAGATGATGTTACCATGCCTGATAATTAAAACATCCTGGCACTCTGAGCTTGAAACATAAACAATAGCCTGCTTTCTGCTCTGAAAATTTCTTTAAAGCAACAGTCCGATGTATAGTTACTGGAAGTAAGTTTTATTGAACATAGTGGAAATTACTTCTGAGAAGACACATAGATGCTTGTCTATCCATTCTTACAATTTCATGACAGAAGCTAGTTTGGGAGCATCTCTGGCCCTGAGATATCAGGGCCAAAATCTGAGACCTAGGGTGACATCACAGGGAACGGGCCCTGGTAGTATTGTTAGGTGTGGCATTCAAATAACTAAAAAACAAAGGGCTCATCTAGACTGGTGATTGGTGCTGATTTTTTACTGCACCATTTAATGTTTGCATCTTGTCGCTTCCCTGTCCACTCTTCTGCCCTTAAAAATAACTTCAACAGAAAGGCAGCACATTTCAATTCAGCTGTGGCTATCTTGCTTGTGACTTGTGATGTTACATGTGGGTGTGTCCAACTTCCTCCCCAAATGTGTTGCAATCCTCACATGGTCTGTTTCTCCCTAGTAGCTCCTTATTTTTTTAAAAACATTTTCTGTAGAGTTCCGGTACAATAGTGGTAAATTGTAGCTACCGTACGCTATTACTGTGTTTGTTTCCTTGGAGCAAGATTCGTCCCACCCCTCCACTTCCCAGACAGTCTTCTCCATGACCTCAGTTCACATGGAAAGTGAATATGTGTGTGCATGTTTGTAAGTATTAACAACATTTGGGGAGGTAGTACAACTAAAGAAGGTTTTCAAAGCTCTGCTTTGAACAAAAAAAAAAAGGTAAAAGAAAATGAAGGTTTTCCCACCTCTTTTAACACAAGCATTTTTTGTTGTTGTTGTTGCAGTTCAGAGTCAGTGTAGTGTAATGATTTGAGTGCTGGACCAGGGCCCTGGGAGACTAGGGTTTGAATCTCCACTCAGCCATGGAAATCCACTGGGTGACCTTGGGCAAATCACATTCTCTCAGCCTCAGAGGAAGGCAATGGCAAATCCCCTCTGAAAAAATCTTGACAAGTAAACCCCAAGATAGGTTTGGCTTAGAGTCACCCTAAAAGTTGGAAATTATTTAAAGGCAAAAAACAACACCCAGCCAACTTTCCCAATCAATCAGAAAGTTTTCCAAATTCTGCTTTTAATGGATTGATCTTATTAACCAGTGCCGCTTGCTGGTCACATTTTATTTACACCTTGAGAAATAATGGTAATTATAATAATGTTATAAATATTCACTCCCCCCAAATACTCCCCCCCAAATTCCTGGTAGACCTGATGCCCAGTTGCTGGATTCTGTTGCAGCAGCCACAGCGGCATCCCCCCGCTGCCACTGCCGCCAGCTCACTGCCTGGGTCCCATTGCAATGGCAGCAATGGCGTCCCCCTGCTGCTGCCACTACCAGGTGACTGGCGGGGTCCAATCACAGTAGCAAATCATAAGTGGGAATCACGCAGCCCTGAGACACTGGTGAACTGGAAAGGCCTGCAGCCTTAGTAACTATAGCCAACTCTGTAGCACATTGTTTGGTCACTCCCAGTATGCAGATTGGCTATGAGTGGCAGGAGTAGTTTGTGAGGCGGAGAGGGAATTTGCATGTGGGTGGTGATTGGCTGAGAGAGTGACTGGCGTGACCAATTAGCATACTGAAAGAGGCAACATACCTAAACCCATTGTACATACCCAGGAGGTAACATACCTACCTACCTACCTAAGGCCATTGTGCATACCCAAGAGTTTTATATATATATAGATAACTGATGAAAAGAAAAAGGAAAGTCACCTTGAACTTCTTCTGTCTTTTTCTGACTGCTGTTTTCTTGGCTAGCAATCTTTGTTTCTTTTTCTTTTTTGTATTGCATATTGGTCTTTATTTTATGTACTTGGAAAATTATATTTTTTAAAAAAAGGAATTGTGTCCAATAAAATATTTCATCTTATCTATTAAAAAAGCAGTCTAACTGGTTTTTATTTTCGCATGTGCTTTTATGGATATAAACCCATTTCTTCAGATGCAGTGCCGAGTACTGTACATCTGTTGAGCTCTGTTGAGCTTCATGGGACTTGCAACTTTAAAATGCTGAGGCTCTAACATATTGCAGTTGTGACTGCATGGGTTTTGAATCATGACTTCAAAAGGGGGGGGGCAAAGGAGAAAAAGTTGGAGAGGCCATTATTTTCACACTACACTGTTATAGTGTTATTATTCCACTTTACTGCTCTGGCTTCCTCCTGTGGAATTCTGGGGTTTGTAGTTTAGTGAGGCCTAAGAGCTCTGGCTGAGAGTTCTAAATGCCCCTCCCTAAACTGCAAATCCTAGAATTCCACAGGAGACAGCCATAGCAGTTAAAGTGGAATAGTAACACTATAACAGTGTAGTGTGAAAATCTCCTAAAGTAATGAAGGATGATGATGAATGTAGCTAGGAGAAATAGGGCAGAATGGGATGAGATTATGAGAGAGGGACGGGGAAGATGGGAGAAGACAGATACAGCTGGGAGAACTTAGGAGGAGGAGGAAGAAGAAGAAAGATAACAGCATAGGAGGAGGAGACTAGCCTTTTGTTTACATGGCAAAATAAATCCTCTTAAAAATTCGCAAAGAGTCCTAATAGTTCCCACATCTTTCGGATCAAAGTCGCCAAAACCCGTAAGTCGTGCAGTATCAGCTTTTGCTATTTTCCCCAACTCTTTTGATAAAGTTCACGAAAATGTGCACAATCGGTTGTGTGAGCTACCGATGCACAAAAGGATATGGGAACTACCAGCAGTCTTCCCAAAACAGCCACAGCAGAGCTGAGCTGTGATTGGTTGGACCAACTGCAGAGAGGGCAGACTTGGAAGAGATGCGAGGAGCCTCAAACAAAAAGATCCAGCCACTGTTGTAATACCAGTGCTATCCCCATCCTAATCGTCCAGCTGTCTGTTTCCTAGCTTGCTTGGCTGCTGCAGCTGAGGGATCCCCACTTAATAATTACTGGTCCTCTGTGTGTGTGTGTGTGTGTGTGTGTGAGAGAGAGAGAGAGAGAGAGAGAATAGCAGTCTGGTCTGCTGGCCATTACATGTTGCAGTGGGTAAGAAGAAGGGGGGGCTTGAGGGAAGCAGGGTGAAGGGGAAGCCTGTAACTCCATTGCTTCTGGCGGCTGGGTGATCACCCCCCCAAGACCATCCTCCACCTGGGAATCTAGCCTGCTTTCCTTGCCTCCTTTTGTCATTTTCCTCTCCCCCACCCCATGGTCTCCCTTCTTTTTTGGTTGTTTGCACATCTCTCACCTCCCCCAGCCAATGATCGGTGCTCCAGTGACCACACCCCCACCTTTGCCTGTGTAAACTACAAAGCAGAAAACTTACCAGATCAACCAGTTTCGCACAAAATCATTTAAACTGTGGCACTGGTACAAAAATGTGCTAATATGCAAACTATCACAATAAAAACTGCTGTGTAACTGAGTCCCAGGGAAAAGGGGGGGGGGAAGATCTGTGGAGGAGGGAGAAAGAGAGAAGGGAAGGAAAAGAGTTTTATTTAGGAGCTGGGGGAAATGAAGAAAAAGGATGGAGGAGGAGATGTTTAGCTGAGAGTTCAGTGATAGAAGAAAGAGGACAATAAAGGGAGAAACTAGGAACCAAGGGATAAAATCAGTGTATGTAGGAGTTGTGGAGGAGGTGAGGAAAGGAGAAAGAAGATGAAGAAAGAGAAGACTCTTAGCCAAGTGTTGCCTGGGAAGTAAAAGATATTTAGCCAAGAGTTGCTGGGGTGGAAGAGAAAGGAAGAGAAAAAAATGAAACAAAGAATTAAGAGGAAGGAATCAATTGCCTAAGCAGAGCTGAAGCAGAGATAAGTTCATACTAAGCTTTATGGTAATGATGGTGCAACCCACATGTGCCTCAGAGCAAAAAGGGAAATTCTACTGAGATTTCAACCACTTAAGGCAAAATGAAGAAATTGGAATGGATGGGAAAACCCAAAAGGAATGATGATGTATACCATTTTCACCAGCTCCTGAGGCAGCGAGTACTGTATGGCTCAGTATTTCCACATGCTGACCCCTCCCTCCCACTGAGTGCTGGCACTGGCCACTGTTTGAGAAACTTTGAAAAGAGGTAGGAGGAGAGGAGGGGGGCAGGTGGTCCACCTACAGCTTCTTCAAAGTAACCTGTAGCAGCAGTGGAAATGAGCAGCACATAGGTATGCATATATACACACATTTTTAAGGCAATCTACTTACTCTGAGTTTCCTCCTCCTTACCCTGAGGAACAGAAAATTGGATTCAGAGCCAGCCCTTGAAATCTGGAAATCCTAAAGCAAAGCCGGGTAAATTGTGGCCTTTCCAATGTTGTTTAATGATGACTCCCATATTGCCTCACTGTTGACCAGGATGGCTGGGGCTGATGGGAATCAAAGTCAATTCTCTAGTCCTGATGTATTGGAATGTATGGCTTGTATGGTTGATTAATAAATGCTGTGTATTATAATTTACTGGAAGTACAAGGCTAGCTGTGTCCCTCATTGTTGTGCTTAGGCCAGTAAATAACACTAGGCAATTGAGAGCTTTGTTAACTACAGAGATTCCAGAGCAAGTAGAGAGTACTATATTGTTCTGTCTATGACTCATATGCACAAGACACTGCATTAACACAGTACTTGCCTACTGTATTTTACACAGTAATTATAAACCCACAAAGGGGGGCAACTTTACACAGCTAATGAAATCAAAGCTTATGCTTTTCCTGGGCTGTACCAGGTTAAAGGCAAGAGTGTGCGAGAAAGAATCACTGCCCTGTTTAGTCTGGCCTGGCTTTATCTCTATAAAATATTTGGTACAGTCTTTGAAGTTTATCATTTCCTAACAGATTGCAGTGCTTTTGCAGTAGGAGCAACTTAAATCCCTCTCTATCTCCAAATTAGAAAAAAAGATAGAGCATTTGGGCTTACCAAAGCTTGGAAAAGTTACTTTATAACACTATAAGCAACAAAGTAACTTTCCCCCAAGTAACTTCCCCAGGCTGTACTTATTTATATAAATAACTTATTTCACTCTAGGGCCCCGTCTATATGAGGGGGAAAAAACACAGAGTACCTTTCAGTAATGGCATTTTGCAGCAGTAGTGACTTGGCTTACTGGTGTTTTTGCCCCCATAAGCCCCCACAAGCTTTGCATGCTAGATGGTGGCTGTGAGTGATTTACTCGTGTTTGTACTTTGCCGCTGCCGCACTTTAAAAAAAAGATGTCCAAGGTGTGCTAGAGCAACAGAGTGATTTTTTGATTAAACGGGACAGCAAAACAAAAAAAACCACACACATTTTCTCACCTTAGTGATCAGTTGTTAAGGCGTATGAACCTCCCTGGGTTACTTATTATTTTAGTGTGTTTATGTGCTTTTAAAAACCTTTTTCTTGTTATTTTACTTTTTATTTTTGAATTTCCTGCACTTGTGTCTTTTTATGAGAATGGGTGGGATTTCAGTCCAGGCAGTGAACGGAGTTCCACTAGAGCTCCGTTCATTCCTGGGCTGCCTGTTGACAGAAGAGAAGGTAAATGTGATCGCGAGGGTTATTGTGCCAGGACAGGGACAGGGTTGGCCATTGTGGGACAGGAACGCTTTTCCTGTCTGATAATCTCTGTAGTTTGGGGAAGGAGTAGAGCAGGTCTGCACAACACACCCTCCAAAGGATTTCCTGTGGCCCGCAAGAGGATGTGTGAGAGGGAAGTGGGGAGGGCCATTTCTTCCTCCTTTCTCCTCTGAGCTGCCTGGCAAGCTGCCACTGAACTCCCTTCAGAGCACCCAGTGCTCAGAAGGTCCACTCAGTCACCTGGCTAGCTGGTCAGAGGTGGAGGTGGGGAGGGCCAGTGGCAAGGCTTTGGTGAGTAGAAAGGCCTCTCTGGACTCAGGTCTCCTTACCCTCCAAAGTCTGCAGCCACTGCCGCTAAGTCAGAGGTCATTCAAAGGCCAGGGTTCCTTGGGTGGCCTCTGGCATGGTGGGCAGTGGCAGCAGGCAGTGATGGGCTTTGCCAGGTAGAAAGTCTCCCTGAATTCGGGCTTCCTTACCTGCCAAAGCTTACCACTGCTGCTGCTAAGCCAGAGGCCATTCAAAGGCCAGGGTTCCATGGATGGCTTCTGATGTGGTGGGCAGTAGTGGTAGTCAGCAGCGGCAGGATTTGGTGGGTAGAAAGACTTCCCTGGACTCAGACCTCATTACCCACCAAAGCCTGCCACCTGCCATCACTGCCACTAAGTCAGAGGCCATTCGAAGACCAGGGTTCCTTGGATGGCCTTTAATGCCGGGGGGGGGGGGATGAAGCGGCCTCTGCCTTCCTGCACTCCATGGCGGCCAGCCATGAAGACCTGATTTGGCAGTGGCAGCGAGGGAAGGCAGAGCTGCTTTAGCCCCTGGCCACTGGGGGCTGAGACAGCCTCTGTATTCCCTCGCTCTGTGGGAAGATGATTTGGTGGTGGTGATGGCAAGGGGGATAGAGGCACAGCCACCCCAGCAAGCATCCCCAGGGCAGATTGAGGGAGAGGAGTGCTGTGGAGCGAGTGAGGCGCAGGGGAGAGAAAGAGGAAAAGGAGGTAATTATATATTTATTAATTACTTATTAATTAATTACTTATTAATTAGTAATTTTATTATTAAATAATTACATTATACCTTTACTTGGAAAGTGAGCTGCTAAAAATCTATCTGTGGCCCTCAGAAGTTTGGCCTGTTTTGATTCCAGCCCCTACCTACTGCCAAGTTGTGCAGGGCTGGACTAGAAGAACTCTCTGGCGGAGATTTCTAAATGGCCCTCCCTAAATGGCAATCTCAGGATTCTATAGGATGTTGCCATGTTAGTTAAAGTACATTCATTGTGATACATCTGTGTAGTGTAAAAGGGCCCATACAGCTATTGCTTTTAATTTAGAATTTTCTCAAGAGCCAACACAAAAACATGTGAATAATAAAGAAAAATATCAGCAGCCATTGCTTTGTCTTGTAACACCTATTTAATACTTGGTGCTTCATTGTCACCAAGATAATAACAGTAACCAGAGGATGAGAAAAATGCTGAGGAGTAGCTATGGGGAGGGGGAAATGAGGGGATTTCCCCCCAAAATAAGAAATTCTTCCCCCAATTGGCCTTCACATTTCTAGCACTGTAGAGTATGAGACACTGAGAGGCTTATCACATGCTGAAGTAAAGCAGCGGTGCAGCTGGAATGTTCCATCTTCCGTGCTGCCTTATTGCATGACACTGTCGTTCTTCTATTCCGGTTCCATGGAAGACTGAAGTAAATCTGTATCTTTTTGCTAACCGGAAAAACCCATTAGCAAAAAGACACGGTTTTATCTCAGCCTCCAATGGGACCAAAACAGAAGAACACCAGAAGAACGACAATGTCATGTGGTAAGGCAGCACAGAAAGCAGAACCTTCCAGCGGTCTTGCCGCTTTACTTCAGTGTGTGATAAGTCTCTGAAAAATGTTCATTCCACTAGAAGTCTTTATGTTTGCTGTGTTCATATTTCATGGAAACATGAAAAAAAAAATCCCTGAACATATGGAGACTTTGCAGTTCTCCCCCCGCCCCCGCATATTCATGGTTTTGCAGCCAAACTCTTTTTTGAAATGTCCTGGGTTTCCCTCACTCCCTTCCTCCCTTGTGTTTTTTTTCTCCTCTGCCTTCGACCGGGGCCACATGTCACATCCAGACTCAGGCAACATTTTAGAAATGGCCTTTCA
Source organism: Gambelia wislizenii (assembly GCA_030847615.1). Classification (NCBI taxonomy): domain Eukaryota; kingdom Metazoa; phylum Chordata; class Lepidosauria; order Squamata; family Crotaphytidae; genus Gambelia; species Gambelia wislizenii. The sequence goes on along the minus strand of JAUMIR010000004.1, from coordinate 157,816,604 downwards.
CCAATTTCCACTGAGAGCTTATTCAGGAGTTGTAGTCAATGTGTTAAAGTGCTTTAGCAATATTACACTAGGTAAGCACTGAGGTCATTTCCTTTTATTGCTAGCATTCCTCTTTCCTTCACTTGAGCTCTGTTGAATCTGCTGTCCTGGGAACAGTTGCGATGTTTCTTGGTGGCAGCTATCTTAGCAAGGCTAGCCCTGCTAAACACAGCCATCCAGCCAGGGAGAGGGACTTTTCATTTCTGGAAATACTGGTTTAGTTTAAACTGACCTGAAGGCTGGGAATAAAAAGTTTTTGAAAGTGCTGGGAGTTCCTTGGGAATATTTCATAATGGGGAAAAAGCCATGTAAATCTCTAAATAAATAAAAATCCAAACAGGAACAAAACCGAGGATTTTCTAGTTTTTCCAGTCTGTTCAGAATGGGCCTAACTTTACCTGTCCCTTATCTTTGGATGCCCAAACCGTTTTTCTAAATGCTTTACATTTTACATTTCTGCAATACTAAAAATCTGGGGACTGAAAGAAAATTTCATGTTGTGGGGGGATTCTTATCTGTAGAGGCAACTTTGCCCCCTGCCCTCTACACCCCTCTATATCCCTAGAAAAGTACAGCCTGGCTGTGAAACCTGCTTGTAGGCCCCAGGATACCCCATAGACCAGTGGTCCCCAAACATTTTCGGGCTACTGCCTCCTTTCCTCTTGGACAATAATCCTAGTACCCCCCTAACACCGATTTCTTGATATGAGGCCTACTGTTCTACTGCAAATTCAAAACAATGTATCTAACACTATAAAGTTAAATAAGTGTATGTATTTCACAAATAAAACTTAACGTTTGAAAACAATTTTAAAAATGTTTTTATCAATTTGAAAATGATGATATTAAGCCAAGCTCAGCAGGTGAGATAGGGGCGAGGAAAAAAGCACAGAAGGAGGAAACTTTTTATTATTGGAAATTACCCATGGGAAATTCATTCTTGCAGCACTGAAAACCAGATGTTTAGTAATTTCTTATATGGACAGTGTTCAAATACAGTTGGATCCCCATATCTGTGAGGGTTCAGTTCCCGGACTTACCACAGATACCAGAAACCATGGATAACAGTGGACCCTATTAAAATAAAGGACTTCCAGTAAAAACATACTACAGGGTTGCATTGCAGGACTTGGAAGATGCCTAGGGAGGATGCCTCTCTAGGCATTTTCCAGTGCAACTCTATGGTATGTGCCCCTACTTTGTGTCCCACAGATAACTGAAACCATGGATATTGGTTCAGTCGATATGGGGTCTATCAGTTGAGAGGTGACTATAAAAGATTTCTGTGTTATAAAATAGGTAATATTAGTGCTAGTGTCCTTAGAGAAATCAAGCATTTAGCAAAAATGTTAGACTTGATCTTCACAAACCATTATGTGGAAGCAGTCTTCCACAAATTGGTCATGGTGTGCATTCCCTTCCTAGTTGACTCCCACCCCCTTTTTTTATGATGGTGCTAGCTAGAGTAGACAAAGAGCTGAAGAATTGTTCTCACAGTTGTGGTACTTATCTGAAATGGTTTGGATGCTTCCAAAGCTCATGATGACATCTTACAAAACCCTATACACCCACGAGGAAGAGGGACACATTGTGGTGACCAAAAATATTGGCTGGCTACAAGACCAATTAAAATGTGTGGATACACATAAATATCTACATGGCTGGCCAGTTGTACAAGTTAGACAATAAAATTTTGTGGCATGATTGGAGTGTAGAAGGAGGCCTTTCCCCCCCCCCTGTAGCATTATTGGGATCTAGAAATGCCTGCTCCCCCAGTACTGTATTGTGATCTGTATATCAGTGGGCTGTGATAAAAACTAAACCATGAGGATTGGTGTCTTTATTGTAGCTCACAGTACACGTCTGGCACAGGAGGTCCACCATGGACACAGTTTGCATGTCTCTGTAGATGTGTGTAAGGATAACAGAAATATTGCTTATTATTTCATCCCAGTTGATCATTCTGAGATAAAATGGAGAAAAAGAGGTACTCAGTTGTCAGATTGCTATGTCCAAGCCAGCATACACCAAACAATCCATAATACTTTGTTGGTGGTGAAAGACACTCCCAACAGTAATCTTAAACCATTTTCTTAGAAGAGAACTTGTAAACTAGAAGGCAAAATTATGTGTAAAGAGTACTGTACATAAAAATACATACAGTCCTCCCTCCACATTTGTGGGTTTCATGTTTGTGGATTTGCTTATTCATCAATTATTTTCACCACCTCTGCTGCTGCCCTATGCCATTTTTACCATTTTGACAGCACTGGTGTTGCTTGGACGAAATCAAACTGGAAGGCTGGCTGGGCCCAGCTGTGCACACATTCCCTTGCTAGTGCACTTGCTCAAGAGGTGGGGGAGGGATGGAATGGGGAGATCACAAGGATGGAGGGTCATTTGTGCATTTGCTCACTTATGCAGGCTGGCAGGAAGGGGATGGGATAAGGTGATAGTGAAGAGTGTGTGTGTTTGCTCAGTGGTGTGGGTAGGCAAGAAGGGTATGGAACAAGGGGATCATGAGAAGGGTGACTGTGTGTGTTTGCTCACTTGGGCAGGAAGGCATGCAGGCACACAGGTAGGCAGGGGATGGGATGAGGGGATTGTGAGGAGGGAGGGTGCATGTGTGTTAGCTCTCTCGGATAGGAAGGAAGGAAGGAGGAGAAAAAATCACAAAAGCAGCAACATCAAGCTTCAAGTTGTCTTCCTGCCCCGCCCAAAGCATTTTTTTCTTCCAGTACCTCTTCTCTTGGCCTGTTCCATGAGGGAAAGCAGGAGTACCAGTGTAGCTCCAGCCTGCCAGCTAAGTCCTGGCAAAGCTCACAAATCTTAAACAAGGTATCAAATTTGAAAGCTCCTTTTCCCTGCCATGTCTTCTCCCCCACAGCCACGTACACTAGCTCCTGCTCCAGTCAGTTTGTCCCAAAATGGTGTCACTCTGAGCTGCAGAAGTGATGCTGTGTGCCAAAGCCTGTAAGCGTTTCCTAACTGCTGCTGCTACTGCTAGCGAAACATGGCTAAGGGAGTGAACACATGCACACAGGCAAGCAAACCAAGTGCCTGATGCAAAAGCAGGGGGCCGTTTACACGATGAAAATGTCCTGGGAAGAATTCGTGTCGATCCCTGGCAGTTTACACATACATCGGGTCAGGTACGTGATTTTCGGAAGGGGGGCCACCTATTATCCCTCAACCTGCGGGACTTCCAGCCCCGCAGGTTGTGCCGGTTTTTAAAAAAGTCACTGGAGGATTCAGAAAATCGGAAATGTAAACAGCGTGGGACAAAAAGTCTCGGTACTGGGACGGCCGGAAATGGTGACTGGGGGCGGGCTTAGAGATCAGCGACCAGAAAAGGAGGGGTCAGTCACCCATTCAACAGATCCAGCCTCACTAGCCGAAAACAAAGGCATCCCTTCCAGCTGCACGAAGGTTGATGTGTGTGTGTGCTCGTGCGCGTGTACTCAAGTACCTTTTTAAATGGATTTCTACACTGCAAACCCTTCAGCTTTACCTTTTCCTCAACTGCATGTTACAGAGAGATCGTAGTAGCTTGGTCACCTCCCTGGCACATTAAAATATTCAAGCCTCTGAGCGAATTAGCACCCTTTAATTCCCCCTCTCTGTGTTTGTGTCTTTCAAAACGCCTGCCTATAGCCATCTCTGCAGCCAGCTGTAGGGGTTAATATTTTAAAAAGGCAAGAGGAAAACCAAGCGCTTGATTTCAAAAGGAAAGCCCTGCGTCTGAGCGAAAGATCTGTCTGGATCTTTCAAAATGCTTTCTGCCTCTTCTGAAAGGGTTTAAATGTTCAAGAAGCAAGGGGGAATAACAAACCTCTGCCCCCCTGTCTCCCCCTCCCAGCCAGCCAATAGCATCGTTCGTGGCGCGGAACTCTAAAGGAAGTGCGTCACCGAGGTTGTGAAAATACGAGTAATCGCATCTTTGATTGACAGCCAAAAAAAATATAATTAAAACCTAAACAAAACCGGAACTATGGACGTGTAAATATCAGTCACGGGACCACCTGGGATATCCAGATCAGAGACATAAATCGTATAAACAGCGAGGGACGGATTCGTGATCACTATGTCACGGTAGGCAACGCGACAATTTCTGTCATGTAACTGGCACCCAGGAGACACCACCACATGAAGCAATCAGCAACGTTGTGAGGAGGTTTTAAGGGACCCCGAAAAGAGAAGTTTTAGTGAACCTTCATCCCCACCATCCCCTGCTGCCCCCTTGTCCTCACTGCCCCCCTGGAGCTTTCCACCGCCCCCGCAGGGGGGGCAGTACCACCCACATTGGGAATCACTGCCCTAGACCCTCTTTAGTCTCTCTGAGCCTTGGGGGAAAAAACTTTTACCTATAAACAATTTCCAGAAGCCTCAGAGAGTACAGTTTTCTCTCTCCACCATCCATCCCTCCTCCCACTATTTTAGGCTGGGGGGGGGCATACAAAGAAGGAAATGGCAGTGTTTTGTGACCTGACAGTCCCCCCCCCATGTGTAAAAGGGCTTTCTGTTCCACTGATAGCAATTGAAAATTTGCTTGATACTTACATTAAATTTAACATTGAAAAGGGAATTAAAAATGTATACCACATGTTTGTTCAGAAGTCAATCCCAACTGAATTCATTGCCCCTCCCTGAGTTAAGTCAGGTATTATTCTAATGTGCAGCTAGGCACATTTTGTACAGTAGGAAAATACTTTCCTGCCGTTTTGGGGAGGGTGTTAGGAAAAAATTAGGGAGAGCCCACGGGATTGGGGATCCGATCTGAGGATTCTTTCCCCCTTGATCTGATGCCATGCATTATTTTGTGTGACTGTGGACTACACAGCCACAATGTAGACTCACATCCTCAAAACAGAGATAATCAGGGCATTTCTGTCTGCAGCAGATGTAGGGGCATCCATCAGAATCACTTCTATGTACATACCACAGGCAGTAGTGATTCTGATGTACCCTCTGTGCTCACTATAGCCAGAAAAGACCCAATTTCCCTGGCTTTTGGAGGGGAGAGGATACAGCATGGCCTAACCCCATGGCCACATAAAATAATATACAGTATTGTTCTTGGGTGAACTGAAGAGCTTCTCCTTGGCACGGGAAATACTAGGTACTTGGGAGGAGCAAAGAATAAACCCTGAAGTAAATGTGTCTGAGAGCTTGCATAGGTAGTGTTTTGAGTGTTGGACTCAAAAGACCAGTGTTCACATCTCTGCTCAGCCATGGAAACCCAATGGGTGACCTTGGGCAAGTCACACTCTCAGCCTCAGAGGAAGGGAATGGCAAACCTCCTCTGAAAAAATCTTGCCAAGTAATCCTTAGGATAGGGTTGCCATAAGTCGGGAGTCAGCTTGAAGGCACAGAACAACAGCAAAGTGTACCTAGGATTGCAGCCTTGGGTCTTGGAACCTATGGCCCTCCAGTGTTGGACTTTAGTACCCACCATCCCTTTCCATTGGCCTCGTGGGTATGGCTGATGGGAGCTGAAGCTGAAGGGTTCTGTCCTGGGCCCAGTGCTATTCAACATCTTTATCAATGACTTAGATGAGGGAATTAGGGGCATACTTATCAAATTTGCAGATGACACCAAATTGGGAGGAGTAGCTAATACCCTAGAGGACAGGATCAAAATTCAGAATGACCTGGATAGACTGGAGAGCTGGGCCAAAGCTAACAAAATGAAATTCAATACGGAGAAATGTAAAGTACTGCATTTAGGGCGGAAAAATGAAATGCATAAATATAGGATGGGGGAGACCTGGCTGAATGAGACTACGTGCGAAAGGGATCTAGGAGTCCTAGTAGACCACAAGTTGAACATGAGCCAACAGTGTGATGCGGCAGCTAAAAAGGCCAATGCAATTTTGGGCTGTATCAATAGAAGTATAGTGTCTAGATCAAGGGAAGTAATAGTGCCGCTCTATTCTGCCTTGGTCAGACCTCACTTAGAATACTGTGTCCAGTTCTGGGCACCACAATTCAGAAAGGATATTGACAAATTGGAGTGTGTCCAGAGAAGGGCAACTAAAATGGTGAAAGGTCTGGAAACAATGCCTTATGAGGAGAGACTTAGGGAGCTGGGTATGTTTAGCCTGGAAAAAAGACGGTTTAGAGGCGATATGATAGCCCTGTTTAAGTATTTGAAGGGATGTCACGCTGAGGATGGAGCAGGCTTGTTTTCTGCTGCTCCAGAGACTGGAACACGGAGCAATGGATGAAAGCTCCAGGAACAGAGATTCCACCTCAACATGAGGAGGAACTTTTTGACAGTAAGAGCTGTTCGGCAGTGGAACGCACTCCCTCGGAGCGTGGTGGGGTCTCCTTCCTTGGAGGTCTTTAAACAGAGGCTGGATGGCCATCTGTCGGGGATGCTTTGATTGTGATTTCCTGCGTGGCAGGGGGGTTGGACTGGATGGCCCTCGTGGTCTCTTCCAACTCTGCAATTCTATGATTCTATGATTCTATGATTCTATGAATACACAGAGGACCATAGATCCCTCATCCCATTTGAGTTACGGCAGTTGTCCCCAGCCTGGTGCTGTTCAAATGGGTTTGGACTGCAACTCCTATTATCTACACCCAGCAACTGTCACTAGATGCAAATAGTTGCAGTGCAAGGATTCTTCCGGATTGAGAGAGGCTGGGGTACACTGAAGGGATTTGGCAGTTTGGAAGTGCAATCCTGGCTCCCCAGAGTAAGAATGGAGTATTGTTGTTGTTCAGTGCCTTAAAGTTGGCAACCCTATCACAAATCTTTTTTGGCAAGATTTATTCAGAAGAGGTGTACCATTGCTTTCCTCTTAGGCTGGGAGAGTGTGACTTGCCCAAGGTCACTTAGTGTTTTTTCCCTCTAAGGCTGAAAGAGTGTGACTTGTTCAAGGTCACCCAGTGAGTTTCCATGGCTGAAGGTTGAATGTACTAGTTTTAGAAAACTAAAACCTATCTGTTACTACTCCGAAGCAAGTCCCATTCAGTTCAGTGCCTCTTGCCCTCAAAAAAGTGTGTAAATGGGACTACAGCATGGGTGATTTGATTTGATCACCTTTGTTGCACTGCCGACTCATTCCAGATAAGATTTTCATACAGGAGAATGGCAATTTCTATACCCATAATACTGAGTAGAGAAGATAAACAAAGGCAACTTTCCTGTTATGTCTGAGCTGAGAATTGCTTCTAAGATTTTGGGTGCTATCTCAAGCAAAATTTAACCAGAGCTAGAAAACAAAAGGACTGAGCACAAGAGAGATAAAGGACTTTACCAGACTAGCCCCTTAAAACATTCTTTTGCTGGCATAACCCCCCCCCCCCATTTTTATGCAAGCAAAAAATGGCCCCCTCCCCGCACTTACCTTCTTCTCCCAGCAAAGGCAGCTTTGGCAATAAAGAGGAAGTGAATGGAGCCCCGTTCACTTCCTTGTTCGAAATCCTGTGAGACTTCAAATAAAAACAAAAATAAAGCATAAAAAGTTTTTTAAAAGCACAAACACACACTTTAAAAATCCCAAGTAACCTGGGGAGGGTCATAAAAAGAGCGAAACTTACCTGGACGTCCTGATCTCACTGGGAAGTTTTCGCGCCAGACCAACCATTCTCACTGCAGTTATGAGAGTTAAATGGCCTGAGGTTTTGCACACCAGCAATGCTGGCACAAAAGCAGCATGGGGAACTACAGATTTGGGGCTGATTTTAACCATGAAAGGGCAATGTCATCTGGTCTGCTTACCCTTTCGTGGTTATGTGGCATCGTTATGATGCCTTATTTTGTGTGTCTGATAAAGTCCAAAGTATCTGAAGCAGGCATAGAGCAGCTTGCACTTTAGCATCAGTTTCAGCACTTTAGAAATGTTTGTTTTCAGACCAAACCTCTCATCACCCCAGGCCATGCAGGTTTAGAGGGCCTGAGAGTTGTAGTCCAAAAAATTAACTTTTCCAAGCTCTGATGAGTTATGGGCAAAATCAGAATGACATTTGGAATGACACACTGACATGGGAGCTGGAAGCAGGGAAACAGTTCCCCTTCCAGAACCACTGCCTGAAATGATGGCTTCAGAGTAAATTGATGTGAAGAACAAATGGCATCTTCAGATATAAAAATGGTCTATTCAAGAGATAAAGAATGCAGACTGCCTCCCCCTGCCTCTAACTTGAGATCTCTTCTATCCTTCATACCATGTTTTAGTAGATGTTTCCTGTTTTCTTTTGCTTCTGTCTTCGAAGCATCCTGTTGGAAAAAAACAGCATTCTTTCTCCCCCGCCCCCACCTTGCTTGCTAGCAGAGCAAGTAAGTAAGAGATAGGGCATGCCTTCCTCTCATCCTATCTTTAATGAGCATGGTTGTAAACAGTACACAACCAAACTACAAGATCACGTGACCTACATTAATTTGCCCTATGGTCTTAATCTTTTATTACTCTTTTTTTCTTCTTCTTGCCTTGAAAACTACACGCTGCTCTCTCCATCTTGCTCCTCAAGAATGCCTTCCGTCTCACTGAGTTGGTGAGTGGAGATGAACATTTTTCTTATCCAAAATCTATTCATTAGTTAGTTAGGATGTAGGCTCCAATGCATATGTAGATTTAAAGCCATTAATAAAGCTTAATTTTTTTCTTTAACAAGAAGTTGCCTGCCTCTTTGTTCTTGTGGCTGGGTCAAAGCACTGTACTATTGAATCCACAGCTCCAAGCTCTGCTCTGCTACAATAAAGTTAATAGATTTTCCTTGTTTTTTTCTGGGCTCTGAAGCCATGTTCTGGAAGAGTTTATTTCTGACATTTCGCCTGCATCTGTGGCTGGCATCTTCAGAAAATGGTTGGGTAGGAGTGTGTGTGGGATTTATGTACTGTGAACCCCTGTTGGGGAGGATATGTAAATTTGTGTATTTGAATGGATAGTTTCTGGGTGGAGATATGCAAGGAGGATGAGTGTCTCTTTGACTAATGGTTGGTTGATGGTCCATTATCTGCTGAAAATCCCCCAATGCTACGCTCAGTGAAGGACAAAAGAAACCCTCTCACAGTTGCAGGAGTTTACCGTAAAGCATGCAGCTGTGGACAAGTTTACATAGGGACCACTAAATGCAGTGTGCAAACACGAATCAGGGAATGTGAGAGACACTGCAGACTGGGCCAGCCAGAAAAATCAGCAGTAGCAGAACATGTTATAAACCAACCTGGACACAAAATGTTATATAAAAACACTGAAATTCTGGACCAGGCCAACAACTATCATGTCAGAGTGTACAGAGAAGCTATTGAAATCCACAAACACCTGGACAACTTCAGGAAAGAAGAAACCCTAAAAGTAAACAAGATCTTAGTGCTAACAACAGGGGTTCGCAGCATATAAACTCCCCACACACCCCTACCCAACTATTCTCTGAAGATGCCAGCCAGAAACATCAGAAGTAAACTCTTCCAGAACACGCTCTCACAGCCCGGAAAAAACCCAAGGAAAATCTATGGATGCCAGCTGTGAAAGCCTTCGACTTCACAATAAAGTTAATTCCTGACAGTTTTAACTTTTAAGAAGTTTCCCAAAAAGGGCTAACACCCTGGAACCTCAAAATTTTACCACATATCCTTCTGGTGACTAATGAGATTAGGAGGAACTCTTCAGATTAAGGTGTCTATACTCCTTCCCCCAATGACACAGCCAAGATATTAAACAGGAAATATTTAATTAAAGTGACTCTTCTTATGAGGCTTTAGAATACCATCACTGTTTTGGCATAATTATAGCTGTCCCATTCTATTGGCAGGGACAGAGTACAAACCTGGGGTGAATATGGCCTGATGGTGACAGAGCTGTCTAGATCTGTTGTCCAGCCCAGGGTCCCAGTTTGTTGTTGAAGCTGACCAACTCTGAACTTCAGCTAATAGCTGGAGTGCAGCATGCAGAAGACACCATGATGTCAACCAGTCAAGAATGTTGAAATGCTGTTTCCCCCGACCAGGGATCTACTACCCAGCATGGTCACTGGCTGCCAGCCTCCATGATGCCCAGGTAATCTCTAACTTCAATTTGCTGTGCTTCCTGTCAATCCATTGCTATGTTAGCTATGCAGCATGATGCAAAACAGATGAAGGCATTTCATTCACAAAGAACTGTTGTTGGATTTGGCTCAGAGCTTGGTCTTGCTGATTGGGCAATTTTGAAACTTGAGAAGATTTGTGCGGTAGCAATTTAATATGTCAGGAATAGACTGTCCATTTAAATATTATATTTTATTAGTTACAGTTATAGACCACATTTCCTCTAAGGACTTTATCAGACCACCCTCTAGAAATGTTCTTTTGCTGGCATATTTTGAAACGTTTTTATGCCGGCATACCAGACCTACCTCCAGCAGCGTCAGAAGGGCAGCCCCAGTAGTAATGGAGCATGAACAGAGCTCTGATTACTTCTGGGTTCCAAATCTCAGTGATTCTCGCAAGAAGACACAAGCACAGTAAATTCAAAAATTAATGTCTCGTCTAGATTTCTGCAATGCGCTCTACATGGGGCTACCCTCGTGCTTGGTCCGGAAACTTCAGTTGGTACAAAAATATGGCAGCCAGAGTGGTCTCAGGAACATCTCGGAGAGATCATATAACTCCAATACTAAAATCTCTCCACTGGCTGCCTATCAGTTTCTGGGCCCAGTATAAGGTGTTGGTTATTACCTTTAAAGCCCTAAATGGCTTGGGTCCAACTTATCTCCGGAACCGCCTCCTCCCATACAATCCTCCCCGTGCACTCCGGTCCTCTGGGAGGAATTTGCTTCAGCCACAAAAATCTAGGCTGTCTGCAACCTCCCAGAGGGCCTTTTTGGTAATCGCCCCCAAATTGTGGAATGACCTGCCGAACGAGATCCGTCAGATGACAAGCCTGAGTAGCTTTAAAAAAGCACTAAAGACGGATCTCTTTCAGTAGGCCTTTCCAAATTAGATCCCGGCCTCAGGGGATCCTGGCCTCTTTTACTCTTTCTGGCTATTTATTGTATTTATTGTTTTTAAAGGTGATTTTAGACCGTTGCTTTTAATTTATATTTGTTTAATATTTTTTATGGGGGTGGGTGGGGGGTGTTTAGGGATTTTTATCTGTATTGTATTTTAATTTTTGTAAGCCGCCCCGATTGTTTTAACAGAGGGGCGGGGTATAAATAAATTTTGTTATTATTATTATTATTATTATTATTAAAGCAAGACAAATACATAAAATGTAGACACAAGCACAGAAACACACTTTAAAAGTCCCAGGTACACCAGGGAGGTTCATAAAAAGAGTTTCCCTACCTGGCTGTCATGATCTCACCTGCAAGTGTTCTGTCATTGCTGCTGTATTCCCATGAGCACAATGGTGCACAGTTTCAAATGCTGGCAATGCTGTCAACAAAGTGCCATAGGAGATCAATTGACAGCTTGGCCTGTCAATAAAGTAGAATGGCTTTTTAACAAGACAATATTGCAGAAGGATGATGTCATATGGTATGTCCACCCTTTCACGTTTATTAGGCGTCGTTATGATGCCATATTAGCTGCATCTGATAAAGTCCTAAGAGCCCAAGGGGGCTTACATGGCTCTCCTCCCTCCTTTATCCTCATAACAAAGCTATGAGTTACATCAGGTTCAGAGGGAGTGATTGGCATGGGGGTCACCCAGTGATTTTCATGGCTCAGAAGAAACTTAAACCTGGTACTTCCAAGTCACACATCCAACACTCTAACTACTATACTATATGGAAGGTCCTTATTTTGTTTATGTTTTGCGTTCAAAAACCATATGGGGCTCATTCACACTACAGAATTTAGTGCTATTATTCCACTTTAACTGCCACGAACAAATTCCATGGAATCCTGTTGTTTGCATTGTAAGGAGGGGCTCAGCCAGAGATCTCCAGTACCTCATTGAACTAGAAACCCCAGGATGGAATCAAAGTGCTGTAACTGCATTAGAATGAATGGAGCCTGATCAGCTGCAAAGTACTCTACATTACACAAAGGATTACTGCAGTGATCAGTATGTGGAAAAACAAGTGGGACTCCTAATGTCCTTTGAATATGGACATTAGGACAAAACAAAACAAAATTGTAACCACATATATACAGATGGATTCTGAGCTGGCAATGACTGACTAGAAAAACAATCATGGCACCATGATAGGTAGCTCACTCAAAATGCTGACCCAATACTATGGGAAGGGATCAAACCAAAATTGTCAATATCATAATACCTTTATACATATCAGTGGTACAACAAGACTTAGGATGCAGTGTACAAGGTCTGTATATTACATAATGAGACTGTGTTTCTACCTTTCAGACAAATCAGGGAGAACTGAGTGGTGACCTTGAACGTGTCTGAACCTGCATGACAAACACCAACACTCTTGGCCATTCAGTTAATTGTCAGTAGTTGTTTAAAGCAGCTGTGTTATCTGTTGTGTGCCGGAAAAATGCTAAGTTTAAAAGTCGAGCAATGTGACATTCTGCAACAACTTGAGGCGGACCCAAACCTTTTTCAAAAAATCATCACTTTTGATGAAACCTGGATCTTCCAGTATGATCCCGAGACAAAACAACAGTCAGTGCACTGGAAAACACCCTAATCACTGAGGACCCTTCTATACAAGGGGAAAAAATCCCAAATACCTCGTAGTATTGGCATCTTGCAGCAACAGCGACATGTCCAAATGGTCTTTCTGGCCTCGGAAGCCCCCATAAGCCTCACATTCTTGATGGAAACTGTGAGTGATTTAGTCATGTTAGTTCTTCACAGCTGCCTTTAAAAAATGCATCCCAAGGTGCACTGGTGAGATAGAGCAATTTTCCAACTTTACAAGAAAGCAAAACAGAAAATATTGATCCTTTTTATCGCCTTAGTGTGTGATTGCTAAGGTGAAAATCCAACATGGCAGCAGCAGGCGCTTGCCCTTCTAGCAAGACCCGCCCCCACTCTCGGCCGGCCAATCAGCTTTGTGCTTCCCTTTGAGATTTTTTATTGTTTTATAGTCCAAATGAGCAAAAATGTGCACCCGCCTGACAGTTTGTGAAAAAGTATGAGGAAATCTGCGAAGGCCTTTACCCCGTTGTTTTTGCCGCTTTGGGCCTCCTTCCTTCTGAATAGTGTGGATTGGCACTGGATCCTGTTTATACTAGTAGGATTCCCAGTAAATTCCATGAGGGGTATTTTCACCATTTAGATGGGCCCCAAGAATGAAAAAAGCATGTCAAAGCAAGTCTACATTCAAAACTATGCTCACTGGTTTGCTTAAAAAAAAAAAAAAAAAATCAAGGGCGTAATTTTGGCAGAATGGGTTCCAGAAGGAAGAACAGTGAACCAGCATTATTATAAGGCAGTTTTGACAATGCTGAGAGTCAGAGGGGAGGGAAGGCCAGAACTGTGGAAAAATGGTTTCATTCTTCATCAAGGCAATGCTCCTGCTCATACAGCACTTTCTGTGAAGCAGTTTTTGGCCAATAAATGCATTACTACACTTGAACATCCTCCATATTTGCCAGATTTGGCACCATGCGACTTTTTTCTTTTCCCTAAAGTGAAATCGGTGACACATTTTGAGTCAATTTATGCAGTATGAAGAAAACGGCAGATGTCTTGCCACAGCTGACAGAAACTGATCTGCTTCCATGCCTTCGACCAGTGGAAAACAAGACTGCATCAGTGTGTGAGTGTGAACAGGGAGTATATTGAAGGGGACAAGTATTAGAATTATAATACATATAAATAAAGATGGGTTATTGTATTAGTACAATTATTTAATAGACAGACCTCATACAGTTCTGGTCACTGCCCCTCAGAAAGGTTACTATAGAACTGAATGAAGTATAGTAATGGGCAGCCAAAAATTTTAACAGGCTAGAGCTACTTCCTTTGGAGAAAGATTACAATGTTTGGGGCTGTTCAGCTTAGGGGAAAAGTGAGTAAGAAAAGGGTTTTAACATTATGCATCGCATGCATCTCTCTCTCTCTCTCCCTCTCTCTCCCCCCATATAATAGTAGAACCCAGGGTCATCTAATGATGGGTGATTCAGGACAGATAAAAAGATGTATTTCTTCAGACAGCACATAGCTAAACAATGGCATTTGGTAACCTATGTCCACCAGCTTAGATGGCTTTCACAGGGGGCGGGGGATAAAGTTATAAATGGCTCTTACTTGTGATAGTGATACACTGCAACCTTTAGCATCAGAGCCATCATACCTCCAAATATCAGTTGCTGGGGAACAGCAATAGGAAGGAAATGCTGACCTAAGGTCCTACTTGTCAGTCTCCTCCAAGCTTTTAGTTGGCCACCCTGGAGAACAGGATGCTAGACTAAATAGGTCTTTTATTTATTTTTTTACAATCCAGCAGTGCTCTTCGTATGGTCTAATGCAGGAAATGGGAAGCTCCAACCACTGGGTCTAATCTGGCCTAGCAGGATCCCTGGTCTGGCCTAGGCAGTTCCCCCTTCCTTTGAACTTCCATCTATTCCAAATGGAGATGGGACAAGAATCAGGGACTCCATGGCCAGAAGGCTAGCTTTACTGTTCCTTCCTTACCATAAGGGAAGAATGAAGCCAGCTGAACAGCTTGAAAATGTTCCTGCTGGCGTTTTCGTCAGGGAGCCACTGACATTAGGGGGATTGGGGGTAACCAAACTCTCTTATATTATTGGCTGGGCACAGGTGAGATCCAGTCCACTGCACCAAACTGATCGCTCACTGTTGCTTTAATATATCCTCACCTATTTAAAGGAGTGCTTTTGTACAGGAGTTTAAGTGTATGCAGGTATATTGTGTGGGCTTCATCTTGTCTATTTTCTCTTGCCATATTTTTGGCTTGTCTGAGAAACAGTATGGTCCTCTATATAGCTAATGAAGCATAACTTCCTTGTTTTCTCGACTTTCTCCTCATCTGTTCCAGACATGTATGGTCATCTGTTCCACTCGGTATTGTTTTGATATAACCAAGTATGGTGATTAAATCACTCATTCTGCAATGCACAAGCCAGTCTATTTCAATTAGCTAGCAACGTTTATAAATCTAGACTGACTGGAAAACCTGAGAGACTGCAGTAGAACGAGCCCTCAGAGCAGAAAAGGTTATACCACAATGCTGTGGTACACATAATGACTACATTAACAAGTACTGTATTTAAATGACTGTCTGAAGAAAAAGTATTATGCAAGTGGAATAATTCAAGACTTTTTTTCAGAACAAGTAAATAGTCTGCAAGTCATCAAACTTAAACCAGAAAGAAATACACAGTAAAGAGACATCCAGTCTAATCCTGTGTTTGTTCATACAGAGGTATGCCCCACGGAAATTCAGTGAGGCTTGCCTCTGAATAAGAGTACACATGATTGCAGCCTTTCTTATCTATCTCTAATGGTTTATTTAAAACACATTTGCAACTATGGTAAACTACAGCCAGCTCTAGGTTAGAGGAGCACACCAGTGGTGGGGAGGGCACCACTCTTTAGTCAGAGAACTAGCCGTCAACACAATAAAGTTAGACAAGCCAGTTTGGCTGTCCCAGATGGACGGAGGGATGATGAAGGGGGTCCCTGCCAGGTGAATGACTGACCCGGTAACAATGAGGATGGGGAATCACCAGGAGGACCTACAATTTGTGGCACACCAGGCCTTGTGCTGCCGGCGGCAGTCGGCCTAAATTGGCTGAATTTCCACAATCCTACCATAGACTGGGTCAAAGAGATTGTGTCCCTTCACTGACCCCACTTGCATACAGGAACATGGTTTGAGTAAAGAGGGAGAGACCCCTACGAGATAGAAGGCTGGCCTCGAGGGAGGCCACAAGGGCTCTTTGGTTGCCGTGGTGCAGGGAGAAGTAAAAGACCTGCCGGTAGAGTACAAGCAGTGGCGGATTGTGTTTGAAGAGAAGGAATGTGACATTTTGCCCCTCCCCCACACAGACCATTTGACTGTGCTTTTGAACTAGTCCCGGATGCCAAACTGCCTAAGCCTAAGATTTATTCCATGACCCCGGCAAAGCGAGATGCACTGAGGGAATTCATAGACAAAAACCTGGCCCGGGGTTTCATTAGGCCAACAATGTCTCCCTTGGGGGCTCCAGTACTGTTCAGATGCAAACGAGATTTCTCTCTAAGGCTCTGGATTGATTTTAGATCCTTGAACGCGGTTAATGTGGTAAATCAATACCCCCTGCCTCTGATGAAGGACATATTGGTCCATTTGGCCAAAGGGTAAATCTTCACGAAGCTGGATTTGTGAGAGGCGTACTATAGAGTACAGATCAAAGAAGGAGATGAGTGAAAGACTGCTTTTAACTGTCAATTTGGAGCATTTGAATTTTGCATGATGCCCTTTGGATTGGCGGGTGGCCCCAGTGTGTTCATGAACCTAATTAATGATGTACTTAGAGAATTCCTGTACAAAGGGGTATTGGTTTACCTTGATGATGTACTCATCTATTTAGAGGACTACACATCCCATGTTAAACTAGTGAAGAAGGTATTGAGTAAACTATCAGAAAACCATTTGTATGCCAAACTCTCCAAATGTGAGTTCCACCAAACCCAGCTGGACTATCTGGGATATCGCGTCTCTAGCAAAAGGGTTGAAATGGACCCAGAAAAAGTAAAGGGGGTCCTGGGATGGGATGGTTTCAGAAACAGAAAGCAGCTTCAAAGCTTTCTGGGTTTTGCTAACTTCTACAGGTCTTGCATCCCCGACTTTGCTGAGGCTGCCTTACCCCTCACAGATTTGTTGAAAACAAATCTGGTGGACAGAAAAGGGGCAAGAATGGGAAGCGGGGAAAAACTCCCCAAAAGATTTCTGGACTGACCAATGTCAACAAGCATTTGAAAAGCTGAAAAAAGTTTTTCACCTCTGAGCCCATTCTGAAACACCCCAACCCTGAGCAGGCATTTGTTGTTCAAGTGGATGCCTCTGATGTAGCAATGGGGGGGGGGTTGCTGCTACAACAGGATGAGGGGGGGGGGAGCTCAGACCTTGAGCATACCTTTCTAAAAAATTCAATGAAACTGAACGAAATTGGCCAGTGTGGAGGCTGGGGCTATCAAAGTGGCACTAGAGACTAAGCACCATGCAGACAAACGGAGGGATCCCACCCCTCCTTATGCCATGGGAGATCAAGTGTACCTGTCCACCAAATTTCTCAAAAGTCCCCAACCTTCAAAGAAGGTTGGGGCCCAAGTACATTAGGCCTTTCCCTATTGTGTGTCAAATCAATCCTGTGGCTTTTGAGTTGTCTCTGCCTAAATTGTATCATAATGTCCATCCTGTCTTTCATTCCAGCCTGCTGAAACCCATGGCGCCTCCTGACCTGCATCACCTGGCATCTACGGTGCCCTCTCCAATCATGGTTGATGACAGCCAACACTTTGAGATCTCTGAAGTTTTGGACTCTAGAATACATAGTGCTATTATTCCACTTTAACTGCTGTGGTTGCCTCCTGTGGAATTCTGGGGTTTATAGTTTAGTGAGGCCTAAGTATTCTTTGGCTGGGACTACTAAATGCCCCTTCCTAAACTGCAAATCACAGGATTCCACAGGAGGCAGCCATAGCAGTTAAAGTGGGATAGTAGTGCTATGCTATAACGGTGTACAGTAGCAACCACGCATCCTCTAATTTGCCATCCGCTGATTCAATTATCCGCGGATGGTGACAGCGTGAGTGGGTGGGTGGACAGGGAGGGAGGGGATGGCTCTGGGACGGCTCCAGTGGCAGTGGCGGAGTGTGTGGCAGTGGCAGCAGCAGCGGAGGCCTGGGAGGCCACGGCAGTGGCAGGAGTGATGGCAGTGGCGGGGTGTGCAGTGGTTGTGGTGGTGGAGGCCAGGGAGGCTGCGGCAGTGGTGGTAGGTGTGATAGCGGTGGTGGGGCACACGGCAGTGGTGGAGGAGGCCTAGGAGGCCACAGTGGCGCCAGGGGTGATGACAGTGGTAGGGCGTGTGGCAGCGGTGGAGGCCTGGGAGGCCATGGCCTAGGCGGGCCGGGTTGCAGCAGCGGAGGCTTGTGCCACGAGCCTCCCTCCCTCCCCCTCAAGGGCATTCACTATTATCCATGGAATTCACCATCCGCGAGGGCCCCTGGAACCAATCCCCTACGGATGCAGGGGTGCTATTGTAGTGTGCTATTTCACAGATAAAAATGGACATGTGCAACCAAACAACATCAGAGTGTGGTCAAAAGGGCGTGGCCAGGCAATAAGAGCAAATGTTAAGAATATACAAAACTACTATTTTAAGCAGGCAAACCCTGGAAATTATATAGCTAGGGTGCATCAAGACTGATTTAAAAGGCTAGAAAGTCCCAGATATTGTTCCTGTTCTTTCTAATTTGATTGTTTAGGAAAGCCTGAATAAAGAAAAAAGAACCAATGAACCTACTGGAAAGCACAAAACTCCACTCTCTCCTCTCCTCTCCCTCCTGCTGAGTTAATTGAGTGAGAATTTGAACTCAGCTTGCAGAAACTGAAGTAAGCTGAGAACAAAATGGGAAAGTGGGAACAGGGGAGAAAAACTGGGACATTTTAAAAGTGAGAAAGTCGGATGGAAGAAAATTAACTGGGGGAGCTGCCCATGCCAACTTGGGGTGGTTTGGAGGTTATGTTATTGCCTGTGCACAAAAATGTCCTTGTCCTCAGCCAGCAGCATGGTAACTGTAGTGATACCAATACAGTGCAACAATGAGCAAAAAAACAATCAGTTTTTATATAGCTGGAAACAATTCTAAAAGCGTGGTAAAAAGAAGAAACAGCAGCTAAAATTTTTAAAGCCTCTTAAAGTATACCAGAAACTTGTAGTGGTTACAGTGTTTGCCCAGTGGCCCATCTACACAAGGGAAAAAAAATCTAAAATGCCTCGTAGTATTGGCATCTCGCTGCAGCAATGACATATCTAATTGTTTTTTCTTGCCTCGGAAGCCCCCATAAGCCTCACATTCCTGGTGGCGTTTGCAAACAATTTACTTGCCTTAGTTCTTCACTGCCGCTGTTTTTTTTTTTAAAGTCATCCCAAGGTGCGCTGTTGCAATAGAGTGATTCTCCAACTTTATAAGAAAGCAAAACAAAAAATATTAATCCTTTTTATGTTAGCGAGCGATCGCTAAGGTGAAAATCTGACATGGTGGCAGCAGGCGCTAGCTCTCCTAGCAAGCCCCACCTCTGTTCTCACCTAGACAATCTGCTTTTTGCTCCCCTTCAAGTTTTTTTTATTGTTCTATAGTCCTAATGAGCAAAAATGTACACCTGCCTTGCAGTCTGTGAAAAAGTATGGGGAAATCTGCGAAGACTTTTAGTGCGTTGTTTTTGCCATTTTGGGTACCCCTCCTTCCGAATAGTGTGGATTGGGCTGGATCTCATTTAGATTCCCAGCGAATTCCATGAGGGATATTTCACCATTTAGATGTGCCCCAGGACTTGGGGACATCCAGGTGTGAGTCCCCACTTGGCTATGAAGCTCACTGGGTGCCGGTGGCTCTGTCATTCTCTGCCTAACCTATCGAATTTCATATTAAGACTGACTGAAAAGTCCCAGATCTTGTTCCTGTTATTTCTGATTTTATACTGGATAAAAATAAACAGACCTGGATAGCTGGTATAAAAAGTCTCTGTTCATACTGGGGGCTGATACAAAATATTCTGGGATAAAGAAAACATGTATGGATCTCTAAAATAAAATCGGAAAGAACAGGAACAAAATATCGGACTTTTTGGTCTTTTAAATTAGTCTGGATGTGCCTTTTCAGGGATTTAGTGGGGGATAAATTGGACAAAGATCTTAAGAATCTAGGAATTGAATTGGAATGGACTTCTGGATCCTCATTGTAAAAAATAAGGTCTCTCCAGGTCTTAAAATGATCAGGGGAGGGGGATGCCCTTACACTACCTAGAGGACATTTTGGGGCAAAAATGTGATTTATTTTGTGTGGGAGATATGGCCCTCCTAGGTTTCCCTGGGGGCCAACATGGCTCCCACCCTCCAACAGTTGCCCCTTGATCTAGAGTCATACCATGTTTGCCATCTTGACTCACTAGTGAAAAGGCAAGATATAAACATAAGTATAAATAAATAATTTTACAAGCTTTTTAACAACCGGCTACTATAACACTAAAACAGAGACAAAGGTCAAAAGAAGAAAAAAGGAGCCTGTGGAAGTATAACTATGACATTATGCCAAAATGTGTATGACATGCACATGGCATCTCTATTTTGAAGTTGCTGACAGCTAGAGTATAGTACAAAATTCCCACGGTTGGATTCTAACTTTACATTTCTCACTCTCTCAAAGACACAAAACTTTTGAAATAGCATTTCCCCCCAAACAATTCATCCAGAGGTTCCTCTGTTCCTGTCACTTGAATAAAGACAATGCCAAGAATGTCTGAGTTATAATTCAAACACTGTGGATGGCCACTGCTAAGTTACTCCGTCCCCACTGATTGCAGCTCCCATTCACTTCCATACCCTCCCACCCAAATATGTATATAATGATCTGCCAACTAAAGTAACACTCCATGTATCTGAGGATGTGGGCTGTAATCAATGAAAACATTTTCCAAATAAAATGTGTTAAAGTGCAAATGCTTTTTGCTGTTTCTGCTGCATTGGGCTAACATGGCTATTCCCCCCACCCAAGGATTGCTTCCCCCCTGCATATGAAACTCTGGGGCTTCAGTTACACGGAAGTTTTTATTGCGATAATTTGCACTGTATCGCAGTTTCGCACCAGTGCTGCATCATTCACATTAATTATTGCTAAATTGATCTATCGGTTTAGTTTTCCACTTTTTTCCGCTTTGAAATTCACACAGAGACTGAGGCGGAGGCGTGGCCCCCCCAAGCACATCCTCTGATTACCAGAGGAATGCCTAATTTCTATTCCTGTAGCATGGAGTGTCAGCGAACACATACACACATACACAGACTGGAAAAGGCTAGCTTGGGATTCTTCAGCTGGCAGCAGCTAAGCAGGAAGATACCAAGGAGGGAGGGAGGGAGGGAAAGAGAGAAACGGGATCTCAGCAGGGCGAGGGGGACGAACGAACAAACATACACACACACAGAAGGAGCAGCCAAGCAAGAAACAGCTGGGAGATTGGGATGGGTATAGCACTTGCTCAGTCTTTTCCATGGCTGGAAACAACAGTGGATGGATCTTTCCTCCATCCCCTCTTTGTCCAAACCCCTCCCTGGTGAGTTCAATCAATCACGGCAAAGCTCTGCTGTGAACGTATTGGAAAGATTGCTGGCAATTCACACAGCCCTTAGCGAAATGGTCGTTCAAACAATCGAAAGTGTGCTAAGTCGTGCTACTTTTCAAAAAAGTTGGGAAAAGTTCCTAAATCCTTTCTTACATTACTAATGGGTTTTTGTGCCCCCCTCCTTCTGAAAGAGGCGACTTTGTGGCAGAGGACATGTAAACAATTAGGAATCTTAGCAAATTCTTCATGTTTTTTTTTCATCGTGTAACCAAGCCCTGGGTGAGCTTTGTACAGTATCTTGATTAAAGCTGAGTGAGCTGCCTGGCTCACCAACTGCCAGCTGGCCATCCATGAGGGATACCTCAAAGCAGAATTATCTTTTGCAACAGTTACATGAAAGAAATGAAAAGGCACAGCAGTACCTAGTGTTGAAGACAACTTCAAAACATATAACTGTTACCATCATCTGTACCTTCCCACTTACCCACGCAAGACTGACCAAATATTTACCCAGCAACACTATTAAATATATCAAGGAACATGCTGTTAAAGCATCTAGCCAGATAAAGAGAAGCATAGATCAGACAGAACTTGCTCATTTCTCACCCACTCAATAGCTTTAAAAACATCCACTGCCTTCAATGCATAAGTGTAACCCACACACTACAATCCTAAACCAAAATAAAGTATGAGTATGAATTATTTTAAATCAACAAACATGTTTTCAAAAACAGAACATTTTGCACTCTTCTGGGCAACTTCAGTTCAGTCTGAGACAGCTCTTGAAACAATTAGTTACCTGGTGAACATTAACCACCAACACAAATTTATGGATGTGTGTGCATGTGTGTATTTCTAGAACGATTGTCAATGAAGAACTCAAGCTGGAAATTTAATAATTAAAACAAGGAGGACATGTGACAAAATGTTGCACCGATAGCAGCACTCTTGTTTGGGATTCCAGTCACCCATTTCTTCCAAGCACTCCAATTTCATTCTTCATCCTCCCCACCATTAAGATTTTTTTTCCAACAGGCGTTCAGAATTGATGACTTTGTGTGGTCATAAATTGTTACGAGATTATCAGACAGGAATGAAAAAAGCATTCCTGTCCCACAGTCTCCACTCCCGTCCCTGTCATGCCACAATCACCCTCCCCACCACACTTACCTCCTCTCTTGTCATTCTGGCAGCCCAGGAGTGAATGGAGCTCTAACAGAGCTCCCTTCACTTCCTGGATCGAAATCCCGTGGATTCTCACGAGAAGATGTGAGCGTGGGAAATTCAAAAATAAAAATAAAAAGAACATTTAAAAAATGACAGCAAGCACAAAAACACACTTTAAAAGGTAGAAGTAACCCTGGGAGGGTCATAAAAAGTGTGTCACTTACCTGGATGTCCTGATCTCACCCAGAAGCATTCTGGAAGGGATCACCCAGTGATGCTGGGATCTCGGCAGCATAACAGGGCTCCTTGTCGCTCGCAGGGACATCCATGACAGGAACGGAACAGCAGATCTATTGATGGCTTCTCGCGTCAATAAAAAGCAGTGCCCGTAGAATGGCAGCATAAAGGGTGCATAATGAGGCAGGAACAATGTCGTCTGATAAGGGAGCCCTTTTGCGATCTCCTGGCATTCCTGTAACACCACTTTTAACATGTCTGATAATCTCCTTAGATTGTTCTTGGTCAGGGGAGTTACCTTACTGTTTTAATTTACTTTATTTTAAAGATTTACTTTTGTATTTATTTGATTGTCTATTATTAGAATGTATGCCTCACCTATCACCTTTTGATCTTAGGATGGGGCATATGCATATCAGAAACAACACAAAACCACCATTAAAATATTGGTTTATACAAATTACATACATGGTTTCAGCAGAGGGAAAATCCATCTTTTCCAAAGGCCTAAGTAAAGGAGTACAGCTTGATTTGCTGATGAAATGTGAATATAATGAAGGTGCCAGTCATATCTTGGAGTGGGGAGTTCCATAAGCACATTACCACCCCACAAGGAACTCATAACAGAGCCTCTGTTTCTGCACTTAGCAGCTGAGCCAATCTCTAGGAGAGGAAGGACTCTTTCACAGATTTGGGGGCCAAGTTGTTTATACTTTTGTATGTTAAAATCAGCACCTTGAATTAGCTCAGAAGGAAATCAGCATGCATTAGCCTATGGGAGTAGAGTGAGGTGAATCCTACTAATGTTGCCTGTCAGCACTTAGGCCACTGGATCCTGTACCAGTTGCAGCTTCTGAATCATCTTAGGGCAAGAGTGCATTACAACATTATATTACAACAATCCAATCTAGAGGTTACCAGTTTATTTATTTATTTATACCCCACTAGCCTACAAAAGTATGGAAAGCTGAGTGAACCTTGGAGTCCTCTGGAATCAAACTTGCAATGTGGTGACTTGCAGTACTGGCATTTAACCACTGTGCCACCAGAGAAGGAATAGCCGTGGTTGATTAACCAGCCTGGACCTGGAAATAGGCACTCTTGACTACCAAGGTTACCTAGGCAGATGTAACATCTGGCTTTTCTTGATGCAAAGCTACCAGTATTTATTAATAGTACTGCAAACTACATTCTGTTATATGATCTTATAAGCCTGTTAAAACACTGGGAATTCCCACCTACCCCCAGCTGAACATTTCTGAGAGGTTCTTGAATAAGTCCTTCTGATTTGAAGATCTGAAGGAAGAAGAGAGGCTCAGGAAAGCAAGTAAAGGAGCTAAAACATATGTTACTAATGCAAATGAATCAAGTTAATATTCTACTTCCATTATTGCTTATTTTATAGCCATGTTCCTCCTACAAGTCTTGCTGAAGCTGATTGATCCAGGCCTCTTCCAGAACTGTTTGACTGGAGGAAATAATCTGTTGAATTAAGCTATATACCCCACAATTAGTGACAAAACAGAAAAGATAATTATGTATCTGAACAAGCCAAATACTACAGTTGTACTGCAGATTTATGCAAATTACTCCTCAAGTTTTGATCATACTAATTTAATTGCTTAAAACTAATGAAATACCTTCTCCATGTTACTCAGGTCCCATCTACACGATTTAAATAATACGTACGGCGTGCGGAAGTTCGCGTTTCGGTACACACGGCCATTCGGATTCACACGCATCCAAAAGAGGGGGGGCTTGGTTTTCCACCCTGAAATACGCACACGCGGCGTTCGGGACGGAAAGCAGATTGCAATGAGAAATCCGTACACTGTTCGGATGGCTGACGGGTCTGTACGGTCCGTTCGCACACATATGAACAGGCTGTGCAATCTGATTGGCTGGCCAAGTAGAGGGGGTGGGGCTAGCATGGAGGGGAATTGGGAGCGCCTGCCATGTTGGATTCCTGGCTAGCAAGAGTCCGGTAAGTCCGTGAATTATATATGTTTATTTATTTTTATTTTATATTGTAAATAGGGAAAACTGACTATCCGCAAAGCAGGAACATTTAAAAAAAAAGCGGCAGGAGATTTAAAACTGCTGCTTGGCTTGCTTGCTTCAGCCACCTTGATGAAGAGGGAGTCATACGGAGTTTAGGGGGGGTAAAAAAATCGTGTGGGCGGTTCGTATGCATACGAACGACAGCCTATTTGTATTTTTTACCCCCCAAACGGATTTTTTTATGATCGTATAGACGCACCCTCAGAAACACCGTGTTCTTGTCCTTTCCTACCTTGCTGGGCCTCTCCCATTGTTCTTTGGCCCTGCCAATCCTTCTTGCAACTCTGTCCAACCTTGCCTGTTATCTTGGAATTGGCCTTGGCTTGGCTTCCTACTCCATACCTCTGTCTCATCCTTTAATTAGATGGTACAAAGGCATAAGATCCTATATACGCTACCGTACTGATGGTAGCTTGTTTAACTTAAGCCGTCTGAGGGCTCACACTAAGACTCTAAACTATCTAGTCCGTGAGCTGCTCTTCGCCGATGATGCTGCCCTTGTTGCCCACACAGAAGCAGCTCTGCAGCGCCTAACATCCTGCTTTGCAACAGCTGCAGAGCTGTTTGGGCTAGAAGTCAACCTGAAGAAAACAGAAGTTCTTTACCAGCCTGCACCACAGGACGAACACCACCATCCACACATTGCCGTCGGCAAATCTGTGCTCAAGTCCGTTCAGCAGTTCACCTACCTGGGAAGCACCATCTCCTCAGATGCCAAGATTGACAAAGAGATCGATCACAGATTAGCAAAGGCATATAGTGCATTTGGAAGACTTCACAAAAGAGTCTGGAGCAATAAACACCTGAGGCAAAGCACAAAAATCAGTGTGTATCGAGCCATCGTACTGCCTATCCTCCTTTATGGATCTGAAACATGGGTCACCTATCGCCACCACCTACGACTCCTCGAGCGCTTTTATCAGCGCTGTCTACGCACAATCCTAAATATACACTGGACTGACTATGTGACGAATGTTGCTGTCCTTGAGCAAGCAGGGATCACCAGTATTGAGGCCATGATATTGAGAACACAGCTGCGCTGGGCAGGGCACGTTTCTAGGATGGAGGACCATCGCCTCCCAAAAATACTACTCTACGGTGAACTCGCCACGGGTCAGCGTAAGAGGGGTGCTCCAAAAAAGCGATACAAGGACTCCCTGAAACAACATCTCAGGCTTGGCCAAATTGATCACCAACAGTGGTCCGCCCTGGCCTCACATCGGGAGGCATGGAGACGCACTATCCACAATGCTGCAGCCTTATTTGAGAACTCACGACGAACAAGTCTTGAAGAGAAACGACAACGCAGAAAGAATCACAACCCAAAAACATCACCCAAGGAGACCTTCTGCTGTGCTTTTTGCAACCGGACTTGTTTATCTCGGATTGGCCTTTTTAGTCATCAGCGCGCATGCAGAAAGCGCGGGATGAGTCCTTCCTGAATCTTCGTTTGCGAAGAAAAGCCAGAGAGAGAGAAAGGCATAAGATCCTGTCTGATCTTGGAAGTACTTGGATGGGAGACCGCCAATGAATACCAGGTGCTGTAGGCTACATTTCAGAGGAAGGAACTGGCAAACCACCTCTGTGTATTCCTTGCCTAAGAAAGCCCTATGGAATTCATAGGATTGCCACAAGTCAGGAGGTGACTTGAAGACACACACACACATAGCTTAGCTCCTTTGTTTTGAAAGATTCATTTACTACCTACTGTACCTTGCTGCTTAGTGTAAAAAGCCAGTATCAGTAGATTTTTAAAAATCAAATTTCTTTCTATACCATTTAACATTTCCCTTTCTGGAACAGTTGTTTTATGCCAACAAAATCTGTGTGCAAAATTACCCATGACAATAGCATTAACTTGTGACAACACAGTTATCTTAGCATTGCACAGTAAATGAATACCTTTATTAACAGGAATTCCATTTTCCAGCATGAAATGGCTGAATTGCAAGTTATGAAAAAGTTGGGTTTTAGTCATTTGGTTCTGAACAGTAACTATAGTTTCTTTTATAGGTGTTCATTTACTCAGCAATACTAAGATTACTGTGTTACTGCTGCTATTGGGGCTCATTTAACACACCTTTACTTTTCAATTGAAATGTCACAGACAGTCCATTGCTAGGTAATTCCAACTGTTACATTTGACTTTTTTACCACCATGTGACCAGTAGGAAGACATTTGGCTCCTATCACACTGACCAGCGGTGATACTGATAGAGCTGATAGGAATTTTAGTCCAAAGCATCCATGCCTCTGATTAAATGGGCTCCTTTCCCCCCCCCTTTTTTTTTGCCTTAAGCATGTTTATTTTTAAGGTGCCACAAACTCTTTGTTGTTTTTGTTGCAACAAGCAAACATCCCTGTATGAAAACTGCTGATTTGAGAGAATTAAAAAAACTGTCTTTTTTTAGCAATCCAGAAATGGTTTTTCCAGCTCTGAGTGAAATGCATGGATTGCAATTCTCAGAATTATTATTATCCAGTCTATTATTCTGATTATGTTTATTCCCAAAGTTGTGGTCCCAAAAGTAATTGTTTCCAGCTCTGATTTTGCTCAAGAGAAAATGGAGGATAAAGTAGTGGTAAGTCATATAGTCAGCCCTCTGTATCCATGGATTCTGTACCACAGATTCCACCATTCACAGCTTGTAAATATTCCTCAAAAATATATATTCCAAAAAGCAAATCTTGATTTTGCTGTTTTATATAAGGAACAACATTTTGCTATGCCATTGTATCTAATGGGACTTGAGCATCCACAGATTTTGGTATCCATGGGGGGTACTTGAACCAAACCTCAGTGGATACCAAGGGCCAACTGTATTAATTTCAAGGGATGAGATGCAGCATCATATGGCACTAGCAAAATGGATATCAAAAAGTGAGAATGTGTATGGAATAATTTGTCTGTTGTTTATTTTTTTGTGCAAATATCTTGTTATGCCCATTTTCCATTTTGATTCTTTATTTCCAGGACTGTTAAGCATTGTAGTCTTTTCTTCTTTCTGTAGCAGCTTTCCTTAACCAGGCACCATCCAAATATTTTAGACTACAGCTCCTATCATACTGACCAGTGGTGATACTGATGAGGATGATATCCAAAGCATCTGGATGGTGCCAGTTTAGGAAATGTATACATAGCCCAGCCTTCTAGGTCAGAGATAAGGGCTGCTGATGCCAGAAAGGTGCTGAAGCTAAGGGAAAGTGCTGTTCTGTTTGGAGCAGCTTTTAGGGGTACAGGGCTGATGGGTTCCCCAAATGCAGCCCATGCCCTCCCTTCCTCTCAATTTTCAGAGGACACCCTTTCTACCAATACAGTACTAGCTCAAGAGCAGAAAGAAGACTCACAGAGGGAGACTGATGAGTTCCTCCTTTCAAAATAGTACTGAAAATGAGGATAGGTGTGATGGAGCTCCTCTCCAGGCTGGCACCGCAGTTCCAAACCCATGGGCTTCTGTCACTCACTGTCAGGAAGCCTGTCTGTACAGGCCTCAATTAGGACTTTTTCAAATGGGGTAAAAATCCCTGAGGAGGTCAGGAGAAGAACGGGGCTGTTGTGCTTATAGAGCCCCGTTTTAGATAGCCTTATCCTCCACCTGAGGCAAAGCACAAAACCCAGTGTGTATAGAACCATTGTACTGTCTATTCTCCTTTATGGGTCTGAAACATGGGTCACCTATCACCAACACTTACGACTCCTCGAACATTTTCATCAGTGCTGTATACGCACAATCTTGAATATACACTGGACTGACTATGTGACGAATGTTGCTGTCCTTGAGCAAGCAGGGATCACCAGCATTGAGGCCATGATATTGAGAACACAGCTGCGCTGGGCAGGGCACGTTTCTAGGATGGAGGACCATCGCCTCCCAAAAATAGTGCTCTACGGTGAACTCGCCACGGGTCAGCGTAAGAGGGGCGCCCCAAAAAAGCGATACAAAGACTCCCTGAAACAACATCTCAGGCTCGGCCAAATTGATCACCAACAGTGGTCCGCCCTGGCCTCACATCGGGAGGCATGGAGATGCACTATCGACAATGCTGCAGCCTTATTTGAGAACTCATGCCGAACAAGTCTCGAAGAGAAACGACAACGCAGAAAGAATCACAACCCGGAAACATCACCCAAGGAGACATTCTGCTGTGCTTTCTGTAACCAGACTTGTTTATCTCGGATTGGCCTCTTTAGTCATCAGCGCGCTTGCAGAAAGCACGGGATGAGTCCTTCCTGAATCTTCGTTTGTGAAGAAAAGCCAGAGAGAGAGATCCTCCTCTGTCCTCCTCCTGACCTTCCCCCATCCTTCTTCCATGCTGCAGGCGCCGCTTTTTATTGATGGAAAATCTCCATCAATAAAAAGCGGCACCCGCAGCACGGATGAAGCATGGGGGAAGGTCGGGAGGAGGACGGAGGAGGACAGGGCTGTCTGAAACAGGGCTCTGTAAGTGCGGTAGCCCCATTCTTCTCCTGACCTCCTTGTTTTTTTTTTGTTTTTTTTTTTTATCCTGTTTTAAAAAATCCTTAGCCTGAGTCCTGTCAAGTCCTGCCATGTGTATAAGATGTCTGGATATTGTTGACATGTTGGTAGGGGGATTGGAATGCGAGTACCCACCAGTTTCCAGGCTGGCTGGGTCATTGCCACCTTGCTTCATGGCCGGGCGTCTGTGTGAACCTGGGAACTAAAGGGGGAGAGTGTGGTGGCTGCAAGAGGGGGCGGGGAAGGAAACTCAAGCCTCAGTTTAAACTGTATCAATTTTCCTAAGCACCAGTTCTGGCAATGACTTGGAACTTGTTCACTTCTATGCCTTTGCAATAAACCACTTTTGAATAGTGATTGTTGTCTGAGTGAATTGAAGTTCATACAGGAACCTTACACTCACCTGGCCCCTTTCCCCCTCAAGATCCCTCCCTGGATCTGGTCCTTGGGCCTCAAGGGCCCAATAAGAGCCCAGGAGAAGCCGAGCAGAGCCCAGGGGAAAGCCAGGAAAGCGGGCCAGGAGCCCAGGAGAAACCAGGGGAGCCCGGGGGAAGGCCAGGGAAGCAGGCCAGGAGGATCAGGGACTGGCTGGGGACACAGCACACACTCACAACACATAAAGGAAACACAATGCACACACGGCTGGGCTGCCTCACATCCAACACAAATAACTGCAGCCCAGTCGAACTCAACCAGTCTTCACGATCCAACACTGATCCACGTCCCAATGCTGTTCGTTCCAAGGGGAAAAGAGGAAGAGGCCAGGGGCGGCAAAGGGCTAAATAGGCCTGACTGAACTCTGCCCCTGCCTCCTTCCTGCCAGGGCGTGCCTACGCCCTGGCCACTCCTTGCTCTCGTCTCCCTGCCCATCATTAAAACACCTCCCCCGGATCTACCATTCTTGCAGATCCGGGGTGTGTGTGTCTGTTACATGGATTAGTGGGTGTGTTGTTCAGTGAGTTCACTGTAGTAAGCATGACCAGACTCTCTATCAACACTTAACAGACACAGTTATACAAAAACAATAAAAAGTAGACATGTATTAATACACAATTAGATCAAATATTAACCCTGGAGCTATTTAATAATTCACAGCTCCCCAAAACCTTATCCAGCTCCCCCCGCTGACTATCCTATTGCTATTATAGCGTTTCCCTAGCTATGCCACTTTCTTCCTAGCTCTCCGTAATCCTTTTCCTACCTCTATGCTATCCTTTCCCTTTCTCTTTCCAATCTTTCCCCTATCTCTAGATCATCTTTTCCTGATTTGGGAGGAAAAGGTCTTGGTGGGAGGTCTGTCAGAGACAAGCCTCAGTTTTTTATCCTTTCTCCCTCAAAGGGAGCTGTGATTGGTTGGCTCCAACCAGGCTTGTCCACCTCCTCCTTTCACAACAGGAAACATATGTACTTAGAAAACTTACTTTTTCTAAACTGCAGCTTTTTTTGAACTGCAAATTCCAGAGGACTCCTAGGGGCCGTTTACACGATGAAAATGTCCTGGGAAGAATTCGTGTCGATCCCTGGCAGTTTACACGTACATCGGGTTGGGTACGTGATTTTCGGAAGGGGGGCCACCTATTATCCCTCAACCTGCGGGACTTCCAGTCCCGCAGGTTGTGCCGGTTTTTAAAAAAGTCACTGGAGGATTCGGAAAATCGGAAATGTAAACAGCGTAGGACAAAAAGTCTCGGTACTGGGATGACCGGAAATGGTGACTGGGGGCGGGCTTAGAGCTCAGGGACCAGAAAAGGAGGGGTCAGTCACCCATTCAACAGATCCAGCCTCACCAGCCGAAAACAAAGGCATCCCTTCCAGCTGCACGAAGGTTGATGTGTGTGTGTGTGCGCGCGCGCGTGCGTGTACTCAATTACCTTTTTAAATGGATTTCTACACTGCAAACCCTTCAGCTTTACCTTCTTCCTCAACTGCATGTTACAGAGAGATCGTAGTAGCTTGGTCACCTCCCTGGCCCTGGCACATTAAAATATTCAAGCCTCTGTGCGAATTAGCACCCTTTAATTCCCCATCTCTGTGTTTGTGTCTTTCAAACCGCCTGCCTATAGCCATCTCTGCAGCCAGCTGTAGGGGTTAATATTTTAAAAAGGGAAGAGGAAAACCAAGCACTTGATTTCAAAAGGAAAGCACTCAGCTGGCTTTAAAAGCACTCTGCTTGATTTCAAAAGGAAAGCCCTGTCTGAGCGAAAGATCTATCAGGATCTTTCAAAATGCTTTCTGCCTCTTCTGAAGGGGTTAAAATGTTCAAGAAGCAAAGGGGGAATAACAAACCTCTGCCCCCCCTCTCTCTCCCCCCCCCCAGCCAGCCAATAGCATCGCTCGTGGCGCGGAACTCTAAAGGAAGTGCGTCACCGAGGTTGTGAAAACACGAGTAATTGCATCTTTGATTGACAGCCAAAAAAAAAAAAAAAAATTAAAACCTAAACAAAACCGGAACTATGGACGTGTAAATATCAGTCACGGGACCACACGGGATATCCAGATCAGAGACATAAATCGTATAAACAGCGAGGGGCGGATTCGTGATCACTTTGTCCCGGTAGGCAACGCGACAATTTCTGTCGTGTAACTGGCACCCTAGTTTTTCAAGCTCTGAGGAACATAGTAATAAAACAATAAGCGCTTCAGAAAAAAGGAGAGGCCCTTGCTTGTGGCAGTGTTTTCCGGCAGTCTTGTTGAAAGCAGTTTGGCTGTATGCCATACCCAAAGGTTACCTAGGTCTGCACTAATAATTTTAGGTCACCAAGTGCAGCTTGTCATGGCTTTTGAAATAAAAGAATTTGTTTGCAATCAACAAGTTGCTCTTACATCCACTTAGTCAAATGATTAATAACTCAACTATACACTTGCAAACAAAATTGCATAATTGCACAGTGAGATTAAACAAGGAAGATGTAAAATGTGACTGTACTTGACATTCCCTAAAGACCTGGCTTACTACAGCAATAATACCACACCTAGGCAATTTTCTTGTGTAGGGTGTGGCATTTTACCATACAGATTATGTCAGGTCTGTGGGGAGTGCACACTGGAAATACATTAACTGGAAAAGGATCTGATGAATCAACTGTATGTAAGCAGCACCTTTCCCTTCTCGTCATATATTATAAAAGTTGCATCAGATTAACTGAAGGAGAGCAAGTAAGTAATGACTTTCTCTTGAGTCAAGTGACAGGTGAGATTATGGTAGATCTCACACAAGTTCTGAGTTCTTTAAGGTCGCCCCAAGTATCTTATTGGTTTAGTGCAGTGGTTAACTTGTGGTCTGTAGACCTCAGGGGCACGATGTCCTCACAGGGGATCCACAAAAGCTTAGACATTTTATGAGCTTTTGCAGTTAAAACAGAAAGAAGAAAGAATGAAAGAAGGGTAGAAAGACAGACAGACAGATGGACGGATCGATGGTCATGCATTGATCTCAAAGAACAGGAGTCTTTTACCAGTGACAGATAACATTTGTACAAAGTTTCATTACATTATCTCAAACCATTCAAAAGTTATGAAAATCCTGGAGAGAAGTGACCAGTGGGGTGCCACAGGGTTCTGTCCTGGGTCCAGTGCTATTCAACATCGTTATCAATGACTTGGAAGAGGGAATAGAGGGCATTCTTATCAAGTTTGCAGATGACACCAAATTAGGAGGGGTAGCTAATACCCCAGAGGACAGGATCAGAATCCAAAATGACCTCAACGGATTAGAAAGCTGGGCCAATACTAACAAAATGAATTTCAACAGGGAGAAATGTAGGGTACTACACTTGGGCAGTAAAAATTAAAAACACAGATACAGGATGGGTGACACATGGCTTGAGGACAGTACATGTGAAAAGGATCTAGGAGTCTTAGTGGACCACAAGCTGAACATGAGTCAGCAGTGTGATGCAGCAGCTAAAAAAGCCAATGCGATTCTAGGTTGCATTAATAGGACCATAGTGTCTAGATCAAGGGAAGTAATCGTGCCACTCTATTCTGCTTTGGTCAGACCTCACCTGGAATAATGTGTCCAGTTCTGTGCACCACAATTCAGAAAGGATACTGAGAAGCTGGAACGTGCCCTGAGGAGGGCAACCAGGATGGTGGGAGGTCTGGAAGCCATGCTCTATGAGGAGCGGCTTAGGGAGCTGGGCATGTTTAGTCTGGAGAAAAGAAAGCTGAGAGGGGACATGATAGCCATGTTTAAATATTTGAAGGGATGTCATACTGAGGATGGAGCAAGCTAGTTTTCTGCTGCTCCAGAGACTGGACACAGAGCAATGGGTTCAAACTACAGGAAAACAGATTCCGCCTAAACATTAGGAAGAACTTCCTGACAGTAAGAACTGTTTGGAAATGGAATACACTGCCTTGGAGTGTGGTGGAGTCTCCTTCTTTGAAGGTTTTTAAATAGAGGTTGGATGGCCATCTGTCGGGAATGATTTGACTGTATTCCTGCATGGCAGGGGGTTGGACTGGATGGCCCTTGAGGTCTCTTCCAACTCTATGATTCTATAACTGCTTGATAGCAACACACACACACACTCAGCACTTGCTACTTCTGCACATGGTGAGAACATGCAAGTGAATGATGCTGAGTGGCTAAGAGAGAAAGCATGTGCCATTTCTTGCTATTGTGCCTATAGCCAGAAGCCACCTTCATAGCTGCACTGAACTCTAGCATTGTCCACATTGTGCCATCACATTCTTGGAATGTCTATCGTTTTCCAGAATTTTGTAGCTGTGTCAATAATGTTCTCAAAGAAATTCATGTATAAAAGGAAGACCATGTTCACGAGAAGAGAAAGTTGGGGTCAGTCAGTGTGAGTGAGTGTTCAGATGGCATGATAACCGTGGATTATTGAAAATGACCATGGTTCTTTTTTGATTTCTGTGAAACTGTTTGAAAAGCATAGAGTCAGAGCTCAGAATAAAAGTTTCAGCTATTAAGCCCAATACAACAAGAAATACAGCACCAACCTTCTCATTAATTAATTAATGAAAATTAACGGCATCACCATCATCATCGTTCCAATAAAATATTATAACAGGAATGTGTGCATTTACTTATTTCTCCCTTCTCTCCAAATCTGAAGACCCTTGATGAGCTACTTTAAATAAGTATTTGATGTACTTTAGGGTTTTAAATCTTGAGTTAAATCTTGGTGGACCATGGCAACAAAAGATATTTAAAGGGGGTATGTAGTAAAGAAAAAGTGAAATGCAGCCTTTCTCAACCTTTTTATTCTGGAGGAACCCAGAATAGTCTAGTGCAGCCTTTCTCAACCTTTTTATCCTGGAGGAACCCTTGAAATAATTTTCAGGTCTCAAGGAACCCCTGCATAAACATTATTCTATATACTGCTATTGCTTTCCCACCACAATCACAATTTCTTGAGGAACCCCTAGCAACCTCTTAGGGAACCCTAGGGTTCTAGGAAACCCTGGTTGAGAAACACTGGTCTAGTGTTTTGATGAAGGAGCTTGGGTCCTTTTATTATGAGGCTGCTCAGTTTGTGGGTGAGCTAGGCAAGGTAATAGTATTTTGTTTCTTGGTAAATAACAGTTGCCTTCATGGGATTTTCCTTTGGGATGGTTGTGAGCCAAAGGGATACATCCCATTACTGACTAGCAAAACAACTCTTTACTCATACCCAAACCACTGAAGGGAACTTAAAAACACACATACACACTTCTTAAATTAGCATTTCCATTGAGGTGGAGGCTTCCTGTTGAACAGGGCAGGCCCTTCTATTAGATACAACAGTGATGTAATACCCTCAGGAGACAGATACTGGGGAATAGCAATAGCAGCCCTCTGGCCATTTTTCACACAGTCTGTCCTGTACTTCTGAAACTAACCTGCAACCTTTAAATATGATGGAGAAGAATATCCTATTGAAAGAAGATTGAACTGCCATTTTATGTGGCTTTTGTACATGGAATGGAAAAGGATAGCATTTTGTCCTTTGTCTCAGACAACAAAATGTCAGCCCTGTTGGTAAAAAATGTGTGGGGTGTTTTCAAATAAGACATGTAGTGCCTCCAGTAATGCCTTCTATTTTGTTAATATTTGGACCCCCCTTTTCTGCTTGTATGTTTTTCAGTATCTATATGAAGCCACTGGGTGAGATCATAGTCATTTCCCACCCAGAAAGGGTCTTTCTTTTACCATTCTGCACATGCTATACATTATAGCCCACAGTTCCTATCCATCCCAGCACCTTCTTCTAGCTAGCTTCTCAGTTCCCCTTCTATCCAATTAATCCCTGCAAAAGCAACCTGCATTTTCCACAATTTCCAGTCCCATTTGTGTCATGATTTCATCTAGGCTACACTAACCCAGTTTGACCTTACTGATTATTAAAATTAAGCTGGTGAGAGCAACAAAATCTTCAGTGACTAAATCCAGATTAATTTTTTAGAGGCAAACTCGTCATTTGTTAGCATGTCAAAGTAATTGTCCTCGGCTGACTTTTGAGGGGTATGGTGGGAACAAAACTTGACGTGCATTTCAGTGGTAGACATGTGAACCTGGAAGTAAAGTGTCTCAGTATACTAAATGGGCCTTGATGAACACTGAATAGGTGAATGTGTAGCTCTGTACTCTGCAACGTATCAGGGTTTCTGTTCTTAGACTGATGGTTGAAAGTCAAAATGTAAATTTCTGCAATTTAAATCAATCATATTCCTCAATGCAACCATGCAGCTAACAAAGCTGAATTATTTTAGCCTTCTGTGTGTTGAAATATCATAACCCCCAATCATTTGTTACCTTTTTCTAAATTTTGATGGTGTTTTTTTTAATCCTCTGAGGCATAATTCACAAGATAACATAAAAATAACCCCTAGATTTTAACCAGTACAGCTTCTTTCAAGGAGCAGCTAAGGGGAATGTCTTCAGTGTCCTGAAAGAAACCTAACACCCAAAGTTCCTTAGGCCTCAAGTAGATACTACATAGGAGAAGTGTGCATGCTGGGTCATCATGATACAATTCCAGATTTTAGGATTAAAAAAACAACAACCTAAAGCAGCCCTGAAGGTTACAGGAATCCTCCAGTATGAGCAGAAAAATAGCAGGGCGAGGTAACTGAGGAGGAATGAGGAGGAACAAGATGTACTCTATAAACCTTCCTTCTCGCATTTTTCTGTTAATTTGGAAAACTGTTATTCATTGATTTTTTAAAAAATAACACCTTGTTAATAAACCAGCATTTTGTTTGAGCTGCCAGTCTGTGCCTATGCAGTAGAGAAGCCTTATGCTATATCAAGCTGCCCCTTTCTCTTCAAATATTGGGCATGAGCTTCTCCAGATAATCCGAACACATCTGAAAAGGCAGACGTGTGATCTGCCTACACGGGTAATACTCCCCCCAAAATTCCGCATGACCCCCTAGCCAGCTGGTCGCGGTGAGTGATTTACTTGCAATTTTAAATCTGCCACTGCCTATTTTTAACTTCTGCCAGCTGGGGATTCTGTGGATTCCTGCAAATGAACTTTTCCAGGGGGACTCGAAGGGGTGGCGGGGTCCAGATGACCCCACCCCACCTGCCCCCAACCCTTTCCTGATGGTTTCCACCCACCCAGCCTGGCTACTTTCCCTGGCGGCTGCCCCAGTGGAGGGGGGAAGGAGGGAGTGACCAGAGATCCCCCCTCTGGCCAAGAGGGTCCGGGGTTGAGTGCCTGACTTGACCAGATGAGGTGGATGGCCAAGGCCAGGCCCAGAGCCGGGAGCAGCGCATGCCCCATGGTGGTCTCAGTCAGCCAGCAGAGCTCTCTCCAATGGCACTTCCTCCTTCCTCTTCCTCTGAGGGTGAAGACCTGCCGGGGGAAGCTGGGCCCTCAGTCCCCAGGGAGGGGAGGGTGGAGTGGGGCAGAGAGGGAAGGTCCAGCGCTGGCTGGCCGCCCTCCCCCCGTGGTCCCAGGTGGGCAGAGTTGCACTGGCACCCTCCCCCCTTCCATGGCAGCGGCTGTCTCTGGGGGGGGGGAGAGTAAAAATTGCCATTTGATTGCCTCGCTTAGTCGAAAATCCAACATGGCAGCTGCAGCTTATTTCTCTCTTTGCTCATTTGCATGTCATACGGATCTTTTGCTAAAATCTGTATGAAGCCCCAGACATGCTGTAAATGGACTTTAGGGTGAATTTTGCTGCCCCCCTTCTGAATGACACATATGTTTGCGAACAGCCATGTGAATGGATCGCCGTTCGTTCACACGCCATTCATATATATATATATATATATTTGGCATTTAGACAGGCTGTTAGTGACACACAAGGATGTAGCCTGTGCTACAGTTGACAGGTATGAGGGAATCTCTGAAATATCATAAAGATATATTCATCCTAATTACAGTCTAACCACTTAAATCCATTCCCTTCAACTCATCTGACAAGGAAACACTAAGTGTTCAGCCAGTGTGCTTAAACTCTATCTATTCTTTTCTGATTGACTGCTCCCACATGACAAGAAGTAGATGGGGTGTTTTCATGGGCAGTGATAATCAGAGCTTTGAAAAATGGTTATTTTTGACTAATATTCCTGGGCCAGTATGGTAGGAGATCATAGAGAGTTGTTTGGAAAATGATGTGTTTTGATCTCCTTCACACAAATCACACAGTTGTCCTGGTTTACTATTAAGTGGGCCTACCAAAGCTCACCCAGAAAGTGTGAAGTCAAACACTTTCACGGCTGGCATCCATAGATTTTCCTTAGTTTTTTTCCGGGCTGTGAGGCCGTGTTCTGGAAGAGTTTACTTCTGACATTTCACCAGCATCTGTGGCTGGCATCTTCAGAGAGTGGTTGGGTAGGAGTGTGTGTGGGGTTTATATACTGTGAACCCCTGTTGGGGAGGATATGTAAATTTATGTATTTGAATGGCTAGTTTCTGGGTGCAGATATGCAAGGAGGATGAGTGTCTGTTTGGCTAATGGTTGATTGATGGCCCATTATCTGCTGGAAATCCCCTGTCCCTTGGTGGAGTTCCTTTGTAAGTGTTGAGTTTTGATTCAATTGTTTTTCATGACTGGGAGCCAGATTTTGTTTACTTTTAGGGTTTCTTCTTTCCTGTTGAAGTTGCTTCTCTGCAACTTCTGTGTGCATTCTGACATGATAGTTGTTGGCTTGGTCCAGAATTTCGGTATTTTTATATAACATTTTGTGTCCAGGTTGGTTTATAACATGGTCTGCTACTGCTGATTTTTCTGGCTGGCCCAGTCTGCAGTGCCAGCCACAGATGCAGGCAAAAATGTCAGAAGTAAACTCTTCCAGAACACGGCCTCACAGCCCGGAAAAAAACCAAGGAAAATCACCCAGAAAGTGTTTCCAGGAATACATTTTAAAGCCTGAGGAGTAAATACTTTGAAAGTGAAAACAAGATGAATGGGAAGGCTGCATTTGATCCCCTAACAGTAAGCCAGAGACAGAGCAGCAAAATATTTATACAACTGCTACTGTATACACAGTTATTTGAATGTCTGGAGATTTTCAGACAACACTGTTATAGTGTTACTATTCCACTTTATTTGCTATGGCTGCCTCCTCTTGAATCCTGGGATTTGCAGTTTAGGGAGGGGCATTTACCACTCTCAGGCAAAGAGGTCTTAGGCCTCACTAAACTACAAACCCCAGAATTCCACAGCAGGAAGCCAGATCAGTTAAAGTGGAATAGTAACACTATAACAGTGTAGTGTAGTCTGAAAATCTCCCCTGCTTCGTCCTTTGGTAAGAAAGTCTTTGTGTCTATTTATTTTTATCTTTGAAGAGTTTTCTGGGCTCGCAATCACAGCAAGCTTAGCATAGGTTGGTTAATTTAGACCTGAAATAGATATAATGAATATTTAACTAACTACTTGTTGGAAAAATTCAGTATTCTCTCTCATCCCCACCCCCAATCTGTTGCCATTAGGGCAAGGGGGTAATAGCTAGGACAGAAGTTCCTCCATGTTGAAATCCTTTTCTCTCTCATAGTTTGCAACTAACCATGTGACCTAGGGCACCTCTGTTGGTCTTGGTCATATAGAGGTTTGTCCCTTCTCCAGTAGTTACCATGCTTTTGTCTCTTACCTTCTTCTTCAGCTGCTATGTTCTCTCTACTCTTTGAGCTAGTGAGTCAAGATGCAGCCTCTCTCTCTTTTACCCAAACCTATTAATTAGTTTAGTCTCAATGCATATGTAAATGCAGAGCCATAAGTAAAGTTTGAAGTTGTTTAACTTGAAGCTGCCTACCTCTTTCTTTTTTTGGAATTTGGGGCAAAGCAATGTACATTTAGTCATGCCTTCCTTCTTAAACTGCTGCTCTGCTAGAAGAAAGTTAACTCTTAACAGTGTTAACTTCATAGTTTCCAAGAAAAAGGGTGGGCTAACACCCAGGGACCCTCTAATTCTTCAACACTTGTAGCCTCCACCCCGAGGTCACTTCCACCTATTGCTCCTGGAAGCAGCCCATGAGACAGAGAACATGAGTGCTCAACACAGTTGTATCAGTTCTACACTAGTGCAGTTGGCATGGGCATTGCTATTTTCTCCAAGGAGAGAAGAGGTGGAGAGCAGGGGGTGGAGGACAGAAGGGAAGCCACTTGCAGTTTGGGTCAACTTGCATGCATCGAGTTTAGGCAAGTTACTTCTTAATCCAAACCCCCCATCCAATACCTATCACAGCCATTAGGAGCAAGATTTTTCTGCCCTACTTTCACAATTTTAACTTCCGGAGACTCACAATTTTCACAAAGTCAGACTAGGGACAAAATATTGATATTGCTATATTTGCTGGAGAAAACAAAAACTATCCATGGTGTAAGGAAATAGTTGGAATGTATGCGATGATTACCCACTTTTTTTTTACATTGTGAGGGGTGCTATTCTGCTGAGAGTAAGCCCACGCAAGACAAGAGTTACAGAAAAGTGATTGCCAGAGGAGGTTGTGACCCCTGTCTAATTACCCCCCCTTTATTTGCCTTGAGACCCATGTATTACAGAAATATTATGGGTGTGGATGTGGGAAGAGATATTTAATACTAGATACTATCCACTTCACTTACCATTAGGGTTGCCAGAGTGAAAACTGGAGACTGGAGACCTTTCGTGGGTGTGTAGAAGGGGGAATTTCAGCAGGTGTCACATGTTACCTGAGAGTGTGACAAGCAACACCTGCTGAAATTCCCTCTTCTACACAACCGTTAAATGTAAGGGGCCTTCTCCAGTTTTCAGTCTGGCAGCCCTACTTACAACCTCCCCTTCTTCTATCACTGTGTTTTAGCCTCTCTCTTCTCTCTGGATCCAGTGACAAGAATGGCATAAGCAGACATGTGCTGATGTAATAGGGGAGAAAAAGCATCCATGCTTATTGGAAAGCAGGAAACGAGCAGGTGACCAATGCAAGCATATGGTGAGCAGTGAGCACTGCAAACTGTGTTAGAGTCAAATAAGGTAACCCTGTGTGGCAGACTGTCTTTAGCAAGCAATTTGGTTCCAGGTACACTGAGGAGCATGATGCCATTATTAGATTAAGAGAGAGTGTACACAAATATCACTCAGGACAGAATGACCTTTCCCTGGCAAACAAACCCACAGACGGAGACGTGAACAGTGGAGGATTTGAATAGTGTCAGACTGTTAACACTTAGCCACAGACAACTGGAAGGATTTGAGTCCATCTGTTTAAGCCTTCCTTAGTTAGACTAAGCCATCTGGTGGGAAGAGAGCTGGGATATCGCTGGGGGAAATTCTGTCTAGAGTAGCAAAGTGGCAAAAATAAACCTCTTTGCTCTAATTTGTATCCCTGTTTTGCAGGAATCCCAATTAGATGCAGTAGACAGCAGAACATTAGTGAAATGGAGTGTTTGCACATATAATCAAAAGGCAATAATGTCCTTTTGCTCCAGGCTTACCATTCTCTCTGCTTTTTCATTTTGGAATAATATCTAACAGATTTAGACCAGTTCCCTCATTACATACATCAACTTGTATCATCAGTGTGCACAACGACCTTAGGTATGTAAGTATGTTGCCTCTTGGATATATACAATGGGTTTAGGTATATTGCCTCTTTCAGTGTGCTGATTGGCTGCTTAGGATCCCTTCTATCACTCCCTCAGCCAATCACCACTCACAAGCAAATTCCCTCGCCACCTCACAATCTACTCCTGCCACTCATGGCCAATCTGCATACTTGGAGGGACTAAACAATGTGCTACAGTGTTGGCTATAGTTATTGAGGCTGCAGGCCTTTCTAGTTCACCAGTGTCTCAGGGCTGCACAATTCCCACTTATGATTTAAGTCTACACAGTAATATAATTTCTATTCCTGCTGCGATGGGACCCAGGCAGTCAATTGGTGGAGGCAGTGATGGGATGCTGCCACCGCCACAATAGAACCCAAGCAGTCAACTGGTGGTGGCAGCGGACAACTGCTGCTGTGACAGGACCCAAGCAGTCAACTGGTGGTGATGACGGTGGGGGGAAGCCACTGCAACAGGACCCAGGCAGTCAACTGGTGGCAGCTACAGTGGCAGGAAGCCACCGCTGCTGC
Organism: Gambelia wislizenii; assembly: GCA_030847615.1. Lineage (NCBI taxonomy): Eukaryota > Metazoa > Chordata > Lepidosauria > Squamata > Crotaphytidae > Gambelia > Gambelia wislizenii. Next base: position 157,774,903 of record JAUMIR010000004.1, on the reverse strand, counting down.
TGCGACAGGACCTAGACAGTCAACTGACAGTGGCAGAGGTGGGATGCCGCCGCTGCTACAGAACCCAGGCAACCGGGCGTGAGGTCTACCGGACTTTTTTTGGGAGTTTGTTAACGGTGTATGGTACACCGGGTCTAGCTAGTATTCATATAATCAGCTGAATCATGATCCAATTGGCATCCACAAAAGTTAGCAGTTCTGGGATCTAGCATCAAACATTAAAGTAGTAATATACACTTAATGGAAGGTAATTGATTAAAAATCTTTTGATAAATCATTCAAGTGACAGAAGAGCCAGTCTAAGGTATTTTCTGCCTGAGGCAAACAAAATGGCAGCTTTCCTGCACTATACTGTGCTGAGAAGCTGACAAAATTGGCAGATAAAATTTCCTTTAACACAGATTTATTTATTTATTTATTATTTATTTAGTTATTTATACCCCGCTCTTCAGCCACAAGGCTATCAGAGCGGCTTACAAATTGTTTTAAGCAATAGCTATTTACACATCTACACTGCATTAAACAGCTTCCAATGTTAGATGGCAGGACAGTGTCTGCCACCACACTTGAGGACAACTGGGTAGTTCAGGGGGCATAGGGTAGATTGTGTGGAACACAGCATTTTCAGCTTGCCATGCCTCACTACTGTTCCCCCACCCATTTATTTTATTTATTCATTTGTGTAATTTATATGCCACCTTTCTTCTGAAGCAGGACCCAAGGTGGTTCACAGAAGAAGTAAAATCACAGTTAAAAGCAATTAAAACTAATTAAAAATACACAAAGTAAAAACAACAACAGATAAAACCAATGTGAAGTCAAAGGCTTTCACTGCCGGCATCTATAGGTATTCTGTGTTTTTTTTCCGGGCTGTGAGGACGTGTTCTGGAAGAGTTTATTCCTGACATTTCAGAGAATTCTCTGAAGATGCCAGCCACAGATGCAGGTGAGATGTCAGGAATAAACTCTTCCAGAACATGGCCTCACAGCCTGGAAAAAAACCATGGAAAACCTGTAGATGAAACCAACATAAAAAACACACCCTGATAAAAGCCATGCAGGTGAAGTTATAGATCAAAGGCCTACTTGAATAAAAACGTTTTTGCCTGCAGGTGAAACAAAAACAGGGATGGGGCCAGCCTAACCTCCCATAGGAGGGAGTTCCAGAGAGTGGGAGAGCCACTGAGAAGGCTGTCTCTCATGTCCTCACCAAGCAAGCTTATGATGGTGGTGGGACTGAGAGAAAGCCTTCCCCTGAAGATCTTAAAACCCTTGCAGGTTCATAAAGGTGTTGGGGTGTATGAGCATAAAAATTAAAAGAAAACATTATTAAAGATTCCAGGGAGCAAGCCCTTTAGGAATATCTTCTTAAGAAAAGTTTCTTTTAAAGTAAGCAGAGTTAATGTAGGGAAGACTGACCAAGCTCAATTTGCATTTGTATGTGTTCTCAATCACCCAGCATTAAAGTCAAGCAGACAAATCAAGGACAATAAAGACATTTGCTTAAAAATACGTATCAAAAGTTTACTGAAGGTATAGCAATCTTAACCTACATATTCAAAACAAATCTAGGTTCTTGACTAACTAAGAGGATTACTGTTCAGGGTAGAAAACTCACCCAATCTTGGGAAGTTCAAGTTAGGATAATCAAATCAGAAGTTTCTAAGTATTACAGCGGTAACATCCATATTTCCTCAGAAAAAGAGGTGTTTGTAGGTAAGTGAGAGCTCATCTCTCTTCTTTGTGAATGGAGGTTAGATGCATGGTAGGAAGGGGAGAAAAGGGAAGGTAGGAATGAAGAAGCCTCATGGAGAAGCTGCAACCCCCCCCCAAAGAGACAGAGCATCATAAAACATTTAAATTAGGAGGCCATGTGATGAATGACTCAATGGTCACCCATAGCTCCAAATGGCTAAGATAGCCTGAGATGAGAAGGGGGTTAGGAACTTAAAAATGCAAGGAATTTCCTAAATTTCCTAAGCAGGGGTGCAAGAAGAATGCTACATTTCCCACAAAAGGGTGATACAATCTTTCAGATAGTTTGGATCCAAGCCATACAGGGTTTTATCACTCAAGACCAGCACTTTGAATTGTGCCTGGAAATGAACTGGCAGCCAGTGAAGCTGTTTTAACATGGGAGTCATATGCTCCCTATAACTGGCCCCAGTCAGCATTCTGGCTGCAGCATTCTGGACCCGCTGAAGTTTCCAAACAGTTTCCAAAGGCAGCCCCATATAGAGTGAGTTACAGTAGTTCAAACAGGCTTTAATCAAGGCATGTGTCACAGTAGTCAGATCTGACATCTCAAGGAATGGGTGCAGCTGACACACTAGTTTTAACTGCAAATGCACTCCTGGCCACTGCTGAAACCTGGCCATCCAGGCTCAGAGCTGAGTCCAGGAAAACACCCAAGCTGTGAGAGTGAGATTTCAGGGGGTTTGTAACCCCATTCAGCACAGGCGGGGTCCCTATTCCCTAATCTGCCTTTCAACTGACCAGGACCACCTCTGTCTTGTCTGGATTAAGTTTCAATTTGTTTGCCCTCATCCAGTCCATTACTGACAATAGGCATTGGTTAAGTACTGACACAGCTTCCTTAGAATCAGATGGAAAGGAGAGATTGAATTGGGTGTCATCAGCATATTGGTGACACTGTACCCCAAAACTCCAGATGACCTCTCCCAGTGATTTCATGTAGATGTTAAATAGCATGGGGGACAAAACAGAACCCCGAGGGGACCCCCCAGGCCAACGGCCAGAGCATCAAACAGGAGTCCCCCAGCACCACCTTCTGAGTTCATCCCTCCAAGAAAGACTGGGACCACTGCATAACAGTGTCCCCAAGGCCCATCCTAGAGAGACGGCCCAGAAGGATACCATGGTCGATGGTATCGAAAGCTACTGAAAGGTCCAGCAGAACCAACAGGAACACACTCCCCCTGTTCAGTTCCCTGTGTAAGTCATCCATCAAGGTGACCAAAGCTGTCTCTGTCCCATACCCAGACCTGAAGCCAGATTGAAATGGATCTAGGTCAGTAGTTCTTGACCTGTGGTCCAGGGCTTGAAAACTGCTTGGCTCACCCCCCTGCAGTGGAGTGGCCACATTACAGGAGCCAAGGCTGGCTGGCTTGGCCTGTGCATTCCCATTCAATCCACTTCAGCCACAAACTTGCAGGAAGAAGCAGAAGAAAAGTCTTCCCTCCCACTTCAATGTCTCTGAGGGAAGGTTTAATGCAGCCTTTCTCAACATTTTTACCCTGGAGGAACCCTTTAAGTGAATTTTCAGATCTCAGGGATCTGTGTATTGAAAATATAATATCTACAGCTTAAAAAAAATGTTTTGCCCTCCCGTATCCACGGGGGATACGTTCCTAGACTTACTGTGGATACATAAAACCGTGGATAATAGCAAACCCTATAGAAATGAATGGTTTCCCTCCCAACTTCTGGTGGAAGCATAATGTAGAATCGCACTGGAGGACCTAGAAAATACATAGAGAGGACATATCTTTTTGGACATGGATAAGTGAAACCATAGACACTGGCCACGTGGATATGGGGATCAACTGTAATTGCTCTCTCTGCCACTTAGCACTGCCTATCAACAAGGCCAATGTATACAGAAGAACCCAGTTGTGTTGCATGAAGAAGCAAGGCCTGGGTGAGTGACCCTCCCAACACTAGTAAGAAAATGGAAGGAGAACTGGGAAGATCTAGGTTCGAATGTTACTTACTCAGCTAGGTATCCTTGGGCAAATCACTATGTTTCAATTTGATGTACCTCACATGGTTGCTTTTAAGGACATGAATGCTGCTTTCAATGACTCAGAGGAAGGTCAGGATTAAAAAGCAATCAATCAATCATTCTTTATTATGGCCTATTAAAAAGCAGTACAGACGTACAAGAAGTAACAATGCCCAGCTCTCTCTGAGCCCTAAAAATGATATCCCTTGCAGGGTATGGCAGCTAATCAAGAGCTATAATAATATGTACATACTTCCAAAATGGACCCAAATATACATACTGACATTACAGCATTCTTTACTCTCCTGATGTAGTTCCATTACTCTAAGTGGGGCATCTCACACTTTTGCTCCACCTACCATGGATCTTGGAAGCTAAATAGGTTCAGGCCTGGTTAGTATTTGGATGAGGAAATTCAGGTGATGGAATTAATTGCACCCTGCTCTTCACCACCCCTACACACAGACAGAGAGATACACTGCTTCTAGTGCGGGTGGCTCCATTTAACCTTGCAGTGCCTAACATCCTGCTTTGCAACAGCTGCAGAACTGTTTGGGCTGGAAGTCAACCTGAAGAAAATGGAAGTTCTTTACCAGCCTGCACCACAGGACGAACACCACCATTCCCACATTGCCGTTGGCAAATCTGTGCTCAAGTCCGTTCAGCAGTTCACCTACCTGGGAAGCATAATCTCCTCAGATGCCAAGATTGACAAAGAGATCGATCACAGATCAGCAAAGGCATATAGCGCATTTGGAAGACTTTAGAAAAGAGTCTGGAGTAATAAACACCTGAGGCGAAGCACAAAAATCAGTGTGTATAGAGCCATTGTACTGTCTGTTCTCCTTTATGGGTCTGAAACATGGGTCACCTATCACCACCACTTACGACTCCTCGAACGCTTCCATCAGCGCTGTTTACACACAATCCTAAATATACACTGGACTGACTATGTGACGAATGTTGCTGTCCTTGAGCAAGCAGGGATCACCATCATTGAGGCAATGATATTGAGAACACAGCTGCGCTGGGCAGGGCACGTTTCTAGGATGGAGGACCATCGCCTCCCAAAAATACTACTCTATGGTGAACTCACCACGGGTCAGCGTAAGAGGGGCGCTCCAAAAAAGCGATACAAGGACTCCCTGAAGCAACATCTCAGGCTCGGCCAAATTGATTGCCAACAATGGTCCACCCTGGCCTCACATCGGGAGGCATGGAGACGCACTATCCACAATGCTGCAGCCTTATTTGAGAACTCACGCCGAACAAGTCTTGAAGAGAAACGACAACGCAGAAAGAATCACAACCCAGAAACATCACCCAAGGAGACCTTCTGCTGTGCTTTTTGCAACCGGACTTGTTTATCTCGGATTGGCCTTTTTAGTCATCAGCGCGCTTGCAGAAAGCGCGGGATGAGTCCTTCCTGAATCTTCGTTTGCGAAGAAAAGCCAGAGAGAGAGTGTACATTCTGACAGTTCAAATTATGGTTGCCTTAGGAGAGGCTTACAAGACACAGCCAGTTTCTTATATTCCTGAATCTTCGTTTGCAAAGAAAAGCCAGAGAGAGAGAGAGAGAGAGAGAGAGAGAGAGAGAGAGAGAGAGAGAGAGAGAGAGAGAGAAGTCTGGGAGGCTCCACACAAAACCCTAAAGATTTAACTCACTTTAGACACATGCACAGTTATATCCTGATTCTATGGGCTGAGGTTGCAGGCTGCACAGCCTCATGCAAAACCCCCTCCTTCCCCAAAGTGTCTTCTTTTCTCCCCACCCCCACTTTTCAGTTTGCACCTCCCTTTCCTCCCCATCTTTTGCTCCTCCTGCCCTGCTCCAACTCCTCCCCAGCAGTGAATCCACCCCAGATGCTTTGCAGATGCCACCACTCATGGCAAGGTAAGGTGTGGCAAGTTGGAAAGGAAGACACAACTGGCCAGGTACGCTTGCACAGTGGCTACCAACTTCCAACAGCTGCTCCCTACACACCATTGGGCAGCGAAGGCTACCAAAAAGGGGCAGGCAGAGGCTAGAGCTGAGGAAATACTTTGGGGAGGGGGAGAGAGAAGGAGATGGGGCCCCATCATTATGGGGGGGTCCGTGGTAACCCTCCTACAAAAACATTATTAGTAATAATCTGAATATCCTGTACTGTGAATAGGTTAAGTTAGGTTAGATAACATTGACTTGAGATAAACATATGGGCCCCCCAAAATAAAGCATTGCAGGGCTGCCCAAAATTCCTTAAACCAGCCCTGGGAAAAGCCAAGCCAGAGCAGAAAAGAGGCAGGAACAAAAGAGTTGGCCAGCAGGGAGGGGAAGTGGAGGGCTGGCAGGGCGAGACAGCCAGGACACAGCTGGGTCCTAAAGCCCATCATGTCTCGTTACTATTTCTCGTGGACCCCTTAACTATGTCTGGCGGAACTCCTGTTGAGAAATGCTGGTTTAATGGATGGTGTATCATTAAATCATAGAGTTGGAAGACACCACAAAGGCCATCCAGTCCAACCCCCTGCCATGTAGGAATACACAATCAAATCATTCCTGACAGTTTGCCACCAATCCTCTGTTTAAAAACCTCCAAAGAAGGTGACTCCACCATACTCCAAGGCAGTGTACTCCACTTCCGAACAGCTCTTACTATCAGGAAGTTCTTCCTAATGTTTAGGTAGAATCTCTTTTCCTGTAGTTTGAACCCATTGCTCCGTGTCCTAGTCTCTGGAGCAGCAGAAAACAAGCCTGCTTCTTCTTCAGTATGACATCCCTTCAAATATTTAAACATGGCTATCATGCCCCCTCTCAACCTTCTCTTCTCCAGGCTAAACATGCCCATCTCCCTAAGCCGCTCCTCATAGGGCATGGCTTCCAGACCTCCCACCATCCTGTAATTGTATTATTAGTATTAGTATATCATCACCACCACCATCATCATCAGGTATTATTATTATTATCATCATCATCATCATCATCATTATCATCATCATTATCATCATTATGTTTTTAAATCTTGACTTAAGTCTTGAGGGTCCATGGAAACAAAATATGTTTAAAGGGGGTAAAGAAAAGGTTAAGAGCCAATGATCTAGATTATTCATTTCATCCAGAAACCTCTGGAGCTGGGAGGCCACCACATGTTCTAGAACCTTGCCCAAAAACGGAATGCTAGAGACTGGCCGATAATTATTCAGAATGGTGGGATCCAGGGAGGACTTTTTTTAGCAACAGCCTCACCACAGCCTCTTTTAGGCAGGATGGAAACTTTCCTTGCTGCAGTGAGGCATTCAACACTCCCCCCACCTGCTCAGCCAACCTCTCTCTGGCTGCTTTCAAGAGCCAGGAAGGGCAAGGATCCAGTATACATAATTTCCGGCCTGAGGTAGCTGCTTCACTTTGCTTTATGGTACATGCAGAATGTTTTAAAGACTGCGTCTCATAAAGTCCTTAATGTGTGTAGGGGCTGTAGACCATTTAAAAATTTCCATAAGTCAGAAGTTCAGGACTATATACAATAAATGGTGTTTGCTATTCCAAACGGTAGCCCTCCTTCTCTCCTCCAGTAACGCTGAGGCCTGCATTCTGTTATTAGTCCCAACTAGAGTAAACCCACTGAATCAATGGGATTTGACTAATCATTCAATAAGTGATTCAATGGGTCTACTGAGTTGGGGGGGGCTAACCAGGAGGATTCAGGCCTTAATCATAGAAAGTATGTGATCTGATGCTTACATTGTTATGATTCCACAGGCTGCATCAAACGATGTGGAGGGGATGTGGGGACTCTTACATATGGTCTCGAGTACTAGACCAGACTTCCTGATCTTAGTACTCTAGATATTTTGGACTACAACTCCCATAATCTCCTAGTCAGCATAGCCAGGAGAGCATGGGAATCACAGTCCAACATATCTGGAGGGTACTAGACTATGGAGGAAATCTGTACTAGCCATTATCAGGTAAATGAAAGAGATGCAGGATTGATGTTTCAGTGTCAATCATGTGCTTCGCATGTATTTCCAGCCTTATTAATCAGCACTCAATATTTTGATGCTCCTGCAGTAACAATTAACCTCAATTCCAATGTCTGTGTTGCTTCCACCATCGCATAATGAGCAGACTTTGTGAGAATGTCTGAAACCTGTTGTCCCCTTGCTCTTCACCCTCCCAATGTTGGCTTGAGAGGAGACCATGAATTGGTAGTCTGAGGACATGTCTTGTCTAGCGAATTATCCCTGAAAGAACAGCTGGTGTCTAGCTGACAGGATGAGTAATACCAATGACTCATGAGGCTGAGACCTACTGTAGATCCACAATAATAATAATAAAAAAAAACCCCACTGGAAATCAAAATAATGAAGTAACCTGAGGGGTGGAGGAAACACAAGTAAGCATGACGCAATGAATGCCTTTCACCTGTTTCCTAACTTTTGTGAGCCACAAGGAGGCAAATAATGAAAAATAAAGTTATGTGTTAACATATATATGGTACTCTATCACTAAAAATGCCTTGCTGTTAACCTTAGGGGGGAGTAGTGAGGAACTCTTAAAACTTAAACCTATATTGTAGCCTCAGTTCTGGCAAAAGCTATGCTACTGTGCTGAACCTAATCTTCAATAACACTTTTCTGGATTCATCCATGAAGTCCCTTTTTTTGAGTAGGGTAGAGACAGGGCATTACACACAGGCAAGTTCACAACTTGGAAGTAACTAGTCACAAATAACTAATTGATTTTAATTAATCCCTTTCTCAATAACAATAAGGTACAGTTATGTGACGTTATGGCTATAACTTAATACTTGATAACATAACTCCTTTTGCAGTGAAAAATTGTAACATAGTTAATTTTCTTGTCACAGGGATGTGTCCACACAAAATGGTGGAGGAAAAATATCACGTGATCCAAATACTGTTTCACACTATGCCTCGCGTTGTTGCCTTATGCTTTGTTGTGGGTATTGAGGTGATAAGGAGGTATATAGGAGGAGAATGTGTTATAAACCACAAGGGAGCAGATTGTGTAATTAAAAAGTAACAAAATGTTGAGTCAGTTACTTTTGAGAAACATGAAATTAAAGCGTTACTTTTAAAGAACTGTAAGTAAAAAAACAGCTATTAATGAAAGGACTGGTGGTGGTGGAAAAAGGCTAGGATTATAATGGCAATCAATTGCTTTTTGAAGGTAAACTTCTAAGATCTGGGCAATGAGAAGTTTAAGGCTCACTGCAGCCCCCTGTGGTATTACAGTCATTGGGTAACTTCCCTTTATCAGGAAGACAGCTTTTTAATTATCCAGGATGACCAGAAGATTGTGCCCTTATGGGCACTAACTGTTAGCAGATGGTTTTGATATAGAGATTGCGCTGGACCATGTGGAATGTGAGACCTATCTGGGTCTGATAAATGATGTCTGTGTGCCCTTGAAAAAACTGCTATTTCTGAGACAGATTTAGAAATGGTGATGGATCACGAATCTGCTGCCTGGTTGGGCTGTGTATGATGGTTGCCTCCTCCAGTGCTTTGTTTGTATATTTGTAAATAAACCAAATGTTTCAAAAATGTAAAAAATGCCATAAACCCCATGACCTTTCCTTCAAAGGGAGCTAAACCCAGTAGTGAGCAGCCCATGAACTTTCTTACTGCACCAGGTGGGGAATCCTACCCCTAGCTTCTCTAGGGAGATTTTCAGACCGGCTAAATATGGCATAATACCGATGCCAGGAGATCGCTAAAGGCCTTCCTTTTCAGACAACGTCATGCTCCTGTTTGGCTGTTGTTACACCGGCATTTCTTTTTATTCATGGGCTAAGTCGTGAATTGATCCCCTGTCCCATTTCTGTAATGGAATGATGTGCGATTGAAATGGTGCCCTGTTATGCTGGTGTGATGCCAGCATCAACGGGAGCTCCGTGCCATAACACTTCCGGGTGAGATTGGGACATCCAGGTAAGTGACACACTTTTTTGTACCCTCCCCGGGTTATTTGGGATGTTTTAAGCATGTTTTGTACTTGCTGTAACTTTTGGATGTGTATTTTGCTTTTACTTTTTGAATTTCTCACATGCTCATATCCTCTGGAGAACGGCTGGGATTTGAAACCAGGAAGTGAAAGGGGCTCCTTTCACTCATGGGCTGCCCTGCTGAGGGAAGGACACATGAACAAGGTGGGTGTGATTTTTTTTTACTTTTCTATTGTTACAGGGACAGGAGAGGGGCGGGAGAGGAGATTGTGAGAGGGGAACACTTTTTTTGTTCCTTTCTGAAAACCTCCTAGGTGTTATTTGTTATAATTCTAGCTATGCATTTCCCCTCTCCCCTTGATGGGTATGTCTGCAAATTTATTGTCATCTTTAAACATATCTTTGCAAACCTATGCATTGATTGATTGATTGATTGATTGACTGACTGATTGGATGAATGATTGAATGAAATATTTCTATCCCACCCTATATCAGGGCACCATACAAGTAAAACCAATGCAATCAAGTTAAAACAATTTAGAACAATAAAAATAATTTAAATAGACTAAATTTGATTGACAAGTTAAAACAAATTAAAACAATAGATTGAAACAGTTGTTAAAACCATGTGTATTAGCATTTTGAGATGAATCAGTGAGGCTCAAAGTTTTAATAAACAACCATGTTTTTACTTAGTGCCTGAATGAAATCAGTGTTGGTGCCAATCAGGCCTTGAAGGAAAGGACATTCCACAGTTGGATGTCACAGCTGAGAAGGTCCTCTCCTGCACCCTCACACAGTGTATTGACCTCACTGGTGGAATGCAGAGGAGGGCCCCTGCAGCAGACCTCAGGGCTTGGGCAGGCATGCAAAGGAAGAAGCAGCCCCTTAACTGTTGAGGTCACAAGCCAGTTAGGGCTTTAAATACCATTATATGAACCTCAGATGCAGCCCAGAAGCCGATTGCCAGCCAGTACATTTCTTTTAAGGAGATTTTCACATGGGGCCAAAATGCCCCGTTACTGCCCCGCCACCTCCTCTCCTGTTCCTGTCACAGAATAACATAAATCTTTCCCACACTTACCTTAATTCTGCGGCAGGAATGGGCTCCCCCTCCCCTTCCTGGTCAGCCATAAATGCACCCGTCGTAAGGCTGCTTTTACGACTGGCTGTCTGAAACGTTATCATGTTATTGTGTGATAACAGCCGGACAGTAAATTTAAAAAATAAAACTCCCCCAAACATAAAATCAGTTCACCAAGCACGAAAACATACTTTAAATCGCATAATCAAAACAGGGAGGATAAAATAAAGGGTGCCACTTACCTGGAGGTCCAGATCGTACCAGGAAGTGCTCGGAACGGACCTCCTCTCCACGGCTGTCATTTCGGAACAGGAACGGGGCTCCTGTTCATGCACGCCCATGATTGCGTGATAGTGACAGAACGGGAGGTCTGTTCACAATGAAAAATCGTGATCACATTGTTCTGGAACAGTCACGGGAGCAGGATGGATGCAGGACAGAATGGGGTCAACATCATCTGAAAGGGAAAACCTTTCCTGACCCAGTTCTGTTCCTGCCATGGGATATATAGCCCGTGTGAAAATCTCCTAAGACTGGTATTATATGATGTCTATAATGTATTGCAGTAAGCAATTGAGTGCTGCATTTTGCACTAGCTACAGCTTCTGTGTCATAGCAAAAGCAGCTGCATTTCTGTACTGCTTTATAGTACTAGGCACTCTCTAAGCGGTTTCCAATGTGTTAGCTAATTGCCCATAACAAGCTGGGTACTCATTTTACTGACCTGGGAAGGCTGGAAGGCTCAGTCAACCTGGAGCCCTGCAGGACTGAATTCACAACATTGTGGCTGTAGTACTGGCATTTTAACCACTACACCACCAGCGTTCTCTGCCCTTGCTTGACAGTGTTAATGGTGTGAGTACTGGGAAACTGCCAATCAGCCAGTTGTTAATCCATTGCAAAGCAAATATATTCATGCAATATGGGTCCTGAATGCAATTCAGGTTCAGTGTCTAAACATCACTGAAACTTCTGATTGACCTCTGTAATCAACCTATGTACACTTCCTAGGTGGCAAGTGTCACAGAGCTCAGTGGGACTTGGATTCTGAGTAAATAGGCATAGGAATCAGCTAAGTATGGTTTACGTGGTGTTCAAGGAGAGAGATCTTCTGCTAAACATCAGAGTGACACTTTTTCATTCTGACATGCATGTGTTTGCTGTACTTACAGTTGTCCCTTCATATTCGCTGGGGTTTGGTTCCAGGATCACCACCGCCCCCTGTGGATATCAAAATCCGTGAATACTCAAGTCCCATTATATGCAGTGGCATAGCAAAATGGTGTCCCTTATATGAGATGGCAAAATCAAGGTTTGCTTTTTGGACTGCTATTTTTTAAAGAATATTTTCAAGCCATGAATACTTAAATCTATGGATATGGAGGGGGACTGTATAAGGAAAGCAAGCCTTTTTTTTTCTTTATTGACACTGCATATGTAACCCTCTTTGCACAAGTACAGACATCCCTGTGCTCATTTATTTACTGTTAGCCTAGGGCACCATGTCCTTAGCATAATTACTACCTTTTCCTTGTCTTTCCAGATAATTTAAGCACATAAGGGCCACAGATAATGTCACCCACATGCCTTTGTCCTTTCCACTGTAAATATTCCTTTTACATGAATTCCTTGATGGCTGCTGACACACTGCAGAAATAATGCAATCCAACAGCACTTTAACTATCATGGCTCCATCCTATGGAATCCTGGGATTTGTAGTTTGTTGTGTGACACCAGAGCTCTCTAGCAGAGAAGGCTAAATATCTCAGAAAACTACAAATTCCAGAACTCCATAGCATTGAGCCATGGCAGTTAAAGTGAGATCAAACTGTATTATTTTTGCAGTGTGTCAGTAGCCTTAGTGGTCAATTTTACAAGCATTTCATTACATGTAGGTAATGAGCTGAAGGACAGACAGCAAAGGAGTTAAAATTGAGGCAGGCTTAATTATATTTCTTCAGAGTTTGAATACTAAGGACTTTATCAGACTAGTGTCTAAAAACACTATAATTCCACAATTGAAGAAAGTGGAAACATAGTGGCATGATTACAGCAATTATTGCACATCACTGTAATTGCATAATACTAGCACCACGGAATTATCACACAACAACCACTAGTGGTTTAAGAACGAGATTTCAGCTTATGCTATAGTAACACTTGTTTTCGCATTGCCTTCTAATGACAGAGTATTAATGCTTCCTGCTGACAGGTGCATGCACCTTTAAGAATTTTTTTTCTTACTTCTCTGATTTTGCATAGGTGAGATTTTGGCTGTTCTTGCAAGAAGACATTTATTTAAACACACCAAAAACAAATAAATAACAAAAAAAAAATCACAAGCAAACACTTAAACATAAAACGGTAGCAAGAAAAGGTGTTGGTTGATCAAAAGAGCATCCTGTAGCTCCTCTTCATGATCTCCCTCAGAAGTTTAATGATGTGTTCTCACTGGAGGAGGGGGAAGAAGAGAGCTGGCAATTCACACTGTTCTCTCTCTGGCTTTTCTTCGCAAACGAAGATTCAGGAAGGACTCATCCCGCGCTTTCTGCAAGCGCGCTGATGACTAAAAAGGCCAATCCGAGATAAACAAGTCCGGTTGCAAAAAGCACAGCAGAAGGTCTCCTTGGGTGATGTTTTTGGGTTGTGATTCTTTCTGCGTTGTCGTTTCTCTTCAAGACTTGTTCTTCGTGAGTTCTCAAATAAGGCTGCAGCATTGTGGATAGTGCGTCTCCATGCCTCCCGATGTGAGGCCAGGGCGGACCACTGTTGGTGATCAATTTGGCCAAGCCTGAGATGTTGTTCCAGGGAGTCTTTGTATCGCTTTTTTGGAGCGCTCCTCTTACGCTGACCCGTGGCGAGTTCACCGTAGAGCACTATTTTTGGGAGGCGATGGTCCTCCATCCTAGAAACGTGCCCTGCCCAGCGCACTGTAATTGCGCAATTACAGTGGGATGTGATTGTTGCACACTTGTCAATACCATGATATTGAGGGCTATTGACGGCTTTACCTGTCAATTAAAAGTTACCCTAATTAACGGGTGGTGCACACACAGACCACAGAAGGAGAGCAATGTTATGCAATAACAGGAAACCATTTGTGATACTATTGTGTCATAATTCCGCTATTTCAGACCTGTCTGATAAATTTCTAAGGGGGAAAGTGGGAAGAGTTAAGGAATTTCTAAAGTCCCGCCCAACTCCCAAGTCGTCTAGTTTTAACTTGGTATCTCCCAGCAGCCTTAAAACAATAGGTAAGTTTAGAGGATTACCTCACATTGTTTGAGAACTGATCAAAGTCTCCTTTGAAACCTATCTAGATATTATTATCTTTCAGTCTGAAAGTCGAGGAGAAAAACTCTGTTGTTAGCAGTGAGATTCCTGATTTGTGGTTTCCCCTTCTTCAAGTGGCAGAAAGAGTGAGTTCAGATTTATAACATTACTATTGGAAAAGTAGTACAGACCGTTACCATAACCAAGAATGTCTTTCTAAATCTCATTGAGGGAGACATTGCGAAAGAGAGCGACATAGCATTTGTTTGGGACAGGTTGTGTGGACTCCTGTTGGTATCATAGACATGTGTAAGTTGTACACGTGGCAGTGATAGTTATTTGCATACTCAACTGGCTGATCACACTAATTGCATGGAAATAATGATATTCCTTCCAGTAGGGGCACCGTATGAAACCGTGCTGCTGGAAATGACTCCAGCAGTGAGTTGCAATGTTTTGCCTCATTAACATTATCTGCTTGCATCTGCTGGGTTTTATTGCAGCATTTGCCCTGTGAACCACAAAGATGACTTCTCTTTGACTTCTTAACTACAAAACATGTAATGCAAATGTGGGTTTCATATCAAACACTGTGCATCACTGTTTTTTCGGTTAACTTTTTTGTTACCTTTGAGATGCAGAGATATTAGGAAGGCAACAGTACCGTAATTGTTGTTGTCGTGTGCCTCAAGTCGTTTCCAACGTATGGCGACTGTAAGGCGAACCTACCTTAGGGTTTTCTTGGCAAGATTTGTTCAGAGGGAGCCATCCTCAGTATATATTTGTTTTTCACAGTGCAGCCTCATTCATGAGGACATGAAATGACTAATTTGAGGATTTAATTTTTGCCACACAGTGGCAAAATTTTAAGAAAAAAATATATTCAGAGTTAATTATCAGGTTTAAAAAGTCAAATTGAGCCAAGTTCTAAAATGCAGAGGGGAAACTGGAAGAATAGGCTAGAGTAAAAATGGGAGATGGCCCCCATACCTTTAATGGTGAGGTCGTAGCTATTTGAGTGTTGGATTACAACTCTGGAGACCAGGATTTGAATCCCTGCTCAGCCATGAAAACTCATTAGTTGACCTTGGGCAAGTCACACACTCTCAACCCTCAGAAAACCCTGTGATAGGTTTGCCTTAGAGTCACCATAAGTTGAAAATGACTTGAAGGCACACAATAACAAGAAAAGGGAACTTCAGTAGGTGTTGTTTGTTACCTGGTACCATGCCAAGCAACACCAGCTGAAATTTCCTCCTTTACACAACCTGTAGTTTTCAGCTGCCTGCAGTTTTCAGCCTGCAACCCTATGGAAGACATTGATACAAGAGCACAAAGCAGAAATGAGAGGCATGTTGCAGTCTAAAGCTGTAATCCTATACACATACTAGCAATCTTGTACATTTACTCTTATGTATTTACAAAATAAGCCCACTGAACCCAGTGGGACTTAATTATGGTTAAGAATAATCATGATTATAATTAATCCAGAGCCTGAAAAATGTACTCTTTTATAACTCCCAGAATTCTCAGTGGCTATGCTGGTTGGGGGATTCTAGGAGTCATAATCCAAAAATTGGATTTCCTAAACTCTGCATTAATTGCAATCAGGTTCTGGATTAATTATAATGTAAATTCTAAGCAAGGTTGCCAGAGAAAAATTGGACATGGCTTCTGTATCTTTAATGGTTGTATAGAAGAGGGAATTCAGCAAGTGTTGCTTGTTACCTGGTTACCTGACTAGCAACACATTCTGAAATCCCACCTTCTACACAGCCATAGAAGGTACGCCAGTTTTCAGTCTAGGCACTCTAAATGCATGTGAGGATGGTGTAGGGCTGAGGAAGCCAACATTTAAATCCCCACATGGCTGTGAAACTCATGGGGTGACTATGGGTGACAAAAAAATAAGAAAAGGACTATACAGTTGCCCCTTCATATTCGCTGGGGTTTGGTTCCAGGACCTCCCATGGATACCAAAATCCATTAATACTCAAGTCCCATTATATGAAATGGCATAGCAAAATGGTGTCACTTATATAAGATGGCAAAATCAAGGTTTGCTTTTGGATTATTTTTTAAAGAATATTTTCAAGCTGTGAATACTTAAATCCATGGATATGGAGGGACAACTGTATATGCTGTCTTGAACTCCTGGGGAGGAAAGGTGGGGCATAAGTGAAATGAATACATGAATAATGCTTGTCTGTAAACTGGATGGCCCTTATGGTCTCTTCCAACTCTATGATTCTAAGTGTTAGGTTGCCAGAGAGCCAGAGTTGTGTACTGGTTTGAGCATTGGACTGGAGACCAGTGCAGACCCCACTGGGTGACCTTGGGCAAGTCATACCCTCTCAGCCTCAGAGGAAAGCAAAGGCAAACCCCCTCTGAACTAATCTTGCCGAGAAAACCCCATGCTAAGTAAGAAATGACTTGACACAACAACAACAACAACAACAACAACAACAATTAGGTTAACCAACTTGGGGGAAATGAAAATGAAAACTAAAGTGACCAAGAGAGTCCTTTGTCTTCAAAAGCACCTTGATGTGGAGGAATCAGCATCTGAGGCTGCTTTTCACAGCATAGACATGAATATTATTTATTTTATTTTATTTATTTGATTTATATGTTGCCTTTCTCCCAGAATGGGGCTCAAGGTACTCACAACAAATAAAATCTGATTAAAATTACAATAATTAAAATTGTGATAATTTAAAATCAGATATGAAACATATAAAAGTTAAAATGTCTGTGCAGAGCAAGGAGCTGTTAAAGTCATTGATATATGGATCAGCTGAAATGTTGGGTTTGTTGTTGGAGTAGTTGTTGTGTGCTTTTAGGTCATTTCTAACTTTTGGCGACCCTAAGGCCAACCGATTGCGGGCGGGGGTGGTGGTTCTTGGCAAGTTGTGTTCTGAGGGGGTTTGCCTTTGCCTTCCTCTGAGGCTGAGAGTGTGTGACTTGCCCAAGGTCACCCAGTGGGTTTTCATGGCTGAGCAGGCATTCAAACTCTGGTTTCCAGAGTCCACTAATGCTGAAACCACTACACTGGCTTCCACAGTAGTTTAACAGTAATCTTCAAAGATTGGATTGAATGTAACAGGTAGGAACTGTCTCTTGTTTTTTTTTTTAAGTGCCTTACCTAATATGTTGTTTGCCCCCCTGCCCTCCCCCAGAATCTCATTCCTGCCCATTGCAGCTCTAGGCAACCAGTTTCCCTGATCCTGTGATTTTAGTTCAGGACAGGCCCTCACTCATGTAGCTTGGGGGCCATTTATACAGCAAAATAAATCCTCAAAGAATTTGACTAGACACCTGATAGTTTCCCCGTATTTCGAAGCCACAGTGCCCTTTTCAGAAGGAGGGGAAGTGAAAAACCCATAAGTCGTGCAGTATCAGCTTTCGCTAATTTTCTAGACTTTTTTGATAAAGTTTGCAAAAATGTGCAAAATTGATAGTGTGAACTTACATTTCGCAAATGTCTGTGTGAACTTACAGCGACCGTCCTGAAGCAGCCTGAGCAGAGCTGAATCCTGATTAGTTGGACTGACCATTGTGTGTCTCCTCCAAATAGACGGAGGAGCTGGAGGGAGAAATCCACCGAGCCCACCATTTGCCCCTTCTTCTGCTTGCAGCCCACTTCGAGAAATCTGCTCTGAGCCCTTCCTGTCTGCTTCAAAGGAAGGCTTTGGGGGCAATAGCCCAGGGAAGATGGTTGGGAATGGGGCTAGCCCCCGCTTGGGTTGTGTGTGTGTGTGAGCGTGCTGTAACCGGCTGATCACTCGATCGTTCCTTTGTGTGTGAGAGAGTCTGCTCAGCTGAATCTCAGCTGCTTCAATCATTCTTTTGTGGGCTGCTTTCCTTCCCTCCTTTGTCATTATTTATGGGTCTATTTCCCCCTCGCATGAGAGGGAGAGAAACAGGCTTAGATTGTAGAGAGGAGTGTGCTCAGCTGCATTCCAGAGAAAAGGAATCTCAGCAGCTTCAATTGTTCTTTTTTGTGTGGTTGTGCTTTCCTTCCCTCCTTTGTCATTATTTACAGTCTATTTTCCCCTTGCCCTGACCCCCTCCTTGCTTCCTCCCCACTTCCTGCCTGGCTTAATGATCTGGAGGCCATGCCCCCCCTACCTTTGTCTGTGTAAACTATGAAAGCCGAAACTCACAGCATCTTCCAAATTAGCAATAATCATGTGAACTAGGCACTGCTGATGCAAAAGGGCAGTAATCCAGAATTTCGCGCACTTTATCCTGCTGTGTAACCGGCCCCCTGGATTCACGGTGTGGCAAAGGGTGAGGGAAAACAGCCCCAGGAAATAAATCTGGGCCACAGGTTGCCACACAGAAACATGCTGATTAAATGCTGCTGAATTTGAAAGAGAAATTATGAGGTTTTCTATAATTTCCTACACACTCACATTTCTGCATTCAGATATATCCTGTGTGCTCCATACATATGCCCCAACTCCCTCCCTCTTAAAAATATTTGTCTGCACTATAAAAAGAACCATAACATATGCCCTCCCTATGCTGACCCCCATTACATTTATTTATTTATTTAAATATTTATATACCATCCTCTGAGTGTACAGTGGCATTTGATAAAAGTCTGTCTGACAAATTTAAAACAGTATAAATGGTTAGTTTGCTTCCCACTAAAATAAGCATGTGCCAGCAGCAAGAGTGACTTAAAACCTCCCTTTGGAGTCAAGGATGTAGGAGCCAACATGTTTCCAGCTTCAGAATGTTTCTTTCTTTTTAAATGGGTGTTATTTTGTGACTTCTGTAGTAAACAAAACAAAAGAAAAAGATGAAAAAAGGGCCTTTGGTGATCTCAATGAATGCTTGGTGTGGGATGAGCATGCTGAAAATGCTCTTGTAAGGACTAAATTCTGAGATTTCCTAAATGGGAAATTGGCACAAGGAAAACGGGTGACACACTTTCCATTTTCTGTGTTTTTTCTTCAGTCTTCTAAAGTAAAGAATGTATCTTCATCTCTGATCTCTTCTTCGGTTATTGTTGTTGCTGGAAAGGCTATATGTCAAGTCTGTACTTAAGGTAAAGTCTGGTGGGGGGGTTTCTTTTGCCAGCATAAAAATGTATTAAAATATGCTGGCAAAAGAATGATTATGGGGGGGGGGTCTCATAAAGTCCTTACTGTTGTATGTTATTGGATTAGTAAACAGAAAACCTATATACATTACCATATTGTTTAATACAGTAGCTTGTTTAACTTAAGCCGTCTGAAGGCTCACACTAAGATTCTAAACTATCTAGTTCGTGAGCTGCTCTTCGCTGCTGCTGCTGCCCTTGTCGCTCACACAGAAGCATCTCTGCCAGTGCCTAACATCCTGCTTCGCAACAGCTGCAGAGCAGTTTGGGCTGGAAGTCAACCTTAAGAAAACGGAAGTTCTTTACCAGCCTGCACCACAGGACAAGCACCATCATCCCCACATTGCCGTAGGCAAATCTGTGCTTAAGTCCGTTCAGCAGTTCACCTACCTGGGAAGCACCATCTCCTCAGATGCCAAGATTGACAAAGAGAACGATCACAGATTAGCAAAGACATATAGCGCATTTGGAAGACTTGAGTCTGGAGTAATAGGACTTTTTCGGATGGTGATCTGTAATGCAAGAAGGCTCGTCCCTCTTGCGAGGCTGCTGTGCAGCGGGGGGCCGTTTTGGATGACGCCATCCCCCTGCTGATTCTGTTCCGGAAGAGCTGGGAGGCTACAGTGCCATATTTGGCCATTTCCTAATCATGGTCAACTTCCTAAATATACTCTGGACTGACTATGTGATGAATGTTGCTGTCCTTGAACAAGCAGGGATCACCAGCATTGAGGCCATTATATTGAGAACACAGCTGCGCTGGGCAGGGCATGTTTCTAGGATGGAGGACCGTTACCTCCCAAAAATAGTACTCTACGGTGAACTCGCCACAGGTCAGCATAAGAGGGGTGCTCCAAAAAAGCAATACAAGGACTCCCTGAAACAACATCATCTCAGGCTTGGCCAAATTGATCACCAACAATGGTCCCCCCTGGCCTCACATCGGGAGGCATGGAGATGCACTATCCACAATGCTGTAGCCTTATTTGAGAGCTCACACCGAACAAGTCTTGAAGAGAAATGACAACGCAGAAAGAATCACAACCCAGAAACATCACCCAAGGAGACCTTCTGCTGTGCTTTCTGCAACCGGACTTGTTTATCTCGGATTGGCCTTTTTAGTCATCAGTGCGCTTGCAGAAAGAGCGGGATGAGTCCTTCCTGAATATTCGTTTGAGAAGAAAAGCCAGAGAGAGAGAGAGAGAGTCAGAAAACCAGTGAACTAGCAAAACAATCAGGCAGAGGCTGGATACTTTTTTCCTTTTAATGGGTGGGTTCCTACTTTATTTTTATTTCTTTGATTTATATCCCTCCCTTTCACCTATGCAGGATCCAAGTACTTCTCTCACATTCAGTTATAACATTTTCCCTCCACATACATTTGCTTTTTCCTTAGTTTGCAATCGATCAGGAGTGGTTTACAAGCAACAGAAAACCATCTCCCTCTTAAATTAGGCTGCTGAAATGAATAGGGGGAAACAGGAGTAAATTTTTGTATGAAAAGGCATGTATGGAAGCTCTACTTCTGGTGCTGAAAATTATGGATCTGAGTATGTGCTCAGAAGCATCTTGTCTGACAATTGTAACTCTGCTCTTTTGAACCACTGTTTTGCAACTGGCTATATTGAATTGTTGGTGGATCTTGGGATTTGAATGAAAATCAAAGTAGACCCACCCAAATGCCCAAGTCTGCCTCTCCTCGCATTGCCCCATTGATTTTGAGTTTACCTGTCTTGATTTATGCTGATGTTCCTTAAAGTTATGTTGTTTTGTAGCAGTTTGCAAACATTATTCTGTTTCAGGATAAAAAGGGAAAAGAAGAAAAAAGGGTGTTGGTGGGGGAAAAAAATCTAGCAGTACCTTTGACATGAACAGATTTATTATAGCATGAGTTTTTGTAAGTATCATTCCACTCTTTTAGTGCATGTGAAAGTCGGCTGCTATCCATGAAAGCACACACTAAAATAAATCAGTGTCAAAGGAGCAGCTCGATTCTGGGGTTTTTATGTATTATTCTATTTAATTATATTGAATTGTTTTGAATTGCTAGAATTGTTTTTATATTTATATTTTTAACTGCCTGTGCCTGCTCTGGAGACTTCTGGATATAGGACAAGATAAAAATATTTAAACAAGGGAAGTGTCTCTTGACAGGGACCAGTGATTTCACAAAATAAAAAAATAAAAAATGGTACAGTTCCTTTAATGGCCCTTGAAGCATCCTGTTTCGGTATTTCAACCTGAAAAGGTAGAGATGGATGACCAGTGCTTTGTGGCAGGCAAGCTAGTAAACTAGATTGCTCCCTGGAAATCCCTGGAGATAGACACTTCTATTGATAACCCATGTGCTGCTTCTATTATCTGATAAAATAATATAAAGTCTTCATAAATCTCTATTCCAATGCTATCTTGTCCAAAGGGTATGAAATCCCATAGTTCATTTCCCCAGGAATTTCAACCCCCTTGAAGAACTGGTGAGCATGTAACAATCTGGTGGCAAAATTGATGAGATTAGACTCCTGGAGTTGGGTTGACTTGATTGGGATTGCTAATGCTTCTATACTATGGAGAAGATCCAAGATGATTCAAGTACTGTATATCAGACAGCAAGCTAGCCATCAAACTAATAGGTTATTTTATTGTGGAGTATAGCTCCCAGGCTTCCTCATCTGGCATTGACAGGGACCATGCTGGAATTCTAACTGGAATCCTGTTGGCAACACACAATGGTGAAAACGCTGTTATGCTGCTGGTTGTATTTTTTATTTTTTTGTGATGGAGCAATGGACATATCTTCTTGGTTGTGCAAGTGGAATCCACTGGCATACCTGTTGCCCTTATCCTTAGAAGTCACTGCGCAACTGCTTCTCCTAGTGTAAATGGGAAATTATAGTAATGTTATGTTACTCTCCTATTGGAGTGTGTATTGGCATGGGTCTAGATATGTAGTCAGTTCTACAACAGTGTGACTTTGTATGAGAGCTGCATAGTTTGTGCTCCTTGTAACACTACTGGTGCCAATTTATGCTATTTTGGCTCTCTGTTAAATCCTGGCCTCTGAGAGCTGTAGTCCCCAAGAGTAACCTTTTCAGGATCTCAAAAGATCTTCAAAAAGAGGCTGGACAGGTATCTGCTGTGCATTCTCTACCTGGAGTTCCTGCATTCAGCAGGGGGTTGATCTTGGTGGTCTATGGGGTCCCTTCCAACTCTATGACTTGATGATTGTGGAGATTTTCAGAAGCGATTTTCGGCAGGATATATTCCAAAACAGCTCCGTTGCTGCTGCGTGGCAGGGGAGCAGTTTCAGACGATGCCGTCCCTCTGCCGAACCCCTCCGTGTCACTTCTGTGACAGAATGGAGGAAACCACGTCGTATTTCACTCACGGGCAACAACTGTAAATGGAATATGATGTGGTTTCCTCCATTCTGTCACGGAAGTGACACGAAGGGGTTCAGCAGAGGGACGTTGTCGTCCGAAACTGCTCCCCTGCCGTGCGGCAGCAACGGAGCTGTTTTGGAATATATCCTGCTGAAAATCGCGTCTGAAAATCTCTTCTGTCTTGAAGACTACCCTAGAAAGTCAGGCTCACTTATGCCTCTAGATTCAGGCCCAGAGTGTAAATTGAGTGTTTTCAAAGTAGCTATAAAGAAAGGAGTGCCTAGGGATTACTTTTCTTCCCTTTGCTGCCCATGTTGGCACTGGGTGAACATACTTCCTGCCAACAGAAGGAGGGTGGAAAAGGAGGAGATGGCAGCCAAGTCACTGTTGTTCACTAGGGATTGCTGGAACACTTATTTCCATAAGAATGTGTTGGCTTTTACATGTGGGATACTTAGTAGTTGGCTCTAGTATTAATGAAAGCAAGAGCTCTGTGTACTTATAAAAAAGGGAAAGATCCAACAGCACTCCTGCCAAGACGAATTTAAATTCTATGATCTCTCTAAATTATGCAAACTTCCTTTTTTGCATAATATATTCAACAATCTATTTTGCTCCCAGTAGGCATGGTAATCAGCATAAGCTTATTATTTATTTGAGAAAGCTGATGCATCTAATGTAGGGCAAGGGTGATGAAGGGATTGAACCATGTGGTTTATTTACAAAGGGCAAAGGTGTTGCAGAGTTGACATGACCTTCCATCTTGGAGGGAAAAGGGGTTATCAAAAGGCTATTTTGCAAGTATCTTGCAAAAGCCGGATGTGTAGATAGCCATCAACATGTTATCATAGATAACTGAGCAGATCCAAATGAACCCTGACATTAAAGTTTTGCTAACCCTGATGGGTAAATATATCCAGGGAAGAAAGCAGAAACTGTATTAAAGTGACAATTTACTCATATCTTTCCTATGATAGGCAGGAATTGTTCTTCATCTGCAAAGAGCAAATTGATTATGGTTAACTGGCTGTTATTTGGGTGTATTGTCAATAGAGGTGCCAGCAATAATATCCTAAATCAGGGCTAGGGAACTTTTCGGAACTTCAAGGTTGTTTTGAACTGCAGCTCCCACAATCTCATACTATTAGTTATGTTGCCTGGGTTTTCTAGGTGAAGAAGTCAAATACCTGTAACCCCATTCATTCCAGAGTTTCTTCAACTCCTCCTTAAAAGGCCGATATGGGAAAAACTCTAACCTTAGGATGACTGCATGTTATCCATGAATCAGTGTGAAGGCTGAGATTCTCAAGAAGCTGCATTCTGTGTTCAGTACCATATTCTGTGTTTTCATGCGATTGCAACATACACGTAGCCTTCATTATAGCTTGTCTTGCAGGCTTGCATTTTTTTGAGCTCTTGTTGTGTGGGTGCTTCTTTCTGGCTCAGCAAATAGACCATCCCTACCCTTGCAATGTTACAGAGTTGAACAATCGCACTTAGCAAATATCTTTGCTGTCACCCATACTATCTTCATTTTGGTCCATTATATTATTTCATCAACCAGGAGCCTGAACACTGTACTCACAAGCTAAGTAAGCTGCAGCTCAGAGCATGGGTGAACAGAGTGTGGCTTATGAGTAACATGCTGACTCCCAAAGCTTTTTATTGGTGTGGCCTACATGCCTATGGAGCATTCTGATGCCCCCCCAGTGCTGAAAAAAATTGAGGGCAGTCTCCGGGAGCAGTAGTTTGTAGCTTTAAGTGGTTGGTAGGGCAAAACAAGACTCTTTCCAGTTGAAAAACAAAACTGGAAGTGGACATCTGGGTTGGTTTTTTCTTTCCTGTATTTTGAGGGTGTTTTTTTTGAGGCGTTGTCTTTGAACTTGATGCAGCCCACAGCAGGTGTTAGGGATGAACATCTGGTCTCCAGCTTGACTAAAATTATCCACCACTGGTTTAGGGCCTCAGATTATGAGAGGGCTCCAAATACTCTGGCTTTTCTTCGCAAACGAAGATTCAGGAAGGACTCATCCCGCACTTTCTGCAAGTACGCTGATGACTAAAAAGGCCAATCTGAGATAAACAAGTCCGGTTGTAGAAAGCACAGCAGAAGGTCTCCTTGGGTGATGTTTCCGGGTTGTGATTCTTTCTGCATTGTTGTTTCTCTTCAAGACTTGTGTGGCGTGAGTTCTCAAATAGGGCTGCAGCACTGTGGATAGTGTATCTCCATGCTTCCCGATGTGAGGCCAGGGCAGACCATTGTTGGTGATCAATTTGGCAGAGCCTGAGATGTTGTTTCAGAGAGTCCTTGTATCGCTTTTTTGGAGCGTACCTCTTACGCTGACCCATGGCAAGTTCACCGTAGAGTAGTATTTTTGGGAGGCGATGGTCCTCCATCCTAGAAACGTGCCCTGCCCAGCGCAGCTTTGTTCTCAATAACATGGCCTCAATGCTGGTGATCCCTGCTTGCTCAAGGACAGCAACATTCATCACATAGTCAGTCCAGTGTATATTTAGGATTGTGTGTAGACAACGCTGATGAAAGCATTCGAGGAGTCGTAAGTGTTGGCGATAGGTGACCCATGTTACAGACCCATAAAGGAGAATAGACAGTACAATGGCTCCATATACATTGATTTTTGTGCTTTGCCTCAGGTGTTTGTTACTCAGGTGTTTGTTACAAATACAAAAGAGGCCTAAAATACTCTAAAGGCACCAGATCCTATCTAATCTTGGAAGCTAAGCAGGGCTAGCCCTGGTTAGTGATTGGATGGGAGATGCCAATGAATACCAGGCTCTGTGGGCTACATTTCCGATGATGGAACTGACAAAACCACCTTGCCTAAGAAAACCCTATGAAATTTATGGGGTCATCATAAGTCGAGAAGCAACTTGAAGGCACATACACACACTAAATAAAAAACCCAAACTAAATTTCAATTTTGACATACTGCAATTTACATATTTCTTGAGAATACCATGTGAGGCCTCTTCAGTATGACATAATGTAAGGCCTGAGTATGTCTTAAGCAATCCCTGCCTGAACAGCTGCTGGAAACTAAATTGTTGGTTCATGGTGGAGAACTTTACCATATGCATACATGTAGCTTATATACAACGGTTTTAGACATTTCACACACAAACTGGGGCCACCTCATTAGCAGTTCAAGGGCCTGATCTCATTCTTCAACTAGACTTTTTTTTTAAAAAAGCCATGGGATGGGGAGGCAGGGTGTGTTTGTTCGCTTTTGCTGGCTTTGAAGAACCCATTCAGTTCAACACCAAGGAGGTTACATCAGATGTTGGTTGGCAGTGTGAGCTCTTCTGAGGAGGCACCAACAAAGCATGGAGAGCAACAAATGGAAACCTAAAAAGAATTGCTTGTACCTTATTTGTGTGCTGCTCGGAATGCCTTACATGTGTGAGGAGATGTTTTTAAAAAAATGCAATTAAGTTGGATGGACTCAGTTGGACCTTGCAGCAAACTGAACAAAAGCCTAATTACCACAAGCTTGTTTTTGCTCCCAGGGGAGAAATATTACTGGTTTGAGGAGTTGCTATGGGAGCAGAAGCAGTTACGTTTTAAGTGCCACAGTGAGTGTAAGGCTATTCTGGCACTCCCTTTCTCCCAAGTAAATTGTTCTTTGTATTTTTCCATTTGCTGTGCGTGTGGGGAATAGATGTTTAGATCTGCTTTAGCCAGCCATATTAACTGATGTTTGCAAATTGCTTCTTATCATGGGAGCCCAGAGAATAATTCTAATCTAAACTAGATAATTTTAAATAGGCCATAAATTCTTTTCATTCCCAATGTCCGTAGGTTTCTGGGTCAAGTAAAGGCCAGATATTACATTTGACAAAACTCCCATTTGAGTGTGTAATTTGCACTCCTTTGTAGTTGAAACCCCAGCAGCTCATGGTGTGTGTGTGTGGGGGGGGGCTGAAAGATGTTGACATAAGGGCAATAAACTTGTTCTATAGGTATCCAAAAGCGAGAACATTCTCTCCATAGGGGTCACTTTACCACTCAGATTTCCTATTTTGTCCTTTGAGGCCATAATTGCTGGGGTCCATGGGACCCACTTGTGACAATAAAATTATGATATTAAGTTGGGAAATTTTAATTAGCTCAAAGGTATGGCTGCAAGAGGCCGGGTAACTTATGGGACCTTTGCACCTGTGTTTACCAGTCCTCACTCCAAGACAAAATGAAATAAAAATAGTTTTTATTGGAAAATAATCACAGAAGAATTCGCTCATGCACACATGTTCACAAGATAACCACACAAAGCTAACGAAGAGTCAAGGTGGAAATATTGGGATAGAGGAATACATTTGGGAAGAATGTGCTATATTTACCTGTCCAAAAAGCAGAGACTCATGCAGCAAAGAAACTCAGACTTGAAGCTGAGGGAGTGACAGCAGTCCAACAGACTGACAGTACGAGAAGAACTGTGCACACTTTAGCTATGATTTGGGGGTAATATTTATACCCAATATTGTACTCTTAAGGGTTGTTTTGAGTGTTAAACAATGTTTAGATGGGTTTGTCAGAGTTAAACAAAGGAAACTCCGGCTTCATTGATTACTTCTAATGGTTGAGACATTAAGGTTAATGGGTTTGTGGCAGCCTCTGTATTGTGGAAAAGGTGAGAGGGAAGGTATTTTGTTGACAATGGGGATTCCAGTCACTGTTTTTTTTTAGAGTATGACTCAGTGCCAGGTGCATCCAGGGAAGATTAGCACATTCTTTCTTAACTACTCTGACTAAGGGGCTTCACTTAATCCTATCCTGGAGGTGTTTGTTGGGGAATTTCCAAGAAAACTTTGTTAGGCCTTTGGGTGACCTTCACTTGAACCTAATTTGGTTTGCCCTGGTCTGCCTTAGACCTTGTGAACTGCCCAATGCCAAATTATGAATTTTTGGAGGGAGGGGTTGTAAGGCCACGTAACAGGCTTGAGAGAGCTTGAAAAGTGAGGACTAAAAACGTTAGGTCTCTTTCATACTACAAAATTATAGCGCTCTGATTCCACTTTCACACATCCCAACTGTCCTGATTTGGTGGGGATAGTCCTGACGAATTTTCTGCTGTCCTATTTTTTTCAGCTACTTTTAAAACATCGCAACTTCTTTCTCCTCCTTTCACTTTCTGCCTTTGTCCTCAGCCTACTTCAGTTGCTGCAAACTGAGTTCAAAGTGCAGCAACAGTTTGCACTCAGTTAACTCCATTGGGCGAAGAGGAGTGGAGGGGGCAAAATCTTGCCCTTCCGGTAGAGCCAGGCAAAAGCAAACTGCTGCAGCTTCTTGTAGCTTGTGTGTTCTTCCTCATGAATAACATTTCCCATATTGAGCACACTCTGATGTTGATTTGCCACATGTGCCCCATTTGTGGCCATGGTTCCATCCTGTGGAATCCTGGGATTTGCAGTTTAGGGAAGGGCATTTAGAATTCTCAGCCAGAGAGTTTCACTAGTGGTTTACTAAACTACAAATCCCAGGATGCCACAGGATGAAGCCATGGCATTTCAAGTGGAATCATAATTATGTAGTGTGAAAGGGCCCAACTGCAGAGACAGAAAGAGACAATGCCAAACATAAGGCAAAAATTATTGGCTTGTAAGCTTCAAGAGAGAAAACTGAGTTGAGCAGATATGTTGAAACTGTGGCAACTGTGGAAGAGCAGATAGGTGGAAAAGCAGCAAGGGATTACAATATTCTAAATGAGAGAGGATCAGAAAACACAGACAAGTTCTTTAGCAGCAGCAACAGAAAGGAAATGCACCATCCATCTCCCAGTATGGGAACCAAGATGGTTGAAGAGTTGTTGAAGAAGGACTAGCAATTTCAGAGATGTGGAGGAAAGAAAGAAACCAAGGAGTCAAAATGACATAAAGCTTATGTGTCTTTCTGGGACAAAGAAGATTTCAGTATCTAGCAGGGGATGATGGGAGTTGCAACCCAACATCTGTGGAGGGCAAAAGGTTTGGGAAACAACAGCAGTAATGACAAATGATTGGAGAAGAACATCAGTTGTCTCACCCAAGGTGCATTTCCCCAGCATTGTCTCCAACCAAGAACCAGATGTCATTCCTCTTCTAATTTATAGTTTGAATTTTCAGGTGCTTGTAAACATTATATACTGGAGGTGGGGACTCATTATCACCAGGATACCACTGCATCTTGGTGGCAAAGGCAATGTGTTTTTTTTGTCCTGGCATCTTAACATAAGAACATACAGTAACCAGTGCTGTACTCAGACCAAAAATGTATCTAGTCCAGTATTCTGTTCGCACAAAAGCACCAGAGCAGGACTTAGGTGCAACTGTGCTCTTTCATTAATGTTCCACAGTCTCTCTCTCTCTCTCTCTGGCTTTTCTTCGCAAACGAAGATTCAGGAAGGACTCATCCCGCGCTTTCTGCAAGCGCGCTGATGACTAAAAAGGCCAATCCGAGATAAACAAGTCCGGTTGCAAAAAGCACAGCAGAAGGTCTCCTTGGGTGATGTTTTTGGGTTGTGATTCTTTCTGCGTTGTCGTTTCTCTTCAAGACTTGTTCAGCGTGAGTTCTCAAATAAGGCTGCAGCATTGTGGATAGTGCGTCTCCATGCCTCCCGATGTGAGGCCAGCGCGGACCACTGTTGGTGATCAATTTGGCCAAGCCTGAGATGTTGTTTCAGGGAGTCTTTGTATCGCTTTTTTGGAGCGCCCCTCTTACGCTGACCCGTGGCGAGTTCACCGTAGAGTAGTATTTTTGGGAGGTGATGGTCCTCCATCCTAGAAACGTGCCCTGCCCAGCGCAGCTGTGTTCTCAATATCATGGCCTCAATGCTGGTGATCCCTGCTTGCTCAAGGACAGCAAAATTCGTCACATAGTCAGTCCAGTGTATATTTAGGATTGTGCGTAGACAGCGCTGATGAAAGCGCTCGAGGAGTCGTAGGTGGTGGTGATAGGTGACCCATGTTTCAGATCCATAAAGGAGGATAGACAGTACAATGGCTCTATACACACTGATTTTTGTGCTTTGCCTCAGGTGTTTATTGCTCCAGACTCTTTTGTGAAGTCTTCCAAATGCACTATGTGCCCTTGCTAATCTGTGATCGATCTCTTTGTCAATCTTGGCATCTGAGGAGATGATGCTTCCCAGGTAGGTGAACTGCTGAACGGACTTGAGCACTGATTTGCCGACGGCAATGTGGGGATGGTGGTGTTCGTCCTGTGGTGCAGGCTGGTAAAGAACTTCTGTTTTCTTCAGGTTGACTTCTAGCCCAAACAGCTCTGCAGCTGTTGCAAAGCAGGATGTTAGGCGCTGCAGAGCTGCTTCTGTGTGGGCAACAAGGGCAGCATCATCGGCGAAGAGCAGCTCACGGACTAGATAGTTTAGAGTCTTAGTGTGAGCCCTCAGACGGCTTAAGTTAAACAAGCTACCATCAGTACGGTAGCGTATATAGATGCCGTCGTCTTCTTCAAGCTCTGCCATAGCCCTTTGGAGCATCGTGCTAAAGAAGATTGTAAATAAAGTTGGTGCAAGAACACAACCTTGCTTCACTCCATTAGTTATTAGAAAGGGCTCTGAAAGAGCATCGCCATATCTGACTTGACCACGCTGTCCCTCGTGTAGCAAGATAATCATTTTAAGGAATTTGGGGGGACATCCTAGTCTTTCCAGGATCTGCCACAGACCTTTTCTACTTACAGTGTCAAAGGCTTTGGTGAGGTCGACAAATGTTACATAGAGACCCTTGTTCTGCTCTCTACATTTTTCTTGCAGTTGCCTAAGGGCAAATACCATGTCTGTAGTACTCCTATTGGCTCTGAAGCCACATTGGCTTTCAGGGAGAAGTTCTTCTGCAATAGCAGGAACTAACCTGTTCAGGAGTATCCTTGCAAGGATTTTTCCAGCGACAGAGAGCAGTGTTATGCCTCGATAGTTTGAGCAATCGGATCTTGCTCCTTTTTTCTTGTATAGGGTGATGATGACTGCATCTCGGAGATCTGATGGCAGTTCCCCTTTTTCCCAGCAATTCACAAGGAATTCGTGGAATTTTTCGTGGAGTGCATGACCTCTGTGTTTCCAAACTTCAGGTGGGATTCCATCAATCCCAGCTGCCTTGCCGTTTTTCATCTGCTGTATGGCCTTAAGGGTCTCTTCCAAAGTGGGAGCTATGTCCAATTCATTTTTCATTGGTTTTTGTATCATATATTGGATAGCTGAGGCTTGGACTAAAAGCAGGGCACCTCTGATACTGGTGGTAATAAATAGCCACCATGGTCAGTAGCCCTTAAGAGCATTATCCTCCATAAATTTGTCTGATCTCCCCTTTAAAGCTGTCTGACATGTCTCAGACACAAAGCTGTCTTTGACATGAAGGAATGGGTAGTGAGATGCTGGGTAGCTAAATACATTTGAAAGTCACTTAGCATATTCTGCTGTCAGTCTTCTGTACTGTTTCTCTTTTGAAAACCTTTGGCTAACTTCCTTAATATGCTTTAACTCTGAATCAGTTGTTGGCAGCAGCCTCGGAATTCACATTGACAAAGGTTAAACGGTATATTTCTATACTTGCGCTGAAGGGGGTCTATTAATAAATAAACTGAGCTGTGACTGGACTTTAAACATGCCAGAGGAGGTCAGCAATAAAGAGGTTGATAATATGATTTTGTCCTGCTGCCCAATATGTTATATAGGTCACATGTCTTGGGCCAGATAAGACATTGAAACTAATTGCAGTAGACAGGCGTGGAAACCTTATCAGAGCCTCCAGTATGTAGAGGGGAAGAAACATAAGAAAGGCCAAAGGGAGCTGGAGAGGAACGGATGGCATATAGAACAGGTGAAAACAGCAAGTCCTGGTAACAAAAGCCAGAGCAGACATGAATGAGCCAATCCCAAGATATTTTAATGAGGAACATTCTCCAAATGTTCTTGGGCTGCAATATCCAGCAATTATTTTATATTCCATGTCACCTTTTGGTGTATAAATCCATGTCACCTTTTGGTGTATAAAAATGTTTGATGTTAACAGTCAGCATTTGACAGTCTCTTGATAACCAATGTCCATGAGCAGTCAGCCATTGGCAGTATCACTCAGGTAGCAAACAACATAATGTTTACGAATTCATTTCAGGAATGAAAACTTCAAATGCTGATCACAGATTTTCATGATGAGTTTAACATTTTGAAGTTTTGACATGAATCTCTGAATTGTAAAGTACGAACATTCAAAAGTTAAGGTGTTTTTTTTGTTTTTTTTTAGGGGAAGTGTTGCTTTAGCTCTAAACATATTAATAATAAGATCTTTTAATTTCAGTTCAAAGATCAATGTCATTCTTATTTTTTTGCTGTCAACTTTGAATTATGAGAATCCCATAAATGAGAGACCTCCAGGAGCCCCAACTATTTGCTCCCCTGCTCAGGCCTTGCAAACTCAGATCTATAGCTTTCTTGATTGAGTCAATCCACCGTAATGTGGTCTCCCTCTTTTCCTACTGCCTTCCATTTTACCAGACATTATAATCTTTTCCAATGAGTCACATCTCATGATATGTCCAAAGTATGACAGCCTCTGTTTAAGTCATCTTAACTTTTAGGAAAAGATCAGGCTTGATTTTCTCTAAGACCCATTCATTTGTCCTTTTAGCAGTCCATGGTATCCACAGAATTCTTCTCTAGTGCCATGTTATAATACAATACTGCAATCCTATTTATGCATTTATGTATGTACTATGCATGTATGTATACCCTATTTATGTTTTTCTACTATACCATACTGCTGACTTGCAATACATGTAGTACGAACACACTTCTTCACATGACACTCCCATGCAAAATAGTTTCACAGTTAATTTTGTTATCCTTATGGATGACTTGTCCTGGAATACAGGGAGTAATACCACACTTATTCTCCTAGATTTCACACTGGTATTCAGTACTACAGGTTATGGCATCTTTCTGTGCCATGTTGCTGAGGAAGGTATCAAAGGATTTTGCATTTTGGCGGTTCCGTAATTCCTGAAGGATATGGCACCAGAAGGTGGTGCTAGGAAACTACTCAACATCTACTGACGTGTGAGGGACACTAAAGGTCCTTTCATACTCTTTGACATCTACATGTTCCACAGGATGAGATCATTCATTGATTCTAGTTGAGATTTTGACAATTTGTGTAAGTTTTCTTCTCCTTTATTTCCATCTGATTCTAGAGAAGGAATGGAAATCCTGAACTGAAATTTGAGACCAGTGAGGGTTTAGGTATAAATCCTGTCTGGATGAGGTAGCCTAGCCTCTTGCAAATCAGGTTCATCCGGTTCCCTGAGCTGGTCTCAGATTCAGAGCTGGCTGTGGCAGCTTGCCAGGTGCAACTCGTAGCCAGCCAAAGCTTTTTCTAAGCTAAACTTCATCACTGTCACCCTTGTTTTTGTGGTATGCAGATGAGAGACTACTGTAATGTGTATCATGTGGGTCTAGGGATCGAAAGAAGATTCTCAAGTATTGATTTCCAAGTTGAAAAATAGTTTCGCCAAGAGAAATCGTGTCAGGAACAATAACAGACCAGTGAGAACTTTGGGCAATTTCCCTCTGTTATTCAAACATCCCGTATTGTTGTGGAGGAATTATTCTGTGGAGAAAAATGATTGTGTATGTGCAAAACCCTATTCTCTGCCCAGGAAATGGGCTTCCTGTGCAACCAGAGCAAACATCTGTTTTCTATGCAGAAACCAGCTTTTTTGCACAACCAATGGTGGCACTAGGGGGCTGTGAAGAGGCCAGACCACACCAGGTGACATCATCCAGGGGAGGGGTGACACCAGTCTTAGTAATGCCACAGTGCACAACCCACCCCTGTGTTTTTCTCCACAGAATAATTCCTATGCATCCTATGCATTGTGTGAAACTTAATAATTTTGAATTTTCTGGGAGGAATTGAGAAAAGAAAGAGAGAAAAATTCAATTTTGAAGAAACAAGAGGGGAGGGAGATAATTACTGAGAATGTGAAAATTTTAAGAACATTTCTTAGGTACTATTCTGAATTATATAAGAAGCAACAAATTCCCCTCCTGAAGATAGAGGAATTTTCACAAAAACAGAATTTACCACTGATCTTGGATCAGTAGAGACAAATGAATGCACCCATCATAGTGAATGAGGCTTTTGAAGCAATCAAAAGAAGTAAGTGTGGTAAAACACCAGATGTTGCCTGCTGTTTATTATAAGAGTCTTAAGAAGGAACTTTATTTGCCACTGCAATGGAGTTTCAACATGATTTTAAGGAAAGGTAAAATCCCTGAGACATGGTGATGATAATGTTAATATCAAAAGAGTGTCAAGATATGATGAGGACAAGTAATTATATACCCATCTTTTTACTGAATAATGATTATAAGATTTTTATATTGATCCTGGCAGAGAGACTGAAGATTTTAAAAGAATTTATTCACAAAGACCAAAATGGTTTTTAACCTAAAAGACAATCATTAGACAATTCAAGATGTGTAATAGATATTTTGGAATCATAATGAGAAGCAAACGACACTGATATTTTTTGATGCAAAAAAAGTTTTGATAATCTAAATTGGGATTTTCTTTTTGGAATTTTAGAAAAGATGAAATTTAGTAACAATTTTATGACTTGGAGAAAAGCGATTTATGATGTACATAAAGGGCAGATTTTAGTGAATGGAGAGCTAACAAAAACAATTGAAATCCTGAAAGGAATAAGGCAAGGAAGCCTACTCTACTTTGTTGCTTATTTTGATTATTGGGGTTTTAAATAGAGGGATAAGACAAGAGAAGATTAAAACGGTAAAAATAAAAAAAGAAAATTTTAAACTAAGGGCTTTTGCAGATGATTTCATGATTGTACTGGGAAACTCCTTGGACAGTATGGAGAAGTGGCAGAGTTTAAAATTAACAAACAAAAGACAAAGATGATTGTTAAAAATATGACAAAAGAAGATAAGATGAAACTAATGGGAAAGTCTGGTTTTAAAACTGTGAAGAAAGTGAAATTTCTAGGTATTACAGTGACAAACAAAAACTACATTATTTCAAGATAATTATGTTAAAACTTGGAATTAGATGCAACAAGATTTACAGATGTGGAATAAACTTAAGTTGTCACTGTTAGGGGGGATCTCAATGATAAAAATGAATGTTTTGCCAAAAATGTTATTTGTTTTCTAGACAATACCATTTTTTTTCCTAATGATGTGCCATTTGGGGAATGACAGAAGGATTTGTCTAATTTTACAAGTTTTACAACATTCTAAGCAAAGAGAGGGACTGGGTTTACCAGACCCAAAAGTGTATTTTTCTGCTTGTTTTCTGGTGTGGCTCAAAGATTGGAGAATGTTGGAAAATAAAAGAATGTTGTATCTAGAAGAGCATGACAGAGGCTTCGATGGCACGGGCATTTGTGATATCAGAAAGTGAAAGTAAATGCAGATTTTAATACGTACTATGTGAGACATGCCATTTAAGAATTTGGAATAGATACAAACCTAGGTTATGCCCTAAAACACCTTTATGGATTTTTGCACAAGAAGCTTTTTATAGAATTGATAAAAATGAAAAATGAAAAATGGCTAACATACCAAAATCTCTTAAATTTTTGAAAAAGATAAATATATACTTAAATCTAATGAAGAACTGTTGTCGGACTATAACATTAAATGGTATTAATACAGACAGCTTAAGGAGAGGTTTAAAATGGGTAAAACATTATATGGGTTTGAACACAAAAAGATGGCATTTGAATTTTAATTCTGTACACCTGATGAACAGTTGATTGCTAAGATGTATAAAATGTGGAAAATTGAAATGGGAGAAGAACAAGATTGAATGGTAAAATGGGCCCAAAATTTTGGGTATAGTATAATGATGGACCAATGGGGAAAATGTGGTCAAAGGGATTATGTTATGATTTAAAAGATATTTTTAAATAAAACGATAGTGCAGTAGTGGTACAAAGGGGGTGCGGAGAGGCTGAACTGCACCAGGTGACACTGTTGGAGGGAGGGATGGCACCAGTCTTAATGATGTCACAGACCATTGGTATTTGACACCAGAGAGACTGGCTAAAATGTACAAAGGGGTTATTAAGGAAGGAATGTTTTATCTTAAGTGGTGGACTTGTGGAAAAACAAAACAATTCTGGAAACAGATACACTGTATGATTCAGAAGATTTTTAAGGTAAAAATTCAGTTAAAACCAGAACTGTTTCTATTGGGCCTGATGGGTGTTCAGAAGGAGATACAACATGAAAAAATGTTTCAATATATGATCACCACAGCAAGATTTTTGTATGTGCGGAAGTGGAATAACACAGAGACTGCATCACATTAGTAAAGAAGAACACAGAACACAGGAAGTGGAAAAACACAGAGACTCCATCACATTAGTAAAGAATACTTTACTAAGAGAAAAGCCATTAGATACTTTTTTTGAAAGATTGGAAACCTTTTGTTGTCTTTTTGTAAGAGAAGGGAGTGAAGATAACATTTGTGGGTTTTGAAAAATGGTAGTTTTTTTGATCAAGAGGTAGAGGTGTGGAAAAGGACAGGAATATAGTAGAAATAAGATTTAGTAATTTATATATACAGGTTGCCTTCCATATCTACAGAACTAATATCCATGGTTTCAGTTATCTGAGGGACACGAACTAGGGGACGCATATCATAGAGTTGTGCTGGAAAATGCCTATAGAGATGTCTTCTCTAGGAATCACTAGGTCTACCACTATGGTATGTTTGTACCAGAAGTCCTTTATTTTAATAGGGTTTGCCATTATCCATGGTTTCATTTATACATAGTAAGTCATAGAATCATAGAATCATAGAATTGCAGAGTTGGAAGAGACCACGAGGGCCATGGATACCAAAATCAATGGATGTTCAAGTCCCATTGTATACAATGGCATAGTCATTATAGTCCTTATATAAAATGGGAAAATCAAGGTTTGCTTCTTGGGATTATTATTTTTTAAATATTATCAAGCCGTGTATGGTTGAGTCCATGGATAAAGGATCCGTGGATACAGAAGGCTGGCTGTATTATCTCTCTCTGGCTTTTCTTCGCAAACAAAGATTCAGGAAGGACTCATCCCACGTTTTCTGCAAGCGCACTGATGATTAAAAAGGCCAATCCGAGATAGACAAGTCCGGTTGCAGAAGGCACAGCAGAAGGTCTCCTTGGGTGATGTTTCCGGGTTGTGATTCTTTCTGTGTTGTCGTTTCTCTTCAAGACTTGTTCGGCGTGAGTTCTCAAATAAGGCTGCAGCATTGTGGATAGTGCGTCTCCATGCCTCCCGATGCCTTCCATTGTTGGTGATTAATTTGGCCGAGCCTGAGATGTTGTTTCAGGGAGTCCATGTATTGCTTTTTTGGAGCGCCCCTCTTATGTTGACCCGTGGCGAGTTCACCGTAGAGTACTATTTTGGTGAGGCGATGGTCCTCCATCCTAGAAACATGCCCTGCCCAGCACAGCTTTGTTCTCAATATCATGGCCTCAATGCTGGTGATCCCTGCTTGCTCAAGGACAGCAACATTCGTCACATAGTCAGTCCAGTGTATATTTAGGATTGTGCATAAACAGCGCTGATGGAAGTGTTCGAGGAGTCGTAAGTGGCGGCGATAGGTGACCCATGTTTCAGACCCATAAAGGAGAATAGACAGTACAATGGCTCTATACACACTGATTTTTGTGTTTCGCCTCAGGTGTTTATTACTCCAGACTCTTTTGTGAAGTCTTCCAAATGCACTATGTGCCTTTCCTAATCTGTGATTGATCTCTTTGCCAATCTTGGCATCTGAGGAGATGATGATTCCCAGGTAGGTGAACTGCTGAACGGATTTAAGCACAGAATTGCCGATGGCAATGTGGGGATGGTGGTGTTCGTCCTGTGGTGCAGGCTGGTAAAGGACTTCTGTTTTCTTCAGGTTGACTTCCAGCCCAAACAGCTCTGCAGCTGTTGTGAAGCAGGATGTTAGGCGCTGCAGAGCTGCTTCTGTGTGGGCAACAAGGGCAGCAGTATCAGCAAAGAGCAGCTCATGGACTAGATAGTTTAGAGTCTTAGTGCGAGCCCTCAGACAGCTTAAGTTAAACAAGCTACCATCAGTACAGTCATGTATATAGATGCCATCATCTTCTTCGAGCTCTGCCATAGCCCTTTGGAGCATCATGCTGCAGAAGATTCTAAATAAAGTTGGCGCAAGAACACAACCTTGCTTCACTCCATTAATTATTAGAAAGGGCTCTGAAAGAGCATCACCATATCTGACTTTACCGCGCTCTCCCTCGTGTAGCAAGATAATCATTTTGAGGAATTTGGGGGGACATCCTAGTCTTTCCAGGATCTGCCACAGACCTTTCCTACTCACGGTGTCGAAGGCTTTGGTGAGGTCAACAAATGTTATATTTATTGTTTTGTAGACCTACTACTCTGATCTCCCCGTCTATTTTTTGGTTCTTCTTTCCCATGTTTTCTCCTCCTCCATATTTTTAGACACCTTGTGGGATCTTCCAGATCAGAGGTTGGAAACATTTGGCCCTTGTGATGTTTGGGAGTACAGCTCCATTACCACTGGCCATAGTAGGTGAGGCTGAGGATAGCTGTAGATCAAAACATATAAAGGGACAAAAGTTCATCAGTCCTGATCTACGTAAATGTAACCTACAAATAGCAGCTTGCATTCTAGATGTTCCACATAACCAGCCACTTATATTTATTTCAGATTTTCTTATTTTATTGTATTGGTGACTTTTGGAGCAAAGTGCCATTTTTTGCTTTAATTTTATACCTCATTCATTTCTTTTCAATAAAACTAACAGATTTGCCAAAGCTTCATTTGGCTTTGAAAATAAAAATTTAGGACTTTATCAGACCAGCCTCTGAAAACATCTCTTTCCCGACATATTTTGAAGCGTTTCCCCCCAGCACAATAATCCTTTTCATCATACCTTCCTGTAATATCGTGAAAAAGCAGCCCCAGCATTATTGGGGCATGAACGCTCGCGGTGTCTACTTCCATGTTCGCCAGAGCATGTGATCTCGGCAGTTCTCGCGAGAAGATGCAAGCGCCCTTAAAAGTTGAAAAACAGCTAAATTAAAACAAAAAAAATGTATACACAAGCACAGAAACACACTTTAAAAGTTCAAAGTAAACTGGGGAGGTTCCTAAAAAGAGCACCCCCTACCTGGATTTCTCAGTTTCAACCAGACATGTTCTTCCCATTGGTGATGTAATCACAAGAGGAAAATGGTGTGCGGTTTCAGATACAGGCAATACAGCACAAAAATGCCATGGTAGATCTTTTGATGGCTTGGCCTGTCAATAAAAAAGAATGCCTTATTTTCTGCACATAATTGCAAAAACACGATGCCATCTGGTATGCGTGCCCTTTCTCGTTCATTAGGCATCATTATGATGCCATATTTGCTGTGTCCGATAAAGTGCTAAGACCAATAAAACCTTCCAAAACATCCTGGAGTCACAAATATTTAATATATAAGAGAACAGTTGTTCTCAGTCTTTAATCTGCTACTGTTTACTAGTTATACATTATAACGGAATAGCTACAAGTGGTCATGTATGATATAAAAAACTGCACCCTTGACCTGACTAACCTTGCATGAAATACATAGATCTCATGTGTAGATTCCAGGTTGAGATTCTTGTATTGAAGGCCTATCAGCCAAATCTCCATTATCTTGCCAAAGCCCTTTTCTTGCCAAGTACATCAGCGATAGTACTGAGCACAGTTGACTTAGCAGGATAAGAGAAACAGCAAAAGCAAAACCTGTGAATGAGCTTTTGCTTGAGGATAATTTCACTACTCAGCTGAATGAGTCATCTTTACTGATGCATAATTTTGGAGCTCTACCATTTCTTCTCTTGCAGGCCTCCTTTCTATGCCTGTTGGGTCAGCCAGCCAAGAAACTCCATAGTTTGCAAATCAAGAAGCTGCTTTCTAAATTAGTTTGAAGAATTATGAGAGATCCAGTGATGATGATCAAAGCTTTGTTGGATACAGAGCAATTTCTAAACAAAAAGGAGTCTGTAGAATTTCTTTAGGAACAGTTTCCTGTTAACCCAGCTAGCCTCATGGTGAATCCAAATCACTTAAAATTGGCATCCTAAAGAGGCTAGAGCAGAGCGTCTTTATGAAAGGCAGCAGGCTGCTTCTTCTGTGACCAGTTACAGTAGGTGTACTGGAGTCTCTGCCCGTGAACCTAGATTTTTAATGTCATTTTTGAAAGTATCCATCCAAACAGAATTTTAATAGTAAACATTTGTGGTAATTCTAGCCTGTTTGCCAAACTAGGCAACTTTTAAAGAAACCAATTCATGGTGGGGGGAAGCTGTCATGAATCTTGAATTGAAACAGTTTGCTTTCATTCCTATTTATTATGAAAAGACTACAAATAGCAGCGTCTGTGTAGGAAGCTCTCATTGTTGTGTGGCTCTTTGTTTTGCCTCTTGTGTTGTCCTTGAGGAAGGAACAAATAGTTCATGTTCACACGGAAGCAAAGTTATTTATGCCTTTTCTGTTTTTAAAAAGAAGCCCCAAACATACTCTCTATAGCTATATTCCTAACGGTATAGGCTTTTCTCAAAGTAAATGTTTCCTTTGTTATACTGATATGGATGTTTTCCCCTCCCAGAAGCAGAAATATTTTTTGTCTGAACACGGCTCAATTCTTTGAGAGTTAAATGAGGCTCACAACACTCAGGTTTTTCACTGATTAGTTGGACAGGGTTGTGGAGGAATCTCTGGCCCCATTTTATTTCCTCACATGTTTCAGCATGGAAATGGCAAATCTCTGCTTTTGGAACACCAGTGTCTCCAATGTGGTTGCATCACAGAATGTGGGAAACATAGCATAGGGCAGATTCATGCATGCATATTCATTGCTTGATGACTGGCATCAAGCGGCAACTTGCATGTGTGAATGAGCCAAGTCCAATCTAACCAAACAGCCATTGTTTTCATAATACCTATGTGAAACTGATACAGAGAAAAAGTCACTTGTAGATGTTACTTACAGGTTGCCCCCCCCCCCCGTATCCATGGGGGTTCGGTTCCTAGACTTACTGTGGATACCAGAAACCATGGAAAATAGCAAACCCTATTAAAGTAAAGGACTTCCGTTGCAAACATATCACAGAGTTGCATTGGAGGACGTAGCGATCCCTAGAGAGGACATATCTCTAGGCATTTTCCAATGCAACTCTATGGTATGCGTTCCTATTCTGTCAACTGCAGATAACTAAAACCACAAATATTGGTTCCGCAGATATGAGGGGCTGTATGCTTTGATGAATGGGTGCGAAGCAACACATGGGGATAACAGAAAGCAGCCAGTCTTAGCACAAGAGAACCAATGAGAGGGAGGGGCTGCTGGAGGAAGAGTTTGTAAGAGTGGACAGTTGACAGCTGAGAGAGATAGTGGAGAGTGGATGTGTCTGGATGATGTTGACTGAATGAAGGAAAGGAGGTCTGGTAATACCTAGCATGAATTCTGTTTGCTTGGAACTAAGCACTGGAACTGATTAAAGTATCAAATATTCTGCATCATATAATAAACAAAGTCCTCTGACTGGCTTCCTTCACCCTGAATCAAGAGTGGTCACACTTACCATTAAAGAAATCACTTTTAAACAGACTCATCCACAGTAGGGTCATCTAGAAGCCCAGGACCCAAATCCAAAAAGGGATTGAAAAAGGGGACCTGGGGCAAGGTGAGAGTGACAGGTAGCCAGGGCTAGGAACTGTGGGGCCAGCCTGGTTAGGCCAACATCACGACGTGACATTCATACCAAATTCTTTATAATTGAGCCAGTTCATACATTCAGATGACAATAATCATGCACTGAGGGTCTGTTCCAACACTTGCCTTCAAGCTAAAGTCCTAAATCAGAGCTGAACAAGTTTCCAGAGGGAGGGGCCTACATTGAACCCCCTCAACACACCAAAGGCTGCACTGTTGCTGTCACTGCTGCCGCTTCCACAGTTTGGTGGCTGGTGAAATTCGGTGGAAATGGCAACAGTCCTCTGGGTTTTGGAGGATGCCAGACAGTCCTCCCATATTATAGAGCCCTGACAGTTGGTGGGCAGAAGACCTCCTAGCTGGGAAATGTGAGGAATAATAGCGGAACTCTCAGGCAAAATAATCAAATTGGCAAGGCAGAAACTGAACAACAGCCAGTTACATGCCCACCCACCTTTTGTCTAGCAGAGAAAATGAAACAAGCTTCAATCTCTTTCTAATACATATAAAACTACAGTTCTCCCTCCGTATCCATGGTTTTGGTATCCACAGATTTAAGTATTCATGACTTGAAACCAAAAAAATTCTTAAAAAAATAATAATCCAAAAAGCAAACCTTAATTTTGCCATCTTATATAAGGGACACCATTTTGCTATGCTATTGTGTATAATGGAATTCGAGTATTCACGGATTTTGGTATCCATGGGGGGTCCTGGAACCAAACCCCAGCGAATATGAAGGGACAACTCTAGTTTTACTTACAAATTACTTTTTCAAATTATATACATGGTCTAATGGAGGAGAGAGACAGAGAGAAGAGAAAATGGCTGCAGGTTAGAGAGATGTAGGAAAACCGAGTAAGTTAATTGAAGGCCCTAAGTTGGAGATGTGGTGAGGTGGGAAGCAGAATGAGTAGTCATTATGGGCAATTTTAAGATTTGGGACACATTGTTTTCTGTTCTTCTCTGCCACTTATTTGGACTCCCACCCCAACCGTGCTCTGGCTGGGATATTATGCGACCCCAAAATTGTTTGGAGATCAGCAGATTGGGGATGAGTATTCAGTACCCATGTAGAAGTTCAGAATTCTTCCTTCAGATCTGGCTTCATTGCTCTTTCTCCTGACTTCCTTCTTTCTCCCTGCACCATTCTCTCGTATGTGTACCACACAGCTTGCTTTGCATCCCCTAAGACAGTGCTCCTTAAGCTATCTGAAAGTGGTGGGGGTGGTTTGGCAGGGTTGTTCCCTGCAATGTGCCAGGGGTTGGCAACATATTTTGTCCCATTGACTACAATTGTTTTTCTTTTCTGGAAACTCTCCATGGACCAGCCTCCAGTAGTTTGTGGACTGGCACTGGTCCATAGACCAACACTTTTGAGTAGCGTTTGCCTAAGCTAGCTTGTTGCTGTCAAGTGCAGTGGAGATCACAGTCCCATTACCAATGCTGAAGAAAGTTTCAGTTGCCAGTCTAGTTGCTTTTTTACATGGAATGGGGGTGGGAGTGCCATCTCAGGCAGCAAAATGTCTTTGGTC
This sequence comes from Gambelia wislizenii, assembly GCA_030847615.1. Taxonomy (NCBI): domain Eukaryota; kingdom Metazoa; phylum Chordata; class Lepidosauria; order Squamata; family Crotaphytidae; genus Gambelia; species Gambelia wislizenii. The sequence continues at coordinate 157,732,052 of JAUMIR010000004.1, read as the reverse complement.
AGACATGGGTAGAATGGAAGATTCATTCAATTTGATATTAAATTTTGACATATCCAGCACCCTTGCTCTATATGTACATGTACTGTATTTGATTCATGCAGAATAAAAGTGGTTGTTCCTATCATGTCTGCATTTGTCCCAAACACTGCTTTATCCTTTTCATAAAATGTTCTGGTACTTGGTGTCTAGAGGTCCCAGCTGGAATCCATTTCCTAAAAAAACATTTTTTGAATAAAATATTTTATCACTATATGAGAAGTAAACTGTTGACAGTTGGAGTCAAAGGATTTCCACATAGGTTGTTAGACTTAATTACAGGTTCAGACTTCCTCCTTTCTTTCCACAGAACTTGAACCAAGTAATTTCAGTGTTTTCTATTTACACAGCAAGGATTCCAACTGGTCAGTCAGTCAGAACTGAAGGTCAAATAGCTACCCACAGCCCACATGGCTCAAGGACACGTGTATGCCAAAAGGACACCACAAAAATATTTTTGTTGACAGAGAAGATGTTAACAACACCCCACATAATGTTTATCTCTGAATACCACACAAGACTAAGCCTCAGAACTATGCCAACAACATGCTATTTTAAAAAAAAATGTAGCACAAGGAGGCTGTTAGTCTCGGTTTCTTTCAAGCTGTTCTATTCCAAATATGTTATAATTTTAAACTACCTTCCTTCCAATCACTTGTTGCTTATTAGCTACATAGTGTGAGGCCTTTGGTTTAAATCGCTTGTTCAGCATGGTATTTTTCTATAGTACATGAACGCTACTAAATACTGAAATATTTGAATAAAATTTGGTATACATTTTTTTTTTAAAAACCAACATATTTATAGGCTACATTTCTCCACATATACTTCTCTTATGGTAGCAAATAGTAATAAATTTTTTTTTAAACAAACTTCACATCTAGGGAATAAATTGTTCAAACCACAGCTGGATACATGTCTTTTTGAAACCAGGCAAATGCAAGATATATCTGATTTTGTACCTGCCTTGAAAATTGACACACCAGAGTGAAAACTGCTGAAATAATAGAATATTTGGTGCACAATTGTACACTGCAGCTTTGATTGACTTCATGTATCCTGTGCTTTTAAAAAAAAATGGAAGGGAAGGAAACTTTAAAACACATTGCACTGTAATATCTGCCTTGAAGATTAAAACACTAGGCTTGTGCTGATCCCATTAAATTACAACATGATAGCCTGTTTTACCTTTGAATACTATTTCCGGTTCTTTACCTGTTTTACTTGAGATGTGGAAGAAAAACTGCCAAGTGCATTGCAATTTTTTACTCACGATCAACTTTCGTGAGTAAAAAATCAGCTAAATATAACACTCAAATGTCCCTGCGGTACTGCAACAGTACCGGCAGGGACGGGCGTCATGTGAAAGGGACGCCCTGCAGCGCTGCAGCCTCGCAACATGGCGAGGCTGCTTGCGTTGTATTTTTAATGTCCGAAAAAGTCCTTAGTCAACTGGCAGCTCAATTCTCTAGATTCTGCTGGATCACAACTCCTGTCATTCCCACTCACTGGTGATACTTATACAAACAGCTACACATGGATGGCCACAGACAGCTTGTTCCTGCACTACAGAGTGAGACACCTTTGTTTAAATCTTAGTGTTTATTACACTCAATTGCACTATCAATGTACTTCTGCTGTTTCTTTCTATTTGTTGGTAGTACAAATAACATACTAGAGTTGGGCAGTAAAAATGAAATGCACAGGTATAGGATGCATGACACCTGGCCTGATGGCAGTACATGCAAAAGGGATCTAGGAGACTTAGTGGACCCCAAACTGAACATGAGTCAGCAGCATGATGTGGCAGCTAAAAAAGCCAATGCGATTCTAGGCTGCATTAATAGGAGTAAAGTGTCTAGATCAAGGGAAGTGATGGTGCCACTCTATTCTGCTTTGGTCAAACCTCATCTGGAATACTGTGTTCAGTTCTGGGCTCCACAGTTCCAGAAGGATATGGACAAGCCGGAATGTGTCCAAAGGACAGCCAAAATGGTTAAAGGTCTGGAAGCCATGCCCTATGAGGAGCGGCTTAGAGAGCTGGGCATATTTAGCCTGGAGAAGAGAAGGTTAAGAGGGGGCATGATAGCCATGTTTAAATATTTGAAGGGATGCCATATTGAGGATGGAGTAAGCTTGTTTTCTACTGCTCCAGAAACTAGGACACAGAGCAATGGGTTCAAACTACAGGAAAAGAGATTCTACCTAAACATTAGGAAGAACTTCCTGACAGTAAGAGCTGTTTGGCAGTGGAATGCACTGCCTTGGAATGTGGTGGAGTCTCTTTCTTTGGAGGTTTTTAAACAGAGGCTGGATGACCATCTGTCGGGGGTGCTTTGATTGTGTATTACTGCATAGCATGGGGTTGGACTAGATGGCCCTTGTGGTCTCTTCCAACTCTATGATTCTATGACTCTATTACCCAGTATAGGGCAGTGGTTGTAGTACTGGAATTAAATCCCCACTGAGCCATGAAAGTGATTAGATGGGCTTATGAAGAAAAAACAAGATGTTATTGTTACTAAAAAATATGTATTTGAAATGGAATCGGGTGTTTTATATTTTAACAACTTTGAAAGCAATAGCTGCTGTCCCATTGCCTCCATAGGACTGAAGTATTAATAGGAATAGACTTAATTATCTTCCCTTGTAAATAGCACTACGGGGGTGCGCGCCAGGTGACACCGTCTGGAGGAAGGGTGGCACCAGCCTTAGTGATGCCACAGCTGATAAATATGTTCCTCTGCTCTTTCTCTTGCAAACTAGGTTTCTGCAGTAACATTGCCAAGATAAGACTGATTGAATAATGCCATCAAACAGCTTAGGGGCAAACAGGGGTAGACCAGTTTGATTTTTATTAAGAACTTTGAGAACACTTAATTTTTTTTTATTAGAATGGAATACCTACCATTGTGCTTTGGAATGACTGACTTTGCACCCTGAGTTACTTAGATTCTGCCAGCATTTATTGCGCAAGGATATGTCAGCCAGAGAATAATCAATTAATGGGCTGACGAATGATGGAATAAAACAATGTCTTATTCAGCTTTTAACAATCTAAAGCATTCTGGGAAAGGAGAAATCAAATCCCCTAGGTGGAAGAATGATGGAAGAGAAGCCATTTTTAATGAATGAGCAAGGCAGACTTTACAGGCTAATTAGGATCAACATGAACGCATATTGAAGACTTTCTAAAAGAGGTTAATCTAATCAGGCAAAGACTTTTGCCACATGAGCAAACCTTACCCACACTATTCATACTGCTGACGTCAACGGAACTGTTGGCAGAAGATGGGATTACTTGCATGAAGCAAAGTCTGTGTCCGATTGTGGCCTTTGTAGCCTTAATCTGCTACATCTGTGACACTCTCTGTATCCTCAGTCTACCTTACCTTCCTTGTTCTTGAATTGGGAATTGTGTTAGTTACAAGAAATGGTCATATCCATGCTATATCAGATAACTTTGGTATTTAAGTGATGCAGCCTGAGTGCATCAGGGCCATGTCCTCTCTCCCCCCTCCTGTCACGCACCAGTTTAAATGCAAAAAATCCTGACTTGTATTAAATCAGGAGTTGCCCATTCAAGAGATTATCAGACGAGCCTAATGTGGTACCATAATGGCGCCAGAGGAGCGCAAAAAGATGCCAATATCAGATGATGTCATACTTTTGTGTTCCGCTGGTGTCATTATGGCATTTCTTTCTATTGACGGGCCGAGAAACCTCTAGCCATTTAACTCTTGGGAATGGAGTGTCAATGGGTGGTTCAGTGCGAACACTTCTGGGTGAGATCGGGACATCCAGGTAAGTGACACACTTTTTATGACCCTCCCCGGGTTACTTGTAAATTTTAAAGTGTGTGTTTGTGCTTGGTGTAACTTTTTTTGTGTATTTTACTTTTTACTTTTGAATTTTCTTAGCTTGCGGCTTTTCACGAGAATGGATGGGATTTCAGTCCAGGAAGTGAGCAGAGCTGCATTAGAGCTCCATTCATTCCTGGGCTGCCTGTCGATGGGAGAGAAGGTAAGTGCCATGTGGTGGGTTATTGTGCTGGGAGAGGAGCGGGATTGGAGATTGTGGGACAGGAACAATTTTTGCTTTCCTGTCTGATAATCTCTTCAGTCCAAAGCAGGGAACTGTGGCTTAAAGTTCTTTAATAATGCAGGAAAATAAGCCGAGATCACATTCTGGCTTATTTCTTTGGTTTCTTGACTGATATTAAGTTAGTGTAGCATGAAATTCTGTCTAGTTAGTTATTTGTAAATAAAATAAAATAAAATAAAATAAAATAAAATAAAATAAAATAAAATAAAATAAAATAAAATAAAATAAAATAAAATTTCGACTACCAGGGCAGCTGAGAAGCATTTATGGGATTTTTGCCCTGTGAACAAAGATGCCATGGTTGGTTGTAGGTGTGATATATCATGATTTGGGTGGATGGGATTGCATGACCTAGGGCAGCGACATGTCTTGTGCTGTCTCCGCCTGTAAGCTTTATTTACAGTAATTTAAGTATTATTGCAAAAGGAGAGAGAGTTACTGGAGCTGATTAATTAACAGTCAGTGAAGTGGTTTAATGGATGGCCAGCCTGTCCCAAGACACTTTGCTGCCTAATGTAGTGAAGCAAATGGCACATCCCCACTTCCAAGCCAAGCTGTACAGTACCGAAGGCTGGTCAAACTATTGTGGATCTGAGGCAGAAAATCCCACAAACACCTCTCACTCAAAATGAAAATACAATAGTAACTAACTGTTGTCTGTCCTTCAGTGACACCCCATATGTGCTGCCTGAAACAGCCACCTTATGCCGCCTCATAGTAGGGCAGCCTGGAGGTCATGGTTGATGTGATTGTGGAAGCTGGGTAGCAGAGATGCCCTGACCATGTTCCTGGTTACTATGCTCTACAGGCACACCTCAGTTAATGAAGGAGATCTGTTCCTGGGTATTACTTTAACAGAAAAGTTGGTACCAGAAGTAGAAATAACATGGAAAGAATAGGGATAGTTTCATACATCACAAATGAAGAAGAGCAATTCAGCATGTTTCAATGAACTTTTTACAGTCAGCCCTCAAGTTTCACAGGGGTTAGGGACACAGGATCCCCATGAAAGTGGGAACACCACAAATATACTGTAGGTCCACATATAATGTGAGGGATCTTTTCTGGGACAGCATATAGTGACTTGCACATATAATGGTGAATGTTGTTGCTGTTATTTTACCTGAGAAAACACTTTTCTAGTGTTCCAGTGGAAGCCTTGAAGGCTTCTTCCAAAATGCACCCAGGGATGACTTTCTTTCACCAGGCCCCATTTTTTTTCCTCTGGTGGCCAAACTTACAAATCTATTCTTTTTTGACATGCTGAGTGGATCTGGTGAAGCAGGCTTATCTGCTTCACCACACCTGTCTCCCTGTTTTGCTGTTCAGATGTGCTTAGTAAGGGAGTCTGAAGGGAGCTGCTATTTACCTTGCCTGTTGTATGCAGGCACATATGGCTACAGGAGGGTCCTGTCTATACAAGGAGGAAATAATATGAACACTTCTGAAAAGGCAGGTGTTTGCAACGATGCAATCTGCCTACATGGCCAAAACTCCCCTGTAAACTACACATGACCCCTAACCGCTGGCCGCTGCGAGTGATTTACTCGCAATTTTAAATCTACCACTGCCAATTTTTTTTTTAAAGTGCACCTGGAGCGCACAGGTGTTATTTTGTATTTACAATGAAAAGAAATAAAAAAGAGTAAAAATCACTGTTTGATCAACTTACTGGACCCTCACTTAGCGAAAATCCATGGCAGCCACATCCGCTTTCCCTCTTTCATAGTCCCACCTCCTGTGCTTGTCCAGCCAATCAGGTTGCGCTGCTTGTTCATATCTGTGCAAACATGAGCGTTCAAACGATTGCACATTCACACATCATATCGATTTTTTCTAAAAAGCCGGGCAAAGCCCCGGATGCAGCACAAACAGGCTTTATGGTGAATTTTGTCACCCCCCCTTCCAAATGACACATATTTGTGTGAACAGCCATTTATATGGATCACTGTATGTTTGCACACCATTTGTAATTTTTTTTTCTGTATAGACAGGACCTAGGATTGGCTAGAGTAAAATCACATTCTTTTCCAGCTCAAGCTTTATTGCATTGTTTACTGTGGACAAGTTGCTACAACTCAAGACTGAGGACTTTTTCAGATGATCCTTGCAGCAGAAGGATCGAGTGGGTGAGCTTTGTAACTGCAGCGCGGCAGGGGGTCCATTTCGGACTATGCTGTCCCTGCGGCGAAATCGTCCGTGTCTCTTCCGTTTAGGATCGGAGCCTGCCGCGCCATATTCAGCCAGATTTTATTCACGGACAACCTCCTGGGTGTCTGTGTTTGTTACTCACTATTCCCCTTGTGTTGCTGCTACTAAAAATCTCCCCACTAAACAGAGAAGGAAGAAGAAAAGGGAGGCTGAGTGGATGTAAAAAGCCTTTGTAAAAAGGAGCTTCATTGTCAGAGGCTTTGCTAACTGAGGTATGCCTGTACAGTGGTTTTACTGTGGGCAGAAATGGTTCCTACAGCAAAAATGGTGCCCACAAGTTTGTGGGAAAAAGAAAGAGAAATGATCCCCTTCTTCTGTCACAATTTGTTTTGTATTTTGTTCAGAAGGTGATACAAGATGATATAGGAAAGTCACAATCTACTGTATTTCTTGATTACTTTTTTTTTTTTTTTTTTGTATCTTAATTCAGTGTTTTGCAACTGCAGATTTCACTCCGCTCCCCTGCCTCACTTCCACCTTCTGCTCTGGAATTGTAAACTCTAAATATAAATATATCTTCTAAAGGTATTTCTAAGGAAAATGTCTCCCAGAAAGTAAGTGCAATCTGTTGCTCTTTAGCTTTAAACCCCTTGTTGCCCTCAGCAGCCAAATATAGAATATGAGAGCTCATGGAGTGAAGCATAAAAGCCACAGTCCAATGCTCAGTAAAGTGGAAGGCAGCAGTAACAGAGGAAGACCACATTACAAATAGATTGACTCAATTAAAGAAAGCTACAGCCCTCACTTTACAAGACCTGAGCAGGGCTGTTGATGACTGGCTTTCTTGACGGTCTCTCATTCATAGGGTTGCTATAAGTTGAAGCTGACTTTACTGCAACCAACAACAATTTTTTATTCTTATAAGCCCCGAGTAGTCAATTTACCATAGAAACATGGGAAATAATTGCTTTTCTTAATATTTCTTTTTGAAATGTCTGTGAAATGGTTTGCTTCACACCACTACATAAGTAATTCCTGAAGTACTCATAAGGAATGCAGCTTGATTAAGAAGAAAACTTAGGTGTCCTCCCCCAATAATATAGATGAACCCACTTCACACTGCTCTGGAGAATAGAGAGCCTTGATTGTGCTTGCCAACAAGTTTCTGTGTAATGAAACTTGTGCATCCTTATTGCTCTGCCTCACAATAAATGCAGGTTGACCCCCATATCCATGGGGGATACACTCCAAGACCCCTTGTGGATACTTTAAACTGTGGATAATAGGGAACCCTATTTTTTCAATGAGCCAAATGCCAGAAGTTGACCATAAAATCACACTGGAGAACCTAGAAATGTCTAGAGAAAACATTTTTTTGGATGTGGATAAGTGAAACTGTGAATACCAAATCTGTGGTCGACCAGTAAACAGCCAAATCAAATCGAATATATTCTAAAGGCAGGAAGTATGGCAGGGTAAGTGACTGAGCCAGATTTTCTTGGTGCCTTCTCCCAGACTCTGGAACTCCTTTGATGAGGGAGGCTGGGCTCACTCTTTCTCTATTGTCTTCCTGCTGGCCCGCAAAGACACTTTTACTTAGGAAGGCCTTTGGCATATAAATTGGTCTGTTGTAAACTGGTTGAACAGGCTAGGTGCTAGCTGTCTTTTATTGTCAAGCTTTTAATTTATTTGCTTTCATGCTATGTTGTCAATGAAGATTTCATTTTGAAGCTGTATTTCATTGTTCTTGTTGTCACTTGTCCTCAGGACAACTTTAACTTACGGCAACCCTATAAATAAGAGACCTCCATCTCACCTTGTTATCAGCAGCCCTGCTCAGGTCTTCCAATCTCAGGGCCGTGGCTTCCTTGATTGAGTCTATCTATCTGTAATGCGGTCTAGCCAATACAAATATATCTTCTGGCAGAAAACATAAAAATACAAAAAGTAGTATATTTTTTCTTTAAAAAAAAGACAAACAATATAAGAAGCTTGGAAGAGGTTGCCATAGGTTCCTGTAGCAGCTGGCAAAATGCTAGCTACTCTGAATCAACATTCCCAGAAATGTGTATTTTACTGCAGTTTGTAAGTACTGTAACTGCTGAATACAATTTCCTGAGGGTTTTCTTGGTGGAGGAGAGAGAACAAATATTTTATTGCTTTTCAAGGCTCTTGCTATACATGTTATTACCTGCAAGAACTTTCTTGGCAAGGACTGAAATTCTTAGGTTTGCTTTTAAATCCTTACAACAGTCTCAGGGAACCTGATGCCCCAGGCAATGTCCTGTACCACCATCAACAAATAGTTTTAGGCCATGTTCTTGCTTGCATACCTTGAGGCTCTGCTTTGCGGAAACTTTGAGCCTGTAAACTCCTTTAACAGTTGGGTGAGAAAATTTCAGGAGGAAGGAATTTTGGGAGTTGGGCAGAAGGGGCAGGAAGGCATTGCAGGGGAGATTGTTTGTGCTTGGGGACTTGGTCTCTATACCCTGAGCTGGTTTTCTGTCTTCAGGTGTGATGAAGGATAGACACTTTCACGAACTATGTTGCAGCAAGATTCTTTTGTACAGTGGAATAGGAAGGGAAGCATCTCAAGCTTCATGTCAGGCAGTAAAGTATCTTTGGTCAGCCTTGCTCTTTCATAACCCTCCTCTGAAGAGCGGGGTATTTAGCCTTGATTGGACAACTAGTGATGTATCACAGCTTCTCTTATCTCCTGTTTAATAGCTCCTCTTATTTCCTGGCTGTGTACCAGGGAGAACAACATAGTCTACTCTTGTGACTTTAATGAGATTTTGCTATTCAAAAATAGTAAATATTCAAAGAAGCTTTTCATGGCACACAGTGATAGATAGCATGGCCTGCTGTAATACAGTAGTCCCTCCATATCCACGGATTTGGTATCCACAAATTTAAGTATTCACGGCTTGAAAATAGTCTTAAAAAAATAATAATCCAAAAAGCAAACCTTGATTTTCCCATCTTATATAAGGGACACCATTTTGCAATGCCATTGCATATAATGGGACTTGAGTATTCATGGATTTTGATATCCACAGGGGGTCCTGGAACCAAACACCAGCGAATATGAAGGAACAACAGTAATGCTTTCCTACTATGCAAATTACTTTTCTAGATATAGGAGCAGGATGACTCAGCCACCCTGAGACTGACAGTGCAGGAAACCAACAGGGAATTAGGTTTATTGCTGCCTGTGGACACATTACGCACACACATTATTGTGGAGAGTAGGATGCACCAGCCAAATTTACCTCACTGTTCAGCCCAGTCCTCTTTCCCCCACTCCCCGTTCCCGGCAAGTAAACTTTCAGGTGAGAATGTGAAACCATACACAGGCTGCTCTTTTTATGACCTGTCCTGGTTTCCTTGCATGTTTTTAGATGGTTTGTTTGTGTGTCCATTTACTTTGCAAATTAAAGGGTTTTGGGTGTTTTTAAGCACGCTCATGTCTTCTCACAAGAACTGCTGAAATCTTGCTGATGCTAAATCATGGAAGTAAAGTCCCATTCTTAAAGTGTTAGTGGTGGTTGTGCAATAATTCCATGGTGGTTCTTTCATGTGATTACAGCGATGTGTGATAATAAGTGTAATAATGCCACTATGTTTCCACTTCCCTCATTTGTGGAATTATAGCGTTTTTAGACACTAGTCTGATAAAGTCCTAAGTCTCTTTTAATTTCTTTTAATTTCCCCCAGACTTTTTCATAATTGTTTTGAAATAATAAACTGTTGTTCTTATGATTGCAGCTCCTAAATATTCAATCCCTCTTTCCCCTCATTTAAAATTTGAAAGAGCAGTTAATTCTGAAGTCATAGTTTTAGTCAGCAATTTTGTTTTGTCACAATTAACTTTAAACCCAGAGCATGTCCCAAATGCTTTAATTAAGAGCCTGAATGAGCCCAATAGGTTTTGTGTTATTATCACAAGATCCATCCGCATGGGGTGTCAGCTTGTACTGTTCTTTTCCCCCCACCCCACAGATTCTGTCATCTTGTCTGATATCTCTCAGTAGGGTCTCCAACACCAAAGTAAAAAGGATTTCAGTCTATCTTGTTGCATTTCCATATATTAAGATATGGGCCTTTTGAACTGAGTAGATTGTCTTTACAGTCTGAAATAATATTTTCACCAAAGTCCATTCTTTCCAATGTTTGAAATAAGTAATTTCAAGAAATATTATCAAATGTTGTCTCTGCATTTTAAAAAAAGTCAAAACAGCCTTTTTGTCATTTGTCCTAAAAAAATCAATAATATTAAGAACAGTTCTTACATCATTCCTTAGTTGTCTTTTTGGCCAATCCCCCAACAACCCCCCCACCTCTGATCCTCATGGATATTCTGAGAAATATGTTTTTTCAATCTGCCTGCCAAGATGATAGTAAATACTGTATAGTCATTATTTAGTAATGAGATAGGTCTATAATTCTTTGTTAATGTCTCATCTGTATTCTCTTTATGAATCACTGTAATATAGGCATTTCTCCAAGAATCTGATACTCACGCTTTTTCTACAACTACAGGTAATCACACACCATTTTTAATGGTTGAAGTAGCTCATCTTCAGATTTCTTATAATGTGCTCCAGATAGTCCATCTGCGCCTGGCGCTTTTCCAGATTTAATCTTTTAATATCTTCAACAAGTTTTTAGTTGTCACAGGACCATTCAAACTTTGCTTTTGTTCCAAGCATAATTTGTCCAATTGGAGTTTAGTCAAGTAGTCTTTCATGTCTAAGATTTTTCTCATTGCTCCTCACATATAAGTCTCTAAATTGTGGCAAATGTGCTGGCAACCTCTCGTCTTGACTTCTGTAATACGCTCTACATGGGGCTACCCTTGTGCTTGACTCAGAAACTTCAACTAGTTCAGAACATGGCAGCCAGGTTGATTTCTAGCATTTCCAGAAGAGAGCATATAACACCTGTGTTAAAAACTCTCCACTGGCTGCTACAAGGTGTTGGTTATGACCTTAAAAGCCCTACATGGCTTGGGTCCAACTTATCTCTGGGACCGCCTCCTTCCGTATGACCCTCCCTGCGCACTTTGGTCTTCTGGGAGGAATCTGTTACAACGTATGAAAACAAGGCTGTCGGTGACCTCCCAGAGGGCCTTCTCTGCTGCCGCTCCCAGATTATAGAATGGCCTGCCGGACAAGATGCATCTTATTACCACCTTAGACAGCTTCAAAAAAGCTGTCAAGACAGATCTTTTCCGGAAGGACTTTCCCGAATAGCTATCCCAGCCCGAAGATTCAGCTGCCTTTTCGCTTAAGCGGCCACTGGATTATTTCATTTTTTTCTCTTTTTAATTATTGTATGTTTTTAATCTGTTTAATTTAATATTGTTTTAAGGGGTGGATGGGTTAGGGTATTAATGTAATTATGGGGATTTTTTATGTTGTAAGGCACCCTAATTGCATTGCAGAGGGGCAGGATAGAAATAAATTTTATTATTATTTTTATTATTATTATTATTAAATTAGTCCTCAAAAGCTTTTAATATTTTAAAATTATATATTACAAACTGATCTCCCTTCTTGATCTTTGTGACATTTTTCTTTATCCTTTCCTATCTCAACTTATAGGAATGCCACTTGCAAATTCAAAATTCTTTTGCTTAAGATATAGTAGTTTGGCTTTCATTTCCTGAACTATAAACAATTAGAATTGTTGTTGCAGTAACTTAATCTTCTGTTGGAACTCTTTATCAAAAAATTTCTTATGTTTTTCCTCCAAATTTTGTATTTCCCCCATCAACACCCTCTTTTAAGCTTCTTTTTCTTTTTTCAATCTGGAGCCATATTTTATACATTGTCTTATCATATAACATCATCTCTAAGAGAAGGAAACTCTAATCAAACCTACGGCCCGAGGACCTCACTGCCACGTCCATGCTTGCAAGGCCACGGCAGATGAATCTCTGGTTTAAAGGGTGAGGCCAGTTCTGTGCACGCTGCGCTCCACCAGAAAAATCCATTGCACAGGCTCGAAGGACAAATCCATTTCCAAAAAAGCCCTGTAGCGACTGGCGAGGGACGAAACCGGCAGGTGTAAAGATGCACTGGAAGCCGCAGCCCCAACCCTGCATGCAGGCGGTTCAGGACATTGGTCGCTCAAGCCTGACCCGGGAGATGACAGTCTTGTATCATATAAGCTTTGCTTGTGTCCCAAACTACTGTGAGCTCTGTACAGCTCAAAAAATCCCTCAATTCTTGTTTACATTGTTGTAATATTTCCATCTTCTGAAATAAATATTCATTAAATCTCCATCTAAACAGTGTTTGCTCCATTTTCAAGAACATTGTGGTAGGATTATGGTGTGGAATTTTTTTTTTGTAAAATCCCCATACTCTTTATTAAGTTAGTCATATTCTTAGAAATCCAGGACATATCTATTCTAGAAAAAGATTGATGATGCTCTGAAAAAAAAGTGCAGTCCCTAGAGGTTGGCTGTAAATATTACGTTCTTTCACAAGTACCTGGCTTGTGGGAGCAATTAGCTAACCCACACTGGAAACTGCTTAATGCGGTGTAGCTGTGTAAATTGCTATTGCTTAAACAATTTGTAAGCTGCTCTGAGAGCCTTTGTGGCTGAAGAGCAGGGTATAAATTTAATAAATAAATAAATAAATATAAATATTTCCAACCAACTATTAATCCAAGGTACTCTGGGCCTATACTGTATATACTGTAACAGCTATTTCCCCATTTCTGAAATATAGCTTTCATATACACCTTTTAATTGTTTGAATCTTGGAGATGCCTAATCTATTTCTTATTTCCAGTCCAAATTGCCATTAGGTTTAATCTTTAATTTTTGAGCTTTATCCTATCTATCCCTCTAAGCACTCAGTTTCACTTTCAAGTACAGTTGCCCCTCCACATTCACGACTTTCCCATTCGCGGTTTTGTTTATTTGCGGAAAGCCTCATGCCCCCCCTCCAATCCGTCCCTTCCCAAGGCAGCGAAGGTGTTCTCTGGAATCCCTTCGCTGCCTTGGGAAAGGGGGAGTGGAAAGCCTCCCTCATTCCACCCCAGTCCCTTCCCAAGGCAGCAAGGGCCCCCCTACACCACTTTGGGAAGGGTGGGGGGTGAGGGAGAGTGGCGGCGGGGACTTCTGAAGCTCCCATTGCCACTCTGGGAAGGGCAGGGGGTGAGGGAGAGTGGTGGCGGGGGCTTCTGAAGCCCCCTTCGCCACTCTGGGAAGGGCAGGGGGTGAGGGAGAGTGGCAGTGGGGGCTTCTGAAGCCCCTGTAGCCACTCTGGAAAGGGTGGGGGTGAGGGAGAGTGGCGGCAGGGGCTTCTGAAGCCCCCGTAGCCACTCTGGAAAGGGTGGAGGTGAGGGAGAGTGGCGGCGGGGGCTTCTGAAGCCCCATCGCCACTCTGGGAAGGGCAGGGGGTGAGGGAGAGTGGCGGCGGGGACTTCTGAAGCCCCCGTAGCCACTCTGGGAAGGGCGGGGGGTGAGGGAGAGTGGCGGCGGGGGCTTCTGAAGCCCCCGTAGCCACTCCGGGAAGGGCGGGGGGTGAGGGAGAGTGGCAGCGGGGGCTTCTGAAGCCCCCGTAGCCACTTCGGGAAGGGCGGGGGTTGAGGGAGAGTGGTGGCGGGGGCTTCTGAAGCCCCCATCGCCACTCTGGGAAGGGCAGGGGGTGAGGGAGAGTGGCGGTGGGGGCTTCTGAAGCCTCCATAGCCACTCTGGGAAGGGTTTTTCCTGTTCCAAAGAAGAGGCATCCTTATGTTGGTGGATTTCCTTCTCGCAGTAACATCCATGGCCAGGTGGGAAGGATCCCTTGCCCTTGAATTTTATGGAAATACCTACATGCCTGGGGGAAATGTGTTACTTTTCAATGTGATGGATGATGATGAAATGATGCAAATAGAACAAAATTTTGCATATACAGTACAAATGTGTGCAAGTGGCTTTGTATTAACATGGTTTGTAGAAAAATGTATATTGTTTTGCATTATTATTTTCTGCCGCTAGTGTGAAAAACAAAACCATTTGATCTTTGCTGTGAAAAATGGCCTTTTTATCTATGACACATTGGAGGGTAAGAGTGGCTGAATTTGGGATCAGAAGAAAGTGGTAAATAAATAAATAAATAAATGATCCTTTTTAAAGATAAGCATTGTGAATATGCGTTCTTAATTCAATTCAGTCTTTATTACGGTCATCAACCAGAATAAATATGCATTCGTGTCTGATTGAATTTGGTTTTAAACTGTCTCTAGTTTTGGAATTTATTATTATTTTCTGTTATTTTCGGATACATTTTGCTGAAGCTTTAACACTTTAATTCTTTACTAAGCATCAAGCAAGGGTTCTTTTTTGAGTTTAATTTATGTCTCTTTCCCATAATGTATCTTCTTATATGACAGGGAAATGTAATTGATGCATGTCATGTGTCAGAGTTTCAGAGTGGGCTAAACATAACAGATAAATAAGGTATCGAAAACCTGAATAAATGGATGGAAACACCAAAGAAACTCCTTACTTGGGAGAAAATTTGGTCTAAGTGTGGTGCAGTTCTGACTTACCTAATGTAAGTCATTGTGATCAATATGAATGGGTAGGGAAAAATCCTCATTAATATTTGAATCCCTGGTGGAAAAAAGATGTCTTGACACTCAAGAAAACCCAATGAAGAAAAGGAGACCAGTGATGAAATTCTTTGCACTGTGGGAAGTTATGAGGAAAATTCAACTGCATAAAAATGCACTTGGGTTTCCTGAGTGCAAAACATGTTTTTGGGCAGAAAACATGGATTTTGCACAAAATCTACAGACTGTTGTGTAATAAATGTTGTTTTTCTGCACAGAAAACACATGCAGAAACATTGCACACAGTCATCCCTACAAAGTGCATGCATTTTGGAAATTGCATGAAGTCACACAGATTGCACAGATTTGACCAGTTAGTGCAAATGCTCAGATGTACAGAAAAATCAATGGTGGTTTTCCTGTACGTGTATTGTGTGCATAATGAAACATTTTTTAAAATGAAGGAATCAGTGTATTTTGCACAAAATGCTTTTTTCTGCCCCAAACCCATTTTCTGTGCAACAAAACCTTGTGTATTTTTGTTGAAAATGCATTTTCCCAGTGAAGTCCCAAAGCACATAGTGCTAAAAATTGGCAACCCCCCCCCCATATTTTCACAGAGTGAGGAGAAAATTACTGCAATCATTCATTCTTGCATGAAGAACAAAATAAGGGAAATTCATGCTTCTTTGAGTGGGTGTAGCACAACCAGCTGTCTTCCCACATGTAGGAGTGGGCAGATGTGGAGGAGACTTCTATTAAGGCAAATAACTTTAAGCAAGATGGAGCCCATATAAATTTTCATTGCAGGAATCACTTTGTGCTCTGCCTTTTTTTTTTTTTTTTTGTCTTTGACAGTGTCACAATAATTGGTATTAGATTTTCAGAGGGCTTTTGATATTAATAGCTGGACAGGATATGATTCAGGGCAGATTATGAATGGCCTTTGCATCACAAGGGAGATGCCATGGCATCCAGAGAGATCAGGGGATGTCCCTTCCCTCTGTTGAATTCACAGGCTGGACTTAGCAGAGTCTAGAGATCAGCCCATACTAGTTTATGCTGGTCTAAGCAGTCTGCCAAGCAATATATACTTCCTTGTGTGTTTCAGCACTTCAGCAGAATGAAAGGGAGAGAATGTGGTTACTGAGAGAGCAAAAGAAAAAGGAAGCATATGAATAACAGTCTTCCTGTTGAATGCTGTACTGTAATCCTGTAAATGCATAAGGAATATCCCCACTATCATTTTGTAGACAAGTGAAAAGCTTTTTGTTTTGGAAGGACTTCATAACTGACTGCTTGGGGAAAAGCAGATTTTGAATGTGCTGTATCATTTATATTTGTTTTCTAATTTGTAATAGTCTTGTTTTTAACTGGTTTAACTTTAGTGGTAGTTTGATTGTGTTATTAACTTTTATAGAATTTTGTTTTTTGTGGTGTCTGCTTTAAGTTTTGTAAGCCACCTTGAGTCCCAGATTGGGGGGAAAGGGTGATTAAATAAATAAATAAACAAATAAATAAAGGAAGGTGGAACCCCATCTTGGTGTGGCCTTCTTTAATAATCCCCTGCTCTTTTATTGATGAAGCTGATTATTAGAAATGATTGCTGACCATGGGGTTATCAAACTCTGGAGTCATTTGGGACAGGACTTGAGCCTCCCAGAATCTGCACTGTTGTTTTTTTAAATAAAGAATTCTGGCCTCCTTATGAGTTTTCAGACTAGATTAAGGAGCCCGGTCCTCTTCAACTGGTCTGAACCAGAACACTCAGAATCTCTATCACAAGCTAAGGATTGGGGGTGATGGGGGATGTAGTCCAAAATATGGGAAGGGCTTCATATTGGTTATTCCTGTTTTAGGTCTTAGCATGGACCACTGAGGTCAAGATGTGCATCATGGTGGATTAACTCACACCTGAACCATACCCACCAACAATTCAAGTTTGGCAGGAATAATAATAATAATAATAATACAATTTATTTATACCCCGCCCCTCTGCTAAAAACAATCAGGGTGGCTGATTAATCCTCTCATCCCACTTTTTCAATTGCTTTTAAAATGTCCAATTTCTGTCTCCTCCTTCCACTCTTCCCCCTTTGTCCTCAGCTTACTAATGTTGCTGCAAACTGAGTTCAAAGGGGAAAAGTAATTTGCACTCAATTAACTCAGCAGGGGGAGAGGACAGGAGGGGGCAAAACTCTCCTGGCTTGTCTCTTATTCCTCATTAGTAAAGTTTGCTGTCTTCACCATACTCTGATATTGCTTGGCCACCTGTGTCCCAGTTTTGCATCTGTGAATTGTTGGAGGATATGCTGAGCAGTGGGGATCAGACTTCCTTGCTGCCCCCACTCCACATGATGATCAAATAGCAATAGGGACAGTGAATAGGTCCTGGCCCCTGCTGTTTTAGGCTACAGGAGCTAATACAACCAACTCCAGTGTGTTGCTGGACACGCTCAAGACCTTGGTATCATAAAAGAAGGGAATTATACTTCCTGAGAAGCAACTAGGACAGTGATGGGCAACATTTTGAGCTTGGTGTGCCTAACTTCGCCAAAAAACTGAGCATAACTCGGGTGGTGTGTCACTTTGAGGAAAAAACATTATTTTGCAATATTTATAGTTTAAATAACATAAATGTATAATTGTTATATATAATTGTATTTAATAAACCAAAAACTAATTATTGTCTAATAGGGGAGGATGAAACATTTGCGACTAGAGTCTTAGGACATTTTCAGACACAAAAAAGTTGTCCTGAGGGCTTGGGAGAGGTACGTACCTGTTTTGTGGCAGGGGGCCAGTTTCTGACGACACCATCCCTCTCGCGTTACCTTCCATGTTCTTTCTGTGTCACATGGAAGGAAAAGGCACCACTTTTTACTCACTGAAGTTTTTTTGTGAATAAAAAGTGGCACCTTTTCCTTCCATGTGACACGGAAGGAACACGGAGGGTAACGCGAGAGGGACAGCATTGTCAGAAACTGGCCCCCTGCCACAAAACAGGTACGTACCTCTCCCGAATCCTCAGGATGACTTTTTTGTGTCTGAAAATGTCCTTAGAGTTAGACTCTAACTCCAAGATTCTAGTCACAAATGTTTCATCCTCAGGAGCAGCAAATGTTTCATCCTCGGCTGCTGCACTTAGCTGTGTAGGAGCTGAGGATGAAACATCCTTCTCGGCATGCGGCTGCCTCAGCGGCCGCGTGTCATCAGAAATGGCTACGCATGTCAGTGCTGACATGCGTGTCATAGTTCGCCATCACTGAACTAGAATCTGGTCTAAAAGCAGTGGTGCTTTGCTGGTACTCTCTGTGAACCTGTTGTCTATGGCGGAAAGAAGCATCAAGGAGGATCCAGTTCCCAGCATTAGGCTACAGTGTATTCTGGATTTAGGGGAGCTTTTGGACATGCCAGTCCCTCTCAACATCATGGGAAATGAGGTTTTCACATTTCAAGAGCCAGCTTCAGGCCTTGAAGCAGTTTGTATCTTAATTGCAAAATCAGAACATCTCTGCCATTCTCTTTTATTTTGATTAGAAGTAAAAGGATAGTAGAGAGGATGAATCCTCCCCATTTAGGTCAGTGTGCACAGGGCCAGTTCTATTATTAAGCAAAGTTAATCTGTCACATCAGGCAGCAAATACTATGGCAGTCTCATAAACTCCCTAGCTTGTCCCTGTCTTGGAAGACCAGGTTTAGTATCATATATGGCCTCTCCTAGGCCTCCTAAACTAAACTGCTACCTCAGGTGTGGTGGAGGGCACTATTATATGGCCTCTCCTTGCTGACAAAGCGGTGTGGGGAGGGTGTTGCCATCTGGTCCTCACCTTGGGCAACTGCAAGTGTCCCAGGCCAGCCCCACAGAAAACACAGGGTTTTGGCTGTGTCAACAAGAAAATATGAAATACTATCTCCCCGGCCCCCCCCCTTGCCACTTAAAGGCAACATTTTCAGAGATCCTTTGGGAGAAAGGCTGAAATAAATTGTGCTTTGGTCCTGAGCCAGAAACCTGAAATAGATCTTCTAAAAACAGATGTCATCAGTTATTGCCTGTCTCTCTGAAATGATGGTTATCTTTATTCTTTTACTTAGTGTCTTGGTCAATTTATTTTGCCCACAAGAATCTTGGTACAAACTCACCACAGCATTAGAAAAACAACTTGCTTTATAACTGAAAATTTTCAAATATGGACTCGCTTAGATTTATTACTCAGATTTCCCCCTTCCCATCTTAGATAATAAATTGTTTAAAAAAAAAAAAACCAGAATCCCACGCTGTGGTTTTGTAAATCCTAGTAGAATTTGGTGGATTTTAGGATTAGCTGATGTGGTTAATACCCTAGGACAGGGTACTTCTCAAATGAGGCTAAGAAAGTTTTGATAGACAGTTGTGAATGTTACTGATATGGGCTAGAAAAGCGGAACAAATTTAAATATAAAACAAGGCAAGAAAATGCACCCCATTTTAAACTGAATGGCAAAAGCATCAAATAAAAAAAAATGAAGCACCACTTTGGAAAACGGTAAAGCATAATTCTTTCTATCTTTTACACACTGTTTGTAAATTATGTCTAAGAATAAATAGCCTTCTTGCTCAACAATGTGCTCAAAGCACAACCATTTGCTCAAAGTCTTCAATTGTAGACTTTATTTCTTTTTCTAGGAGGAAGAAGGGAAGTATGGGAACCACAATAGTATGAACTCAATAAAAGTATTGGAATGTATTGGAATGACCCTTCATTGTGACTCCATTTTTTCAGGGTGTAAGGAGAACAGGTTTCCCTCTTCCTCCAAAGAGCTAAAATTGCACCTTGTCCTGCAAATTCAGAGGGACAAGAAGCTATTGACTATCATCAAGTGCTGTTCTATATTACTATCCTCACTTTGGGGCTGATGATTGTCCATTCATGTCCTAATAATCATAAACAGTGAATGCTAAGATCACAGAATCATAGAATTGTAGAGCTGGAAGATATGATAAAACTCACAGGTAACGACTTTAAAGAGGAGGTGGCAACTTACAGCTTGAATGATGTTGCTGCTCTGCCACCATCCTACACCTTAGTTATGGTGGGTAGTCCTGATGCGAGTTGCAGTCCAACAACATCTGGAGGGTTACAAGTTGCTCTCCCTTGAAATGGACAGCCTGTCTCCCCAATATTTTCCCCACTTTATTTTAATCTTCACAGACTCTTGACATCTTGATACTTGCTTCTGGTATGTGTGTTTGTGTGTAAGTTTGTTTGTCATCTTAACTCCAGGAAACTGATGGGGGGGGGATCACGGCCACTGAGCTAATCTTTTGTCTTATTAGAGTGCTAGTGCAAAGTTATTTATAGCATCTGATCTTGTCCCTCATGAGTCATGCTCTGCTTCTTTGTATCTTCATTTCTTACCACCTCCTTAATTAATTGGCTGAACTGATTAATTCATTTCTGGGCAACAGACATAATGATGGCACTGAATTCTGAAAAGGTGGCGCTGTCATATTCAGGCTTAGGCTGCTGTTCTGCTCCATTAAATTCAATGGAGTGTTACTAATTAAGAGAAGTAGGACTGCACCCTTGTTCAACAAAATTTCACTGTTTGCTGGTGAATGTGAACAAGAGGGAAGGTGCTCCAGCGCTCATGTTCTGTTTTTGGGATTTCTTCAGCATCTGGTTAGCTGCTCTGCAAACACAATCTTGGATTCTTTGGTCTGATTCAGCATGACTGTTCATATGGCCATCTTAAAGTAATTAATAAACACCAAGCAGTAATTTAACATCTCAAGAAAGAGTTCTATCCTCTTTCTATGCATTAATTTTCCTGCTCAACTCTGCTACAGGTTGCCATTTTAAAGGACTTCCCTATTAAACTTCCGAGGAACTTCCTTTGGCAATGGGTGAATCAGAAATTACAGAGACTTTGGAATTTGAATTCTGCTTTCTACCTCACATGGTCTGTTCATGGCACCTAATCTAGTGAGTTACCACAGATATGCTCTGGTGAAAACTTGGAGACTTCAGGTACAGAAAAGAAAAAGGCAGGGATGTGCCACATCTCTTCCCACAATATTCAGGCAGTATGAGGCATCTAGACATGCCAGGCTGGATAGAAGCCTCAACATCTGTCCTGAGACACTGTCACAATGAGACACTATCACACTACACAATTATAGTGTTATTATTCCATGTTAACTGCCATGGTTCCATCCTATGGAATCCTAGGATTTGCTGTATATGGAGGAGAATTTAGAATACTCAACCAGAGATCTCATGTTCCTTATCAAACTACAAATACCAAGATTCCATTGGTTGGAGCCATGGCAGTTAAAGTAGTGTCATACTGCTATAATTGTGTAATGTGAAAAGGATCCCTGGTCAGCAAAGCAGTTGAATTTCCTGAACTTGCTTTAGGTTCCATATCTGCTCCATCTGAGCTGGAGAATTCAGGCCTCCATCAGATTTAAGGGATCCCTGGCAAGATATCCTCTTGTTGGGCACCCTCCAGTAGTAGCCCTCACCCTAGGCTTACCAGTTGTCACAGTATCAGGAGGCAACGTTTTCATCAACTTGAGCAACAAGCTGACATGAAGTTCCTTACAGTTCCTGATGTAGTATTGTTTGACGATGTCATGACAAATTTAAAATGGCAGGTCTCAAAATCTTCACTGACTACTGCTGTTGTAATTTCCCATAGTGCCTTGAAACAGCTGTATGTTGAGGCATTTATGGGATGTTTCAATGGCGGTTTGTAGTCCAGTGTGGATCAGAGGGGTTAAGATATTCTGGGATTTGTAGTTCCTGATAGAACCTGATGTTGACAGAGGGCAACATACTTCTACCTGTCTTCTCTCCTAGCACTACTATATAACATCTCATCATTTTCTAAAGGAGGGCAGCTCACTATGGAGAATGTTGCTTCTTAACGATGGACTCAACAAACTTTACAACATCCCTGTGATAAAGGATTTGTAGATCAGGCTCCCTCTGTACCTGTAGTGCAAGATAAAGTGTCCCCTGTCCTCATCTCCATTGGCCCTGGCTTTACATCTGTATGTCTTACTTTAAAAAATTATTTAGGAGAATGATAGGCTGTCTTTTACCACCATGGAACTCAAGGCTGTGAACATGTGGGATCCCAGGTAGTCTCCATCCATGCATTGGCCAGGCCCACACCTGCTTCGTTTCTTTCTTTTGCTTGTTTGTTATGTGCCTCCAAGTCGAGTCAGACTTGTAGCAAGCCTATCATAGGGTTTTCTTCGGCAAGATTTATTCAGAGGAAGTTTGCCAAGGCCTTCCTCTTATTCTGAAAGTGTGTGACTTGCCCAACATCACCAGCAGGGTTTCCACGGCTGGATTCTACCCTTGTCTCCTGGATACCTAATCAATACTCATATCACTATGCTACCCTGCCTCTTTCTTCTGCCCCTATAATTTTGCTGGCCTCTGTGTCATTCTGCTGACACAGGGCCCATCTACATGCAGGGGGGGAAATCCAAAGTACCTTGTAGTATTGGCATCTCGCAGCAGCAATGACACGTCTAAATGTTTTTTCTGGCCTTGGAAGCCCCCATAAGCCTCACATTCTGGATGGCGGCCATGAGTGATTTACTTGTGTCAGTTCTTCCCGCCACCATTTTTTTAAAAAGAAAAAGTCATCCCAAGGTGTGCTGTTGCAATAGAGCATTTTTCCAGTTTTATAGGAAAGCAAAACACGAAACATCCATCCTGTTTTATCGTCTTAGCAAGCGATCGCTAAGGCAAAAATCTAACATGGCAGCAGCGGGTGCTTGCCCTGCTAGCAAGCCCTGCCCCTGCTCTCACTTGGTCAATCATCTTTGTGCTTCCCTTTCAATTTCCTGTCATTAGATAGTCCAAACGAGCAGGAATGTGCACCCCCCCTTGCGGTTTTTGAAAAAGTACAAGGAAAATCTGTGAAAGCTTTTACTGTGTTGTTTTTGCTGTTTTGGGCCCCCCTCCTTCTGAATAGTGTGGATTGGCAGTGGATCCCATTTAGACAGGTAAGATTCCCAGCAAATTCCATGAGGAGTATTTTCACCATTTAGATGGGCCCAGAATCTTTTTCAGTTCATTTTCTCCAATGGCCTTGACTTCTTTCTTCCCCTCTTTTGAGTTTCACAGTATTCAAGTTCTCTTTGTAAGTGAAAGACAGTGAAATTAACAAAAACATTCATGCCTGAATCCTACTGCTGGTCTCAACTAGAGTAGACTTACTGAATCAGTGGGATTTATGTAAGTGTAAACTCACCACTCAATAATGAATTCTGTGGGTCAGCAACTCGGGGGTGGGGGGCACCAATTCAATTCAGGCCCTAGTGTGTTTGTTCATGTAAAAAAAAAAAAAATTATGCAAGCTCAGCCTCCATGTCAAATTGATGGGTTGGCTCCTGTATTCAAAAGCCAGCAAATTACAAATTCAGCAGGGAAATTTTCTGCCCAGTGTTCTAGGAAATATGGACCCAAACAGATAACTGCTGAAGTAAAATGGGAAGTGATGGGCACTTTGACAACACAAAATGAGCTGCAAAATTATTTTGGTATGCAATTATATATTTTTTTAGCAAACACGTGCACAGTCCTATCTTTGTCCCCGAAACTAGCAAATTAAATTTCTCCTGATGGGTCCTACTTGTGACAGCCTCTGACTGTGTTTTATCTGTGGTAGCAGCTTCTGGCAGAATATTCATCACTTGAAACTTTTACAAAGTAAACAGCATGGCAGTTCACTGGCTGTTGTTCAGTGGAAGAATACCAGCTGTTCATGACAGCCTGTAGCCTTTTTTTCGTTTTTATACACGATCAATGCTCCCTAAGTCAGAGTAACATATGCCCCCATTTAAAGTGCATAGCACCCAGAGCCTGCCAAGTTTTTTGTTTTTTGTTTTTTTGTATAGGAGCAAGAAAACCTTTGAAGCACTTTCCCCTCCAGCAGTAAAAATATACAATAATTTTAATAACTAATAATTAGCTGAGACCCAGAATCTGCTGCCTTAGGCCTCCTTCTGCCTAATGGAAAGGCTGGCCCTGTATTAACAAGTTAACCTAATGAACCAAAGAATGAACCCAAAATCCTTGCTTTATGAAAAATAAGAATTTTAAAGGTTTTTTTTTTAATTGAACTTGTGGTCACTTCCAGTTTAGAACCCCCGCCCTAGAAAAAGTACATATTTGGTGGGGGTTGATTCCTTCCCAACCTAGGCAGGGCAGCCAAAGTGGTCCTGACATATTAAATAAATAAATAAATAAATTCACGTTTCATGGCATTTTTTTTGTTCATTAGATCACCACATTAATACAGTGTCACCCTTTCCATTAGACAGAATGAGGCACAGTCTACAGTGGCAAATTCTGGGTTAAACACTCCTCCTTGTGCAGAGCATTCCTGATCCTAACTGCCCCATCCTACATTTGCTATGTGCTATTTTTTCCCATAAGTGAAATGCCTTCATGAATTTCACACTGTGTCTATTTAGTTTCAGATGGAGATGAGGACTAATCAATGATGCTCCAGTTTTATGGAAATGGTGCTTTGAGGTGGGACCAGAAAGGCTCACTGGTTTTATTTAAAGTTTAATAGTTTTACAGTGTAGTGATCACATCTGCCACCTGAGGCTCTTCCTGCCCTTTTGTCTGTTTCAAATAATGTTATTTCTCTTCTCTGTCCCTCCTCACCTCTCTCTCTCTCTCTCTCTCTCTCTCTCTTTCTTTCTTTCTTTCTTTCTTTCTTTCTTTCTTTCTTATTCTCTCCTTCCTTCCTTCCTTCCTTCCTTCCTTCCTTCCTTCCTTCTCCTCCTCTCCTTCTCTTCCTCCTTCCTGGAAAAAGTTCAGCTGAAAGGTCAGTCTTTTTATTTGTAAATTGATGGTGGATGTTGCACTGTTTTTGTGAGGAGACTATGGACTTTATCAGACTAGTCTAAAAACGCTGTAATTCTGGGAATGAGGAAAGTGGAAACATAGTGGCGTTATTACACTTATTATCGCATGTCGCTGTAATTCATGTGGAAGAACCACTACAGAATTATCGCACAACCACCACTACTGCTATAAGAATGTACTTTACTTCCATGATTTAGCATGGATGAGATTTTGGCAGTTCTCACAAAACACCCAAACCCCTTAATTTGCAAAGTAAACAAACATATAGACACTTAAATAAACCTAAAAATGTGCAAACAAACTGGGACAGTTCATAAAAAGAGTATCCTGTGGATAGTTTTCACATTCCCACCCAAACGTTTTCTTGCCAGGAATAGGGAGAAGGGAAAGAGGACCGGCCATTCACGCTGTAATCTCATGATTACAGCAGGATGTGTTTTCGCATGCTCTTCAATACCGCGGAAAAAAACGATATTGATAGCTATTGATGGCTTGTTCTGTCAATTAAAAGTGACACCTTATTCATGGCTGGAGCACAGTTTGACCACACGAACTTGACGTCATGTGATAGCAGGAACCATTTGCACTACTGATTTTTGCTGCATCTGATAAAGTCCTATAAGAGGCACCCAGCTCCAGGGAGATGCATAAAGAGATGCTAATGGTCTCATTACTGCTGGCTTATCAGTAGGGATATTTCTAGAGGAGAGGAGGAATGGAAGCTTTCCCCTCCCAGTAGGCTCAGGCAACATCAAACTGCTGCAGCTTTTGTATTCTTGTACTCATTAATAATTTTTGCCATCTTGATCACACCTGGATTTTCTTTGGCCACATGGTTTTCATCTGTGAAATGCTAGAGGGTATGTTATTTGCCAGAAATCAGCTGGTAATGACTTGTGGGGAAAAGAGGAACTGAGAACTGGAACTGATTTCAGGTCATATTTTTGGAACCAAAAATGTAGAAATGATGCCTGTTGGGAATCTTGGGGTCTTCAGGCAAAAAAATGGCCTCTTCTCCCAAGGTTGCCCACCCCTGATGTAAACCCACCACTCTGAAAACATATTTATTTCCATCTGCATTTAGTATTTTTAAAACTCTCCAGTTGCTGCTGTTGTGTGTGTTTTAAATTGTTTTTTGCTTTCTTTATTTTGTAAACTTGTAGATAGACTTGTAATAGTGCAGTGGCACCTCAGAAGCATATCAGTTTGAAGAAAGGAAGGAACAAAGGAAGAAAGAAACAAAAGAAGAAAGAAAGGTTAATGTTTACTTTTAGTACTCCCTCCCCACCTGTTTCTCTTTTCTTGGGGATGTATTACATGTATGTCGGCATGATATACCTAGCACTCCAACCACACAATTTACCTGAAGCAGTAGCCTTGGCTTAACTCACACTGAAGGATTTGACAGACTCTCTTTCCTCCTTTCTCTACATGCAGCCCAACTATATCTTCTGCTAAGAGTAGGTCGCAAATCAGAAGAATATAGGAAGGATAGACATGTAGAATCATCCTGCATGAGGTGAGGTGGGCCTCTGCTTTCCTGGAGATTGCAGCTCCTTTTTGCAACTGCTTTCCTGGAGAAATCATGAGATGAAGAAATCATGAGATGAAGGGAAGAGCTTCTATCTCTATGTACAACCAGATCTTCATGCATGTATGCACTAGGGAGGAATTAAACTGTGTTCATCATAGGCCAGACTGAATAATATACTTCCCCTTGAGAGCACACCTCCCTTTCCTGCCCACTGGATGTGCCAGCTGGGCCAAAACATCTTTCTGCCTGAGGCAGAGCAGCAAAGGATAAGAGCTGTTCGGCAGTGGAATGCGCTGCCTGGGAGTTTAGTGGACTTTCCTTCTTTGGAGGTTTTTAAGGCTGGATGGCCATTTATCAGGCATGTTTTGATTGTGTATTCCTGCATGGCAGGGGGTTGGACTAGATGGCCCTTGTGGTCTCTTCCAACTCTACGAGTCTATGATTCTATTCTAGGATGCTGTGAAGTGAGAAGCTGAGCAAGCCTGAATAGAACCAGCAAATCACAGTGCATGGAATGCTGTGAAGGTGGGGCTGATGGAGGGGAGAGAAACCTAGAGCCTTATCCATTAAAAAAGTTAGGGCAGTCAAAGACAGAGTGGAGACCAGGGACTTTTTCGGATGGGCTTTAGTAGCGGAAGCAGCCTCGTCCCCGTTGCGAGGCTGCTGCGCGGCAGGGGGTCCGTTTCGGATGATGCTCTCCCCTGCCGATACTGTTGCGTAACTGCTGGGACGCTGCAGCGTTATATTTGGTGGTTTTCTAATCAGGAAAGTTTATTGTGATTAGAAAATTGCCAAATATGGCGCTGCAGCATCCCAGCAGTTACACAACAGTATCGGCAGAGGATCAGCAGGGGAGAGCGTCATCCGAAACGGACTCCCTGCCGTGCAGCAGCCTCGCAACGGAGACGAGGCTGCTTCCACTACTAAAGCCCATCTGAAAAAGTCCCAAGTAGGAAGAAAGGAAGTGATAAGATCTGAATACTGTTTTGGATGCTGGGAGTGTGGAAAGGGTTCATGTTTAACTTAATTGTGATATAATAAACCTTTGGGTTTTCACTTTCAACAACTGTGTTTGAATGTTTTCATTTAAGAATTGAAAACTGGTCACACTTGACCACATTGAACCCAGCAACCAACACAGGGGCCGTTTACATGGCAAAATAAATCCTCAAAGAATGCGACAAGAAGCTTGATAGTTCCCATGCATTTCGAAGCCACAGCGCCCTTTTCAGAGAGAGGGGGAGCGAAAAACCCATTAGTTGCGCAGTATCAGCTTTCGCTAGTTTTCCTGACTTTTTTGATAAAGTTTGAGAAAATGTGCACAATTGGTCGTGTGAACTTGCCATTCGCAAATGTCTGTGTGAACTTGCAGTGACCTTTTCGAATTAGCGTGAGCAGAGCTGAATCCTGATTGGTTGGAGTGACCATTGTGCCTTCTCCAAATAGACAGAGGGGTTGGAGAGAGAAATCTGCCAAGCCTGCCATTTGCCCCTTATTCTGCTTGCACCCCACTTTGAGAAATCTGTTGTGAGCCCTTCCTGTTTGTTTCAAAGGAAGGCTTTGGGGGCAGGGAAGACTATCGGGAGTGGGGCTAGCCCCTGCTTGGGTGGTGTGTGTGTGTGTGTGTGTGTGTGTGTGTGCGTGCTGCAACCGGCTGATTGCTCCATTCTTCTTTTGTTTGTTTGTGCTTTCCTTCACTCCTTTGTCTTTATTCAAGGCTTTGGGGACAGGGAAGACGATCAGGAACTTGGGTGGCGTGTGAATGTGTGTGTGAGTGTGCTGCAACCGACAGATTGCTCCATCCTTCTTTTGTTTGTTTGAGCTTTTCTTCCCTCCTGGGCAGGGCCGGTTTAACCATACCACCAAATCAGCATTGGAGGGGGGCCCCACAGCCGCAGGGACCCCATCCTAACCCTCCTCCTGCAACAAAACAAAACCAGGAGAGAACCAGCAGGAGCAAGAGAGCGGCCAAAAACCTCCTCCTGGCCTTGCCCTTTTTTTATTCTCCTGTTTCCTTCCTACTTTCCTCCCTCCGCCCCCACCGAGCAGGACAACCTGCAGGGGGCCCCCTCTGCATGGACTGCGGCACCCTGGAAGTGACCCTGCAGCACCTGGGGGCCGAGCGCCGGTGGCGGCAGGAGGAGAGGTGGCGGCGGCGGCAGCAGTGCCCGGGCTGGGCCCCATGGCGGGAGGCACCCTGCGCGCTGGTGCTGAGCTGGAGCTGCAAGCGAAGCCTAGCGAGGCCGTGACCCCCTTTGTGAGGCAAGCCTGGAGCTGCCTGCCTGTCTGCTGCCTCCCTCTGGGTGCTGGGGCAAGCTGGCCTCTCTGTGGTATTCTGGGAGGGAAAGAGCTCCTCTTCTCTGCAGCAGTGGGGAAAGGCGAGCAGTAAAGCGGCGGCAGCGGCGGGAAGCAGGGCGGGAGAGGAGCGCCAAGAGAGCAAAGACTCTTTGGGGTGTGGAGTTTCTCGTCCCTTCGCCTTGCTCCACATCTGGTGCTCAGTACTGCTTTGGGGGCAGCCAGGCCGGGACGGGCCTTGCCTCCTCTTTCTCTTTCTCCTCTTTCTACAGCCAGTGGCACAGCACAGTACAGGATATTCAGATTAAGGTAGGACCCCTGTATCCACTGTTTCATTATCCACCAATTCAATTATCCACGGGACACAAAACAGCATACCTACCATAGAGTCTTCCTAGAAAATGTGCCCTCTCCAGCCATTTTCTAGGTCCTCCAAGGCAACTCGAGGGTATTTTAAACTGGAAGTCCCATCTTTTTAAATGGCGTTCAGTATTATCCACGGTTTTTGGTATCTGTGGGCCTCCCCAGAACCAATCCCTAGGGGATACGGGGGTCCTACTTTATTACTAATAATGTTTTTGCAGGAGGAGGGTTACAAGGGGGGGGCTACAACGATGATGCCCCCTGCGGATGCAGGTGCTTCAGGGCCCTTGAACCAGCCCTACCACCCTTGCCCGGTGGACTTAGCAGGGCTTCCCAACCCAGGGTCACTGGAACCATAGAGTTACCCCAAAGAGGTGGCTAGGGGTTGCTCAAGAGATGGTGGGGTTGGCCACATGGTGAAAATGCCCCTCACAGCAGGGACAGTTGAAGGGCCCTGCAGCACCTGCAGCTGCAGGGGCTCTGTCATTGTGGGGGGCCCAGTTGTAATCCTTTCCCTGCAAAAACATTATTAGTAATAATCTGAATATCCTGTACTGTGAATAGCTTAGGTTGAGTTAGGTTACATTGACCTGAAATAAATATATGGGCCCCCCAAAATAAAGTGTTGCAGGGGGCCCCAAAATTCCTTAAACTGGCCCTGCTCCTGGGTGACCCCCTCCTTGCTCCCTCCCTCCCTCCTGCCTGGCTTTAATCATCTGGAGGCCATGCCCCCCCCCACCTTTGCCTGTGTAAACTATGAAAACTGAAACTGACCGCGTCTTCCATATAAGCAAGAATTCGTGTGAATTATGCACTGCTGATGCAAAAGAACGGTAATCCGGAATTTCGCAAACTTTATCCTGTCGTGTAACTGGCACCACAGCCGCTGGTCCAGTATGGAGGTCACCTAGACGTCAAAGTACCACATCCAGGGAGGGGTCCTGAGGGTAAAAGGACAAGGTGGGTGCC
Organism: Gambelia wislizenii; assembly: GCA_030847615.1. Taxonomy (NCBI): domain Eukaryota; kingdom Metazoa; phylum Chordata; class Lepidosauria; order Squamata; family Crotaphytidae; genus Gambelia; species Gambelia wislizenii. The sequence continues at coordinate 157,702,157 of JAUMIR010000004.1, read as the reverse complement.
AGGAGCCACAGAGTTGGAGCTGCAGGATCAGCCTGGAGGGGGCTTCCATTACAGATGTTCTTCTCTAAATATCATCCAATGCAAGTTACATAGTACCTAAGTCAGGATTGGGGAAACTGGGGTACTCCAGATGTGGGCCTGCAGCTGCCAGCATTCCTCACAATTAGTTGGCTAGAATGGATCAGAGCTGCAGTCTAACAACACCCAGATGGCATACTTTGTCCATCCCAACCAAAAGCCAGTCATCTTTGCATCTGAGGCAAAAAATATTCCCGAAGTGTCTTCCTTGGCAGCAAGAGTACAGTTAGGATAATTTAAACACCTATCAATTTTTATCCTTTTCACAAACCCAAAACTCTGCCTAATGGCAAAGCCAGCCTCACTCCACTTCTTTCAATGCCTGTTGGCTTCCTATACTATTCAAATAGTATGTAAGCACATGCACTCCACCATATGTAGATGTGTTTCTCAGTGATCATGTACACAATCACTTAATATAATCTGGACTTGCTTGGACTGAATGTTAGATATTTATGCTCTTTTTAGAAAAGTATTCCCCTGTGGTTTTCTGGGGGTGTTGGAGGCAAGACAAGTGTGCTTGGGTGAAGAGTGGGTGAAGGTGTGAGAGTGGTAGGCAGGAGGACAACAACTCTCCCTGCCAGATCTCTCAGTCCTTGTATGGAGTGGGAGCAGTTTGTCTCCTGATTCGGCAACTCATCTGATCCAGCACGTAGTCTGTGCACGGCTTTTGTCATTTCTTGTTTCTCAGAATTCTCTTTATAGTTGAGGCAAACAATAAGCAACACAAGATAAGAGGTGCTGAATGTATGCAGTTAAATGATAGGTAAAAAGTGCTGACAGCACATCTTGCCATGTGCTTGAAGGAGGGGCCAGTGAGAGCTAGCCTGGCACCTGGCTGCCAACAAACCAGGCAGTGTTCAGACACTATAAGTTTGAAGGACATTGGAAAGGTCCCTTTGCCCCTACCAGTGCATATGCATGGAGCTCCTTTATGTAAGATATGTGGGAACTCTCCATCAGGGGTGTTAAATTGGTGGTTCTCCAGATGTTGCTGAAGTGCCACTTCCATCAGACTTAGTCAGATTTGCCAGTGTGGAGGAATGTTGGGAGATGCAGTCCAGTAATAATGGAGGCTCACAAGTTGCTCATCTTTGCTCTAAGTGCATGTATCAGTGCAGTACCTGCATATAGATCCTTCTGATGCAGTTTGAATACCTTGAAGCACAGTTGCTGGGCACACAGCAGCAAGAGGTACATATAGCCTTACTGCCCTCCAAATGAGTTCTTCCAACACATGGAGGGGAGAAACAACTGAAAACACCACCAACCATTCTTTAAGCATGTGTGCTGGGGAAGGGAGGGTCATGTGACCCTGTAATTAACTTAATTTGTCAAAAGTATCAAATATCTCTGTGAACCGAACTGAAAAGGGGTTTTCTTGGTGAAAGTATAAAAAGCTAGCCAATCAGTGCAATATGTAGCCACATTTGTTTGCAAACCTGCGAGCTGGGGTAGACAACTGAGGCGGGATCAGGGGCAATTCCCCCCGCCAGTACCCTCCAGTGGGCCACACCCCCTTCCACGCACACAATTACCTCTGTTTCCCTCTGCAGTTCTTCTCAAAATGCTTACAGAAAGTATGCCAAATTACTTCCTGTTAACACTTTGAGAGGGTCTGGAGAGAAAAAAGGAGGCATTTGGTAGTAGGACAAGGTTCTAGGGTACCTATGGGCATGGAGTGCAGGCACTTTTGCATGTTTTCACACATTTGGAAAACTTTCTGCATGGTTTTGGGACAAAAATTGCCCCCGAATCATGCCAATTTTTTTAAAAAAAGGATTTGGGCAGTTGGGGGACTTTGGGGGACTGGTGAGGGCTTCAGGGCTATAAAAGTGAGGTCTGGGGGCCTCATTTGCCCACCTCTGCTAGAGAGGAATTGGACTGAATTCACAAAGGATGCTTCTAGATCTGTCTCGATTTCCCTGTACCCTTACGTTTCACTTTCTCTTAGGACTGCATAATAGAGCAAGAGTGGAGTGTAGCCAATGTCATGTAAACAATGACCACAATGTGTGCCTTAAAAAACAAAAACACCACATAGAAGTGGGAATAAACACCTTCTGTCAAGCCTTTGTTTTATTTGAAAGCAGGAAATAATTTAACAGGAGATATTTACTCACTGTTCTTTGCTGTCAGCTCAGAACTGGAAGTTACTGTTTTGTTTCCTTTCAGTTGGCTTGTGGGAACAGCTGCCTGGGAAACAATTCTCAAGAAAGCCAGACTTATTATCCCAAGACAAAAAGGTGACATTAAGGTTAAGATGATCTGCCACACATTTTTGGCCTCCAACAGCTGTCCCCCCCCCCAGCTTGGATTTGGGCCCCAGAGCAACTTGAGAAGTTACAAGTTACAGTAATATAAGGAGTAACAAATCACTCTGTGTGTGTGTGTGTGTGTGTGTTAATGAGGATATAGAGAGCGAGCCTGGTATAGCGGTTTAAGTGATGGATTAGGATTCCAGGAAACCAGGAGTTAAATTCTCTCTCAGCTACAGGTATTCACCGGGTTACCTTGGACAGGTTACTCTTTCTCAGAAGAAGGCAATGGCCAACCTCATCTGAACAAATCTAGCTAAGAAAACTGTATGATCTCTCCCTCTCTGGCTTCTCTTCGCAAACGAAGATTCAGGAAGGACATATCCTGCGCTTTCTGCAAGCGCGCTGATGACTAAAAAGGCCAATCCGAGATAGACAAGTCTGGTTGCAGAAAGCACAGCAGAAGGTTTCCTTGGGTGATGTTTCCGCGTTGTGATTTTTTCTGCGTTGTCGTTTCTCTTCAAGACTTGTTCGGCGTGAGTTCACAAATAAGGCTGCAGCATTGTGGATAGTGTGTCTCCATACCTCCCGATGTGAGGCCAGGGCAGACCATTGTTGGTGATCAATTTGGCCGAGCCTGAGGTGTTGTTTCAGGGAGTCCTTGTATTGCTTTTTTGGAGCGCCCCTCTTATGCTGACCCGTGGTGAGTTCACCGTATAATACTATTTTGGGGAGGCGATGGTCCTCCATCCTAGAAACATGCCCTGCCCAGCACAGCTGTGTTCTCAATATCATGGCCTCAATGCTGGTGATCCCTGCTTGCTCAAGGACAACAACATTCGTCACATAGTCAGTCCAGTGTATATTTAGGATTGTGCACAAACAGCGCTGATGGACGCGTTCGAGGAGTCATAGGTGGTGGTGATAGGTGACCCATGTTTCAGACCCATAAAGGAGAATAGACAGTACAATGGCTCTATATACACTGATTTTTGTGTTTCGCCTCAGGTGTTTATTACTCCAGACTCTTTTGTAAAGTCTTCCAAATGTGCTATGTGCCTTTGCTAATCTGTGATCGATCTCTTTGTCAATCTTGGCATCTTGGCCGATGGCAATGTGGGGATGGTGGTGTTCGTCCTGTGGTGCAGGCTGGTAAAGAACTTCCGTTTTCTTCAGGTTGACTTCTAGCCCAAACAGCTCTGCAGCTGTTGCGAAGCAGGATGTTAGGCGCTGCAGAGCTGCTTCTGTGTGGGCAACAAAAGGGCATCAGCATCAGCGAAGAGCAGCTCATGGACTAGATAGTTTAGAGTCTTAGTGCGAGCCCTCAGATCGCATAAGTTAAACAAGCTACCATCAGTACGGTAACGAATATAGATGCCGTTGTCTTCTTCAAGCTCTGCCGTAGCCCTTTGGAGCATCATGCTGCAGAAGATTCTAAATAAAGTTGGCGCAAGAACACAACCTTGCTTCACTCCATTAGTTATTAGAAAGGGCTCTGTAAGAGCATCGCCATATCCGACTTGACCGTGCTGGCCCTCGTGTAGCAAGATAATCATTTTAAGGAATTTGGGGGGACATCCTAGTCTTTTCAGGATCTGCCACAGACCTTTCCCACTCACAGTGTTGAAGGCTTTGGTGAGGTCAACAAATGTTACATAGAGACCCTTGTTCTGCTCTCTGCATTTCTCTTGCAGTTGTCTAAGGGCAAATACTATATCTGTAGTACTCCTATTGGCTCTGAAGCCACATTGGCTTTCAGGAAGACGTTCTTCTGCAATGGCAGGAACTAATCTGTTCAGGAGTATCCTTGCAAGGATTTTTCCAGCAATAGAGAGCAGTGTTATGCCTCTTTAGTTTGAGCAATTGGATCTTGCTCCTTTTTTCTTTTACAGGGTGATGATGGTTGCACCTCGGAGATCTGATGGCAGTTCCCCCTTTTCCCAGCAATTCACAAGGAGTTCGTGGAATTTATCATGGAGTACATGACCTCCGTGTTTCCAAACTTCAGGTGGGATTCCATCAATCCCAGCTGCCTTGCCGTTTTTCATCTGCTGTATGGCCTTAAGGGTCTCTTCCAAAGTGGGAGCTACATCCAATTCATTTTTCATTGGTTTTTGTATCATATGTTGGATAGCTGAGCCTTGGACTACTCGGTTGGCACTAAAGAGACTTTGAAAGTGTTCAGCCCATCGATTCAGGATGGAGGCTTTATCAGTAACTAATGTTTGACCATCTGTACTGTGAAAGGAGCTTTGGACCTGATAAGTAGGTCCAAACACTGCCTTAAGAGCTTCATAAAAACCTCTAGAATCCTCCAGATCTGCACAGGGTTGTGTCTTTTCTGCTATATTGATCCACCACTTGTTCTGCATGTCTCGGAGTTTTTGTTGAAGTTTACTACATGTGAGATGGAAAGCTGCTTTTCTTACTTGGCAAGTTGGCTGGGCGAGGTATGCCTGGTGAGCAGTTCTCTTCTTCGCCAACAGCTCCTGGATCTCTTGGTTGTTTTCATCAAAACAGTCTTGATTTTTCTTGTGGGAGAACCCGAGGGATTCTTCCGCAGACTGGAGGATACTGTTTTTGATATGTTTCCAAAGCACTGTAGGAGAAGGATCTATATGATGGTCTTCAAGTTTTGTTTGCAGGTTTGCCTGGAAGTTGTCTCTCATGGTAGCTTGTTGAAGATTGTTGACTTGGAGTCTCTTCTTTAACATGCCACCGGTCTTAGGTTTGAACTTAAGATGAAGGTTTAGTTTACATCTTATGAGACGATGATCTGTCTGGCATTCTGCACTGGGCATCACTCGAGTATGGCGGACATTGCGAATGTTTCTCTGGCAGACTAGAACATAGTCAATGAGGTGCCATGTTTGGATCGGGGATGCATCCAGGTTGTCTTCAAGCTGTCTTTCTGCTGAAACATAGTGTTTGTAATAGTCAGCTGTTGTTCTGCACAGAACTCTAGCAGGAGGTGTCTGTTATCATTGCAATTTCCAACATCATGCTTGCCTAAGACACCTTTGCAGGCTTCAGAGTTCTTTCCCTACTCTGGCATTGAAGTCACCAAGGATAATAATTTTATCTTCTACATGGACTTTTTGTATGAGGTGGCATAGGTCTGTGTAGAGTTTTTCTTTCTCTACAGGGTCGGCTTGCATAGTTGGGGCATATATATTAAAGAGAACAACATGTGGGAGACGTAAGAAAATAATGTGATCAGAGTGTCCTGTTGGCAAGGTTTTGAGTTTCGAGGCAATGGAGTTTTTAATCATGAAGCCTACTCCTGAAAGATGTTTTTCGGTTTTGGGTTTGCCATTGGATTTGTCCTTCGAGCCTGTGCAATGGATTTGTCTGGTGGAGCGCAGCGTGCACAGAACTGGCCTCACCCTTTAAACCAAAGGTTCATCTGCTGGCCTTGCACGCATGGGCGGTAGCAGTGAGGTCCTCGGGCCATAGGTTTGATTAGAGTTTCCTTCTCTTAGATGGTTGACCTTACAGGATTGGACGAGCACCATCTGCCCGGGTTTGGGATTAGAGTTTTCTTTCTCCTAGGACAGTTGCCATAAGTCTAGAGAGCCCATCCTGCCCTTTGACGCTCTTTGTCAGACCCTTCCGTTTTGACCTGTCTGGCATGGGAGACCCTACTGGTGGCTATTATGCCACCGCCAGCATAGCTCAAAACATCATTAGGGTACGCAAGCCTCTCTCCCATGACAAGGGGGGGGGGGTCAATGGAGAGGAAACTGTATGATAAGGTTGTCATAAATCAGAGTTGACTTGAAGACATGTACAGGTCACCCCCTATTTATGTGGTGTTACCCAAATTGTGTGGGGTCTGTGAAGATCCCACTAGTTATAGGGAATATTTAATTAGCTCAAATATAGCAGTGAGAGGTCGGATCTTTTAACCTATGCATACTGGTAGTAATGGAAGAAACTAAGCCAAAATGTACAATTCAGTTATGTTTATTGGAAATTAATATAAACAGTATTCATGCAAACACTCAGGCTTTAGGCAATCATGCAAGGCTATCAAAGATAGTAGGAAGTATTTGGATACAGGAATAGAATAAGGGGATTGTGGGTTATACTGTACCGATCCGGCAGAGCTGAGATCTCAAAGTAGACCAACAGAGAGGGAGTCTGGAAGATGGAATTGCTACACAGTCTGATGTGAAGTTGAGAAGAAGTAGAACTGTACATACTTGGGTGGTGTTTTAGGGTGATATTTTTGTGAAATAATTCTCCTGAAAGGATAGGATTTTGAGTGGAATACAATGTTTCTTGGAGGTTCCCAGGACTAGACAAAGGGTGCTCCAGAAGAGTTACTGATTGTTAATGGTCGATGTACAATCCTCCCTCCACATTCGCGGCCTCCACACTCACGGTTCTGCATATTTGTGGTTTGCTGCTCTGGTTTACCTGTTAACTATGTGGAAGACCACATTAAGCCCAATAATTAAATATAGCCAATTATTTGATATTCCAAGATGGGGGCTATCAGGGTAAGCAACAGTGGGGGATAAATTCTGGACTTACTGCCGATATGCAAAACCATGTATAATAGCGAACTGCTATATTAGATCATAGAATTTCCTCAGAGGACCTAGAAAATGCCTAGAGAGGATGCCTCTCTAGGCATTTGGTGTGACTCTATGGTCAATGTCTGGTGGAAGTTGACCATAGAGTTGTGCTGGAGGACCTCCCAATGCCCAGAGAGACCACCCCTAGTACTACTCTATGGTCTCCAGATGCCTAGAGAGACCTTTACACCCCCCCTGTCTCCCTGATAGCTTGGAAGTGAAACCATGGGTACCAATCCTGCGTAAGTTTCCATCAATAAAAAGCGGTGCCTTTTCCATCGCTCCAGCATGTAGGGAGAACCAACGAAGGACAGGAAGGAGATGGGGCATGTGGTATCAACCGCCGGAAGCAGGACAGCGGCATCCTCCTCCTGACCTCCATGGTTTTTTTTAAAGGCATCTGATAAAGTCCGTAGTCTTGAGACCTTCTAAATCATTTTTAAATGTACAAGTAAAAGCCTTCTCAAAGGCTGTGAATGTGGCTCTGGAAATGCTCCTATGTGATCACATAATATTGTACAGGATCCAGTGGTGCACTTCTGCTGGGTCCCACCCTTACTAAGAACCAGCATCTCTCCTGCAGATCCTTAAAACCTGCTGTGGAGGGCTGGGTGCCATGGAGGGCTGAAGCAGGCAGCACTGGAGGAAGAAACCCAATTGATTTGGCATTGGATAGACCACTGGACCCTGGCCATTGTTTCCAGAATAAAATCTGGAAAGAATAAAAGATATCCCATAGCTCCATTTCCAGGAATAATTCTGGATCTGCTCTGAAAGTCTCAGAGGTGCTCTTACCATTAAGGGAGGGAATGAACTCTCTTGAACCACCTTATATTAACTGTGTGTTTAAGTTCAGCATTACTTTGAATTTTTGCAATAACAGAGAGCTTTCTTCTCTGGACTTTGAACACTTGTAGTTACAATTTGGCAAACATATTATAAACTTTATCAGTTCAGCTTAGGGCTTTTCTACACAGGCAATGTACTCCATCTTGCCCCTGCTTGAGAGCCCTGCAGTCCTGATGATGCAGGGCATTTGCCCCATTCTGCCTTTGAGCAGTTGTCATGATCCCCAGGGCAGAGATGAGGCTAAGATGGAAGATGGTGTAGGGCCCTTTACCTCTTTTTCAAAAAAAAAATACCTACTTTTATCTGTTCCCACTGGGAAGGAGAGGATTGGGCCCTGCATGTCTGCAAGAGCCCATCCCTGTAGGTCAACCTGTCCCTGCAGCTGCCAGTCTGCCTAGCTCTTCCAAAGCAGGAAGGGGTCCCGCAGCATATGACCAAGGCTGGTGACATACAGGGGGCTGTGGTCAAATGTTGCAGGCTGACTTCTTTCCTTCCAGAAGAGCATGGGATGGTAGTGGCAGCAGCTGCAGCAACAGGCTGGCATGCCTATCTGGAGTCCTGACCATTTGAAGGTAGTAATGGGGGATGAATGGGCCTGATATGCAGCCAGGATAGACTGGATCTTGGCTTGTGTAGATGAGCCCTTAGACACCACTAATCATTATGCTGTATTAGATTCTGGGCATGCATAATTCCTTTCCCCCTACCCTGGGTTTTAAAAATATTATATCTCTCACACATTTATTTTACCAGGAGTGATATAATCTGCAGGCACAAAAAAACAGTAAATAACAAGAGGGAAAATGTGTCACAGACTCCAGGATTTGAATTGGTATGCCACAGAATCCTGTCAGCTGCCATTCAACGATCAGCTTTTCTAGCCTCAGACCAGTAATTAAAATGAGCTGGTGAAAATATCCTTCATCCACATTTAGATTAATGTGCCCCCCCACCGCATCCCATACCTATAGAATAGTAGTTTCTGTGAATAGATTCCCAACTTGTTGGCTGGGTAGGGTGACATGCTGGATGGGAAACTATGCTGTGGATGCACATTGGAATATGAGGCAAATAGGGTGAGGCAACGCTAGTATGTTTATGCTCCACTTCCCTCCTCACATGTGTGCGCTACACACATTCTACACACACTCTATAGTACCTGGAAAGGGCTTGAATTATGGGGTTAATACTATATATACTATATAACAGGTGCAAATGGATCAAGGTTCATTGAACAGAATAGAACTTGCTTCTGTGGAAGCATTCACAGAACCCCACGGCCCATGGTTTCTTCAGGTATGTGTGGGTTGGGGAAGTGCTTTTGTCAAATTGCAGTCGTAACCTATCTGAAAGCATCCTTTTGGCTGTTTGCCACAGTTTAGGCTTCATGAAGTGGTTTATTCAATTTCATTGGAAGCTCTGGCTTCTCAGCCCTTTTGTAAAATGTTACTAGGCCCCAATCTGAATATTTACTCAGCTCTTTATCGACTGCTACTTGGTTTAGGGTGTTGCCTACATGATGAAAAAAAATCCTTAAGCTAAGAATGCCATTGGTCCTCACGGACAATGGCCCACATTCACCATATTCAGAAGGAGGGGGGCTGAAAACTCCACATAGTCTGTGATAACTGCTTTTGCTGATTTTCATGATCTTTTTGAAAAAGTGTGTGAAAATGCACACAATTGGTCATGTGTACAACCAATTCGCAAAAGGGGACTAAAATCAGCTAAAAGCTGATTGGTCAGACCTCGGAGGGGGCAGGCTTGCAAGGCAGCGCTTGCGATGCTGGAGCCACCATTGTTGTTTGGGCCAGCAAAAAACAAATGGGGGGGGGGGAAGCTTTTGGGACACAACTCACTTGAGCCTGCAGCTGGCTGCTGTGGGTGGAATTGAGCCTCAGAAGAAGCCTTTCAAGAGGCAGAGGGTAGTTTGTAGAAACCAGCCTTTCCCCCCCCCCTGGAATGAGCTGCTTTGCAGTGGGTGGCAGGGGTATGAACGGCCTTCGCCCCCCCCCCGGGAATGAGCTGCTTTGTGGTGGGTGGGAGGGGTATGAACGGCCTTCAACCCCCCTGGGAACAAGCTGCTTTGCGGCAGGTGGCTGGGGGACGGAACGGCCTTCTCCCCCCACCCAGGAATGAGCTGCTTTGTGGCAGGTGATGGGGGTATTAATAACCTTTGCCTCCCCCAGGGGTGGCTTTGCGGTGAATGTTTTGCTCAGCTCAGCCACCGTGGGGCCACAAGGCAGCCCGGCTGCTGAGCTGGTGGGTCTCAAGGCAGCTGCGAGTGATATATCCAGTTTATATCACTCATGGCCACCATTATTTCCCCAGCTGCTCTGTGTGAACTGCAAAATCACTACTTTTTACCATCACCCAACTTTGAATGCATTGTGGGCACAAATAAGCACTGGAGCGAAAGGGAAGTAAGGCGATATTTTCCAGATTTAATTCTCTCATCTAGCTGACCCCTAGGATTTATTAACTCCCAGAGTCATTAAAAAACAAGAGAAAGCGTATTGCAGCAATAAAGATGAATGTGTTACCAAAGTTACTCTTCTTGTTTCAATCTATTCTGATTATTGTCAACAATGCACCCTTTAAACAGTGGCAGAAGGATCTATCTAGGTTCATCTGGGCAGGAAGAAAACCAAGAATCAAAATGAAACTTTTACAAGATACAATAATGAGAGAGGACTAGGATTACCGAATTTGAAAATATATTACAACGTGTCCTGTCTGGAATGGATAAAGGAATGGATAAGGTTAGAAGACAAAAGGTTAATAACATTGGAAGGAATAAATATGAGATTCTGATATCATGCATATCTTTTTATGATAAAATTAAAGTAAATAAAGACTTTAAGGAACATTTTATAAGGAAATTGCTGGCAAGGGTCTGGGAAAAATATAAAAGACTGGTCTCTGAAAAAATTCCACACTGGACTTCAACAAATGAAGCTTTTCATAAACAAGATGAGATAGCAAAAACTATTGGTGAAGTTGGTGGCTGTCCCTATGTTTTCACTATGTTTTCAGTCCAAAATTAATTTAATTTTGCTGCCTTTCTACATTGGGACCCAAGGTAGATTACAACAGTTAAAATAAGGTAGAACTAAAAAAAAAAACAGATAAAAAGTTTTAAAACTCTTTTATAAGTTAAAACACCAATAATTTAAAAAAATTAAAAACATAAAAATAAAATGTAAAAATGCAGACCCCCCCCCCAATAAAAAGAGTCTTCTGCATAATCAATCACTCACCAAATACCTGTTTAAACCAGAATGTCTTTATCTACGGGAGAGAGGAGAAGGGCCTCCCATGGGAGAGAATTCCATAAATTCCAATGTATAGCTGTACAGTGTGTAGAAGGCTCCTTCCTACTCAAAGATACTGAATTTTTTTGTCGTTCTTCCCTTGCAGCTTCTCTATTTTTGCTGGCAGAAAAAAGAAAAACAGCACGCTATTGAAGTTTTCCTGAAGCATTTGTTTTAAGAGGATTGGCCTGAAATACTTGGTTTTTTAAAAGAAAATTGGGGTTACCAGAAGTTATTTTTATATTATTGTGCTAATATTCTTTTGGAAACAGTGCTGCTTGTGCCTTTGCTTGACTTCCACAAGCTCAACATATACATTTGTAAATAAACAGGTCATTCAGTGCCAATCCAAGATATATACAGTATTGTTGCCTGAGGCAAAGAACAAGATGGCGCCCCAACAATTCCAGGTACAAAAATGCCTAGCATGATATGTACCATCTAGGAATTTAAAATCCACAGGCAAAGGATTACTGTCCAACCTACGTGCACAGTTCCGACAAGGCTGCAAGCCTTTCAAGACCCAGCTCTGCATCTGTGGAATGGTCTTCATTTGGACCTCCAGCTGGAGGAAGCTCTCACCCATTTTCATAAGGTGTTGAAGACCTTCCTCTTTGATTCACCAGATTAAGCTGCTGAGTTGTGCCTAATGTTGCTGAGATGGATAGGTGACTGGAGGGGTATTGGGGGTTTCATTTCATGTAAATTTATAGTGTTATGTTTTATTGTCCTTGTCTTTGATTATATATGTTGATGTTCTGCCCTTTGGGGGAAAGGGCATTATAAGTAAATGTTATTATTAAAAGGAAACTGGAGTGGCAGTTCAATTTTCCTTCAACACAGTTGATGAGACAGTGTTCCTCACTGTACCTGGGGGCATCAGATTAGCTTATGAGTTGAGGAGAGGCTGTTCCACCCACAGCTCTCACCTTCTACACTGATGGTCAGCCCCACCATTTGCTGCCTGAGGTGAGCTCCTCACTCTCTCATACTCTCCCACATTTTACAGATGGAAACCAGGACACATGTGACCAAGCAACATCAAGAGTATGGTCAAGATGGCTAAAATTATTAATGAGAAAGAACTGACAAACTAGGAGAGGCTGCAGCAGTTTGCTTTTGTCTGAGGACTTTATCAGACCAGGCAAAAATGGCATCATAAGGATGCCTAATGATTGCAAAAGGGCACACATATCAGATGGCATTGTCCTTTTGCGATCATGTACTGTAAATGAGGTGTACTTTTTTACTGAAGGACCAAGCCATCAAAAGATCTCCCCTGGCACTTTATTGCCGGCATTGCCAGCATTTGAATGCTCATGCCATTGTGCTCAACTGAATGCAGCATGAATGGTCAAACGCTTCCAGGTGAGATTGCGAGAGCTAGGTAGGGGATGCTCTTTTTATGATGACCCCCCCCCTGAACATGGGACTTTTAAAGTGTGTTTTAGTGCTTTGCTGTACTTTTTGTGTCTTTATTTTGTTTTTATTTTTGAATTTCCCACGCTATCATCTTCTCATGAGAATCAGTGAGATTTCAACCTCGGAAGTAAACGGAACTCCGTTTGTGCTCCGTTACTGCCAGGGAAGCCTCATTGATGCTGGAAAATATAGGTCTGGTAGGGGAGTTCTTTTGCTGGCATAAAAATGACACAATTTATGCCAGAAAGAGAACGTTAAGGGTGGTGGTGGTCTGATAAAGGCATGAGTCTACTGAGAAGAGCAAGACTCTGCCCCCTCTTCTTTTGTCCCCTTTGCTGAATTAACTAAATGCAAACTACTTTTGCACTTTGAACTCAGTTTGCAGGAATGGAAATAAACTGAGGACAAAGGGGCAAAGTAGGAGGAGGACAACAGAGGATTACCAGGACTTCCCCAGCCAAATTGGGACTGGTGGAGGGTATATCTGCCTAATGGCCAGCAAGCCCTGCATTTATTACACAAGACATTAATCTCTCTCAAAAGAAATTGGCTTTGTAAATGGCTGCCCCTGCCTGACATTTCCCTTTTCTGTGGGAATTGAGAGGGGTCAACAGGGATTGCATGTGGAAGATAATGTCTTGTAAACTGGACTTTCCTCTGACTGAGCAAACAGATATTTACATGGGCCTCTATGGAAGATGCAGCTTTTGCAGAAAGCAGAGGGAAGTAACTTTCCTCCTCAAACCTGTTTCTCTTTTACCCTGGCTTTTATTTAAGGCACTTGGTGCCAACAGGAAGAAATAAATACGTCAATGGCATGACGCTTATGCAAGCCAGAACTGTAACCATCCTGTTTCCCCCTTTTCTCAAGCTCATGAGGCGATACATGCTTGAGAAATCTCTTTGTGCAGGAACAAAAGGACCTTATAGCACATCTGTTATGAGTAATAATGCTAGCCCTAGTTCTGTTAGAGAAGATAATGGAGCTATTCTATTGTAGAAAGAGACATATAGGTATATATGCTGAACAGTCCAGCCAACCATTAACAATGCAGATTGGCATCACTGAATACTGTAATCATAACCATCTCAGCTTATTTCCATTGTTAAACTTACCCAATATTTTGCAAAAATGGTTTACTGATGTGCAAAGGATATGGGGGAAGTCTTGCTACATTTTTGCCTCCTGGACTGCTTTAGGTCCAGAAGAGGTCTTTTACCTTAGAAGTGCACCATAACCCAACTTCCAGTCTGCTTCCTTGTTAATTAAAAGCCTCTCCTGGGCCTGAAACAGCCCCAGGAGGCTAAAAACCTAACAAAAGTGCCAATGCTTTCAAGGAAAAATACCCAGGGATTTTTGAAAAAAATATATGATGGGGCACAGGGTTCCTAAGCAGACTGGGGCCCATAGAAAATGCCCTGAGAGGTTAGTTCAGGAATGTCATAGGAAATTAAAAGGGTGGCAAGATCTAGCCAACAGCTCCTGTTTGGAATGCTGGACCAGAAGAAAGAATTTAAGAGACTTACTGTATTGCACCATGGCACTATAGTGTGATAGTGATGCATTAGTCCTCCTATGGCCTCAGTCTTGCCACACGATGTCATTGCTCTCCAGGCATTGTTGCATTATAGGATCATTATAATTTTTTTCATACTGAAAATAATGCTGGACCCCCTTTTCCACTACAATTCAGTAACCAATTTGGCTGCAGATGTCCCATAACACCTTCTTCTGCAAAAGATCCATTAGTGGGTATGGTGTGGGTGTAGCCAGGTTATTAAGGAGAGGATATGTGTTTGTGTATGTGTCCTCAAGTCACTTGTCACATGACAAACAAATAAAAGGCAATTAAATTCTACAACAACAAATTTTGGAAGCTCTGATGTGAGGCTGAAGAGTACTTCTTTAAGTATCATACTTGACTCCAAATCTTTCAATTTTTGAGAGTTTAAATAAATTAAATGAGAAAATGGGATCTAACTCTGAATACCACTTACTGTTCAATCTGTAAAACATTGGGATCATGACATTCTAACCTAGGAATGTAGCCAGGCTGCTGAGCCTGGTTTAGGACAGTAAGAGTACTTACCCATGGGCTGAGTCAGCTAGAGCGGAATGTGTGAGACAGAGGAGATTATCAGACAGGAACAAAAAAAGTGTTCCTGTCCCACAATCTTCACTCTCTCCCCTGTCCCATCCGTGTCATGCCACAATCACCCTCCCCACCGCACTTACCTCCTCTCCCATCGTTCTGGCAGCCCAGGAGTGAATGGACTTCTAAAGGAACTCCCTTAACTTCCTAGATCAAAATCCCGCAGGTTCTTGCAAGAAGATGTGAGCATGAGAAATTCAAAAATAAAAATAAAAAGAACATGAAAAAATTACAGCAAGCGCAAAAACATGCTTTAAAAGATAGAAGTAACCCAAGGAGGGTCATAAAAAGTGTGTCACTTACCTGGATGTCCTGATCTCACCTGGAAGTGTTCTGGCAGGGACCTCCCATTGATGCTGGCATCACACCAGCATAACGGGCCACCTTGTTGCACATAGGAACATCCATGACAGGATCAGAACCGAGATCTATTGACAGCTTCTCATATCAATAAAAAGCAGTGTTTGCAGAACGACAGCAGAAATGGGTGCATAACGAGGGGGGAATGATGTTGTTTGAAAAGGAAGCCCTTTTGCGATCTCCTAGCATTCCTATAACACCACTTTTAATGCATCTGATAATCTCCAGAAAATGTTAGCAGCACATACTGTCTGGCTAACCACCACCCTTTGTAAGTACTGTTACTTAATGTCGTAAGCCTGGCAGAGTGTTGAGAAGAGTCTTGAAGCCACACGGCATGGCAACCTGAGGCTGCCTCGGCTCCCAGCATTGAATGCCTCATGGGGTGAAAGAGTCAGGGATCCACACAATCTGGGAACAACAACTTGCAATGAAGTCACACAAGGCAGGCTCTCTTAAGAAAGAGAAATGCACCAATGGAGACAAGGAGTTTATTGGACAAATAAGAAAAGAGCAATGGAACAAAACAAACTAACAGACAATACATTTCTATCAATCAGGAAGGTGTACCTGAAAATATTACTGAGCAACCAATTATCAGCCCGCAAACTTCACTGAAATTGCAGCTCTAATCCTCTTGCCCTCCCTGGTCTGCCTGCCATTACACTGCCTATATTCCTCCTGGCTTGGACCAATCCACAGGGGGCAGGCTGGAATTTTGCATGTAGCACATGGCCTTTTGTTTCACAAATGTTGTGTAGCACCACAGAGGCAAAGACCACTGGCATAAGTTTTTTTTTCCTCTGCCACAATCAATGGGGAAGAGAGGCATTCCCATTTGGCCTTAAGCCTACCAAATGTCCACTCCACCACATTTCAGCATCAATTGAAGACTTGGTTATAGGCCATTTTTTGTTGGTCCATATGCCCCCCATGAGGCTTCATAAGCTAATGTCAGAAAGGGTATGTTGTATCTCCAAGGATGACGGGCCCCACCTGCACCCCATTGATGATGATAGTGGGGTTCCCAGGAACATGTTGTCTCAATTGTCCCACATCCATTGCCTGGCACAAAGCTGAGAGCCTGAACGCATAGGATTTTATCAGACTAGGCAAATATGGTGTCACAACAATGCCTAATTAACGTGAAAGGTCCTTTCAAGATAATATCTTGTCAATGAGGCACACTTTTTAATTGATGGCCCAAGCCATCAATAGATCAGCTGTGAAACTTTTTTGCTGGCATTGCCGGCATTTGAAATCTCATGCCACTGTGCTCAGTGAATACATGTAGTATGTGGGGAAATAATTAATGTAAAACAATCTTGTGTACTCCATTCACATGCTAAGATAAGTCTAGGAATTTTTGCCTGCATGCTTCTGTTCTCCCAATTTCCCTTTCTCTTATTTCACTAGGCAATTCCAGCCAACTGGAGAGATGGGTCATTGAACACATGACCTAATTTAAATATTATTGCTCTTTGTGTAAGTCTCTTTTAAGTTAGAGTCTCCATGCGGCTGTAGCCATGCTATGAAGCCTTGCTATGATGCTATGCCATGATGTTCACCATGCAGCCTCTACCACTAAAGGCTGGGTGAGTCATTCTACCCTAAATTCTCCTAGTTAGTTAGGAACCTTCTTTTTAAGTTTGTTTTAGTATGTAGATTAAGATTGATATACCTTCAGTAAACTTTTGATATGCATTTTTAAACTGACTCCTTTGTTTTTGTAATGAGTCTAATTCATTGGGTGATCAGACCTCAGAACACACTTTTAAATGTTAATTGAGCTATCTGTCTCAGCATTCTTAAGTGTCACTCTGCATGAATTTGAAAGTAAAGACTTTTACTTTTTAAAGAAGATATTTTTATTTCCTTTTAAAAAGGGCTAGATCCCTGGAATTTTTAATACATTTTTATTTTTAGACTCATACCTCCTACAATACAGTGTCAATTCTCAGAACAGTTTTGGGTGAGATTAGAGGTAGGGGACACTCTTTTTATGAACCTTCCCTGTTTATTTGTAATTTTTAAAGCATGTTTCTGTGTTTGGGCATACATTTTGTGTGTTTTTTAATTTATTTTTTGAATTTGCTGCTTCTCGCGAGAATCTGTGAGATCTGGACCTTTCTGGCCCTCCAACCACCCAACAACCACCCACTTTGCAAGGTTATACAGAAAAAGGGGTTCTCACAAAATACATGGCAGCAGCCAAACTATGTACATAAAGGAATATTTTTTAAAAAGGGAAACAAACAAAGCAGATAAAGTAGGGGAGACATACCACATGATAGTCACCCAAATGAACAGTGTATGGAAGCAGGACATGCTCTATAGCATTCTTTGCTACTGTAGAATTTCCAAGTCTAAAATTTGTGGAGTGTAGATTAGTGGACTGGAAAGCCAACAGACAGCAATGGCAACCCGTTGTTGCCCCTCTCGTGATAGTTTGGTCTTTCTGTAGGTGGGAATGCAGAAATTCCATGATTTCAAACAGGGTTGCCCTAGTCATGCAGAAGTTGTATAGCCACTTGTCATCCCACTGGGCCAGCACCTTGCTGCTTCACCAAGCTGTCTGAAGATGGGTTCTGACCCACCATCTTCTTGGTAAGGCTGGCCACCCAAACTGTGCATGGAACAGCCATCTGACCCATTTCCACCATGAGCATCTGCAGAAAGGGATCTTACTATATGCTGGTGGTGGACCAAAGAAAGAATCCAACGTTGTCTAGCTCTTCTCTGCAGTTTTCATTTTCTAAGAAAACCACTTGCACAGTTGACTATATGGACAAAAAAACAGGAAAGCAATGCAAACATAAAGGGGGGCAAGATTGTGTTCTATTGCAACAGAAAAATATGAAATATCCATAAGATGCTATGATGCTGTAACGGTATAACAGAATATATTATATTCTATAATATAGAAAGGAATGCAAGAAAGACAATGCTGCAATGCTATGAAGAAGGCAAAACACTACAATGCTGTTAGAAGGCAAAACTGGCACAGCTGAAAAATATGGCAGTCTCTTTCCTGTCCACAAGAAAAAGGGCAAGGAATGCACATGTCTTTGTCATCTGTGAAATGTTGGAGGGTAGGTAAATTTTGTGTGTGAGATGATTTAAGGCTGGCCTAAGCCATTTTATTGATAAAAAAAGAGCCAAAAATTGTGCCCATCATCCATCAAAGTCAAGGTGGATAGTACCCACATTATTTGCACATATGAGGCGAAATCTCCCAGAAACTGTTGTCAGCATCCTTGACAACAGTAAAAATGTTAACAAGTAACAAATTAAATAATTATTCTGCTGCCTGAGGTGGCTGCCTGTCTTTTACTTTTTTTGGTAATTCCGATTCTGATATAATGGTGTGATTTCACTGTTACTTTGGAGGGGTATGTGAGGAGGATGTGAACATCAGCTAGCAGAAATCAGGGAATCACTGAGCTAGGTGAAATGAAAAGTGGCACTAATTGGTGGATGCCTTGTTAATACTGGTGCTGAGTTTTATCAGTCTTGTTTGAAATGGGAGCAATGATGTATCAATGCCCAATCAATGTGTGGAATGCAAAGGATTTCAGTGTTATGTAATAAACTTTTTAGAAAGTAAATGAGATAGTTTTTGGGTGGAATCCAGGAGCTTTATGGATTTACTAGCCTCCGTGTGCGGTGATGTGGGACAAAAAACAAAGCAGAGAACACAAAAGAGAGATTGGAAGAGAATTATTAAAGTTAAACAATGGAATTGCATATCATTGATTCAGCAACATAGCAGTTTTCATATGACTATGTACTCAAATATTTGCAGGCTTTGTGTTACATAAGAGATGCATTCCGTTAATATGCACAGAGACGCTAATTATACATACATGATATGTGATTCCACAAATGCCTAGAGCAATGTTGGATTTGTTGGATTACTTAAGTCTCTAATGCTTGCAGAGAAGACAAATAGCCATGGGGTAGTGACTTTTCTTTTATTAAAAAAATCAAATTAAAAAAAACATATATTACAAATTTTAAAAACCAGATATTTATAAACAGAGGCTAATGTAACTTACATGAAAGTGCTTGTCATTGTGCACCTTTATGAGCCATTGTTAAGACTATGGGGTGGTTTATATGATGAAAAAAAATCCTCAAAGAATGCGGGCAGAATACCTTTTGTCCAGATGAGCTCCTGCCGGGATTTGCCATATTGGGAAGGAGGCTGAAAACTCCAAGTAGTTTGTGCACCAGTTTTTGCTGTTTCTTGTGATTTTTTTCAAAACAAAACAAAACACAAAAATGCACGTAACAGCAATTCAGAACCCCAATTCAGAACAACCAGTTTGAATTGGGACACATCCAGGAAGTCAAACATGATTGGTCAAATGTGCATGGGGGCAGGCTTGCTGGCGACGAAGCAGCTGGAGCCGCCATTGTTTTTTTTTTTTTTTAGGGAAACAATCAAGTGCTTTTTTGAGCAGCAGAGCAAAAAAATGTTTTTAAGCAGACAATAGCTCTTCTGCATCTCTCATTTAGCACGGCAAAAAAGGGGGGGAAATGGAAGGACCTTTTGGTTGAATAATAAGACAGGTAATTCACTTGTGGTCACCATCTTTTCTAATGGGCATGCTCCATGTGAACCTCAAACTCAGATAGCTTTCCATGCCAGTGATCTTATGAATGCATCACGGGGACAAATTAATACTGCTGCGATAGTGAGGTAATGCGCTATATTCCACAATTAATTTTCCCATCTGACTGAGCCCTGTGAACAAATGAATGATAACATTCTGCATGTTTGCATGCTGTGTGCTCAGTTTGCATGCTCTCCAAATTATTTTGGAGATTGTACAGTACTGCACAAATAGCATAAACAGAGGTTTGTATCTATAGCTTCATCAGAGCACATATTGCCTCCATTTAGATGCTATTCACCATTCAGTGTAAAACATAGAGATTTAAATCCAATTACTAATCCTGGTTTAAGTAGATCCACTGAATCAATAAGATTTATCTAAGGGCTCACCTACACAAGCCAGGACATGCCGGCCCCACCGGCTTATCCTGGCTGCAGATCTGACCCGTTCTTCCCCCACTACCTATATGGAAGAGGAGTCCAAACAAGCATGCCAGCCTGTCCCTGTAGCCACCAGTGCTGCTGCCATTTTCTTTGCTGACTCAGAAGGCAGGAAAGGAGCCCACAACATGTGACCAAGGCCACCTGCATGTGGCCAGCCTTGCTCACATGCTGTAGGACTCCTTCCAGGAGATCCAGGGAGACTGTAGCAGCAGCAAGGGCCAGCCTGCAGGGATGGGCTCCTGTGGACATGTGGGGCCTGATCCAATGTTTGCCAATGGTAATGGATTAAACTGGGTATTTTTAGAAACCATTCTATTGGGCTTTGTTGCACCCCACCTCCCCCCATCTCAGCCCTGTATTTGCCCTGGGAATGGTGAAGACTGCCTGGAGGCAGAATGGGGCAAATGCCCTGTGTTGTATGGACTGCAGGGCTCTGAGATGGGGGCAAAATGGGGTATTTAGCCCATGTAGACAAGGCCTAAGTGCTTACCATTCAGCAATTAATTCAACAATTAATTCAGTGGCTCAACTTGAATAGTGACTCATAGCTGGATTTAGACCACAGTTTAGAAAGTTACTTTTGTAAAAATAAATAAATAGTTACAGTTGTAATTCCATGCCCCTCCCCCCATTTATATTGTAGCTATAGTTTTTTTAAAATTTCCTGTTTGACCTAAGTAGCTATTTAGTGCAGTGATTCTTGACCTTTTTCTTTACCAGGAACCACTTTTAAATATCTTTTGTTGAAAACCACATCAGGGTGTAGTTAAGATGGCAAAAGTTATTAATGAGGAAGAACACACAAGCTAGAAAAGGCTGCAGCAGTTTCCTTTTGCTGGGGCCTACTGGGAAGGGCAAGATTCTGCCCTCTCCTCTCCCTTCACTGAGTCGAGCGTAAACTGCTTTTGAACATTGAATTCAGTTTGCAGCAGTTGAAGTAACCTGAGGACTAAGGAGGAAAGTGGGAGGAAGAAAGAGAAACTAGGATGTTTTAAAAACAGCTGAAAAAGTGGGGTGGCAGAAGATTAATCAGGACTATTCCTACCAAATCTGGACAGTTGTAGGATATGATTTCAACGTTTTGGAATGGGAAAACCTGTGCAAAAATTAGGACATCCACCAAATGGTGGTATTATGGGGAAGGAAACATGGCAATCTGGGAAACCTCAGAGGGCCAGCTTCAGCCACAGGCCTTGAGTTTCCATAAACCTGCTCAAACTGATTTTTAATACAGGTCTTACATAGTTCATTCTTCCCCAACCAGGTGCCTTCAAGATGTGTTAGACTGCAGCTCCCATCATCATTGGCCTTGCTCGCATGACAGAGGCTTCCCAGGCACTAATGTGGAGTGAATAGAGTTCCATTCGCTTCCTGGTTTAAGATCTCACCTAATCTCGTGAGAAGACGCTCATGTGGGAAATTAAAAAAACACAACAAAATAAACACACAAAAAGTTAACACAAGCACATACACACACTTAAAAAGTCCCAAGTACCCCGGGGGGGGGGGAGGCATAAAAAAAAGCATCCCCTACCTGGCTGTCGCAATCTCAACCAGAAGTGTTTGCCCATTGACACTGCATTCACGTGAGTACAATGGCGTGTGGATTCAAACGCTGGCAATGCCAGCACAAAAGTGCCACAGGTGATCAATTGACAGCTTGAGCTGTCAATAAAAAGACTGGACATGATCGCAGAAGGGCGTTGTTGTCTGGTATGCGTCCTTATGACGCTGTATTTGGATGGTCTGATAAACTCCCCAGTCTTCAGCTGTGCTAAATCACACATTAATTAGCTAAGCACTGAGGAATAAATTGAGACGCTTTGAAGTTGAAGGCTTTCACGGCCAGCATCCATAGATTTTCCTTGTTTTTTTTTCCAGGCTGTGAGGCCGTGCTCTGGAAGAGTTTACTTCTGATATTTCTGGCTGGCATCTTCAGAGAATAGTTGGGTAGGGGTGTGTGTGTGGAGTTTATATACTGTGAACCCCTGTTGGGGGGTATATGTAAATTTGTGTATTTGAATGGTTAGTTTCTGGGTGTAGATATGCAAGGAGGATGAGTGTCTGTTTGGCCAATGGTTGGTTGATGGCCCATTATCTGCTGGAAATCCCCATGTCCCTGGGTGGAGTTCATTTGCAAGTGTTGAGTTTTGTTTCTATTGTTTTTCCAAACTGGAAGCCACACACACCCCTACCCAACCGTTCTCTGACGATGCCAGTCACAGATGCAGGTGAAATATCAGAAGTAAACTCTTCCAGAACACGGCCTTACAGCCCGGAAAGAAACCAAGGAAAATTGAGATGCATTCATCTGTGAACTAGACAGAAGTATATGCCTAGAAAGGCAGAAACTTGCAGACAAGGCAGATTGCAAAGAAAGAACAACACATCTACTCTCCTCTAGCTTTTGTGGTGGTAACTCGTACTATACCCATTGTGATTTGTTTAGCGTACATTCTGACAGTTCCAATTATGGTTGCCTTAGGAGAGGCTTACAAGACACAGCCAGTTTCTTATATTTGTTATCATCAAGGAGAGAGTACATGATAAAAAAAACCAGTGAACTACAAACCAAGCACAATGTGAAAGTTATTTCCTGTTGTTTGTTTCTTTTATTATCCCAGTTCTAAGTCTCAAAATAGAAAAAGAGGAGGACATGTAGAAGATGGGGATTTTTAAGGTAAGAAGAGATTTTAATTAAGGGTGCCAAATGTTATTATTAGCTTCATTTTTGTAAATCAGGTTCGCTCTGTCCTCTGGAGAGCTATTAAACATGCTTTTCACTGCTGGCTTTGTCACAGTAGCCTTACTATCGTGGTACATTGTGTTACACCTGCAACACCATTAGTCCATTGCTGTACTCTGAAGTTCTTGAATGCACATGAAGCCTATCTTGACATCAAAATGTAGGACAATGTGCCAATGAACAGCATCTAGATATTAGAAACCTCCATTTGAAGCTGTTGGTCCCTTGTTTTCCATGTGTGGGCATAACCTAGTGATGTAAAACTTCACTTCTTTCATTCTGACACCCAAGAACCAAGGATTTCAAAAGTTTTCTCTCTGCTGGGTGATACCACAAGAGATTACAAGTCCTCAAAAGCAGGGCTGGGCTGAGACATTTTGCGGCCTGAGGAGGAAAACCAAATAGCAGCCCCTCCCCACAGCCTGCTCAACTTAAGGTGAGTGAGTATTACCCAAATCCAGCCAAGTCATTTTGGCACAGGAATCAGAAAATCCCCCAATTGCCCCTCTCCCAGCCAGAAAAATACAATAAACAATTAAATAAATAACAAATCAAACTCTGCAATTCTATGATTCTATGATTCTATGAAATCTGTTGCCTGTTCATTTAGCCAAAATGTGCTGCCTAAGATGATTCCCTCATTCTATCGAATGATAGTGCCAGCCCTACCTCCCATTAGAAAAATCCGGAAGACAGATTCTAACCTGATCTTCTCCTTAATTGGCTTGTTTTCCACTTAAAGGGAGCTTTATGTAAGGGGATATTCAAAATGGTGATTGTCTATCTGCTACCCAAAGTGGAGAATCCACTGTACAGTACTCCCTCATTCTGCTATGTGTCTAGGCCAGACAATAGAAAACCTGTTTGAAGAGCCCAGACCCCAGCTGTACACTTAAGTTCTTTTTAGGTTAATTTTCACCCTGTTTAGTCTAAATGCTAGACTTAGTAAACTGCACTTATCTTTTGTTTCTTCAAGGTTCCTAATAATTATGGTGTCATTGTACTGCCTATGTTTTCCTTTTTCTATAGATGGATTAAAATGTTTAATTATTGGTTACATTTACCTTCTGTAATTTTAAAATATATATAGAAATGAACCAGTTCCACCTGGCATGCTTCCAAGGAGATAAGCCTAATGATAACTTCTACATGAGAACATGGTTGGATTGTTTTTGTCTGACATCTCCCACAGACAGTCAATTGAGCTGATTATGAAGAACTAAACAATGTGCTATGTTGTTGTTGTTGTTTTTTAAAAGTGTGCTTTAAACGAGCCACTTTTCTTTTGATGAAGAAGAAACCTTGAAGCCCTAATCTGGTATATGCCCCAACATGGACTGAGGCCTGTGCCATTTTCACAGAATCATAGAGTTAGAATGGACCACAAGGGCCACCTAGTCCAATCCTCTTCCATGCAGGAATATACAACTAAAGCGTTCTTGAAAGATGTCTATCCAGCCTCTGTTTAAAGAATTCCAAAGAAGGAGAGTCCACCATCCTCTGAAACACTCTTCCACTGTTGAAGAGCTCTTATAGTAAAACAGCCACACCTTCCTAATGTTTAAGTGGAATCTTTTTTCTTATAAATTGAACCCATTGGTTTGTGTTGTAGGCTGCATCTGTACTGCAGAAATAATCCAGTTTGACATTGCTTCAATTGCCATGGCTCAATGCTATGGAGTCCTGGGATTTGTAATTTGTTGTGGCATGCTATGGAATCTCAGAATTCCTTAGCATTGAGTCATGGCAGCTAAAGCAGTGTCAAACTGGATTATTTCTGCAGTGCTCATTTACATAAGCAAGGATATGCCAGCTCCCTGTTGGCATGTCCTGTTTGTGGATCTGTTCTGTTCTTCCGCCCTCACCTGTATGGAACAGGCCAGAGTCCAAACAGGCATGACAGCTAATCCCTGCACTTATCCACCACCATTTTCCTTGACGTCTCAGAAGGCGAAAGGGGGCCTGCATCATGCGACTGAAGCCCCCTGCATGTGACAATCATTAGTCACATGCTGCAGGACTCCTTCCTGCCTTCTGGAAGAGCCAGGGAGACCACAGCAGCAGTGAAGGCTGGCCTGCATGGACGGGCTCCTGCAGACATGTGGGGCCTGATCCATCATTTGCCAATGACAATGGAGTAAATTGGGTATTATTATAATATGATCTATCAGGCCCCACTCTGCCTTCCCCCCTGTCTCAGCCCTGTATCTGCCCCGGAGGTGGTGAGGACTGCCCAGGGGCAAAATGTGGCAAATGTCCTGTGTCATATGGACTGCAGAGCTCTGAGACAGGAACAAGATGGGGTATTTAGCCTGTCTAGCCTCTAGTCTCTAGAGCAGCAGGAAAAAAAAAGCTTGCTCCATACTCTACATGGTATCTCTGCAGATATTTAAAGGTGACTATCATGTTACCTCTTAGCCTTCTTTTCTCCAAGCTGAACATATTCAGCTCCCCAAGGTGTTCCTTCTTACAAGGTTTGGTTTCCAGACTTCAGTCATCTTGGTCACCCAACTCTGGACATGTTCCAGCTTGTTGATATCCTTCTTGAACTGTGGTGCCCAGAACAAGACACAGTATTCCAGGTGAGACCTGAAGTTTTCTTGCCCCAAATCCTCCATGTACCTACTGCTATACTTTGTGGGGGGGGCATCTGGTAGTAGAGATAGTGGTAGACTTTTGAGCAGGAAGCTAGTTCAGGGCCCCAACCTAGATTGGGTCCCAGAGCTGCTTTTTCTTCCAAATAAAAGTGGCCAAGTATGTTTTAAAAAAAGCATTATCAACATGTAGTTCCCCCCTTCTCCTCTTCTATATGCTCAAATCTTATACCAGTTTAACACTTCTCACCCACATATGCACTTTAATTTGGTGCCCTCTGGCTATGTTTGATGGCAACTGGTTGTTATTCTCCACCAACATAGCAAATGACAGAATGGTGGGAGCTGTAGTCCAACACATGTGGAGGGAACCAGGTTGGGGAAGACTGATGTATGAACTATGCCCAATCTAGCACCATGCCAAAAGCTTTTGGATGACATAACCTCAGTACTTACCAAATGAATTCAATTTCCATGACAGTGACTGACTCAACAAATGAGATCATCACAGTGATGCCCTTGGATGTGTGAACCAGCCCTTACAGTGAATCTTTGTAATCACTAGAACAAATGTGTTTGTTGATTGCTGCATTATACATTTTCTTTTAGAATTTTACCCACCGCTTTGGACTACTCCCAACTACAGTAGACCTATTGAATCAATGGGCTGTGCATAAGTATTAATTTACCACATTCTTACTGATTCAGTAGGTCTATGCTGGTTGGAATTAACAATTGGACCAAGGCCCTTGTGTACATTTGTGAAAATATGTAACCATTCATTATGTTGATTGTTCTAAAGCACAAAGGAATCCACTTCACCTTCTTGTTGTTGTGTGCCTTCAGGTTATTTTTGACTTAAGTTGATCTTCAAGTGAACCTATCACAGGGTTTTCTTGGCAAGATTTGTTCAGAGGGGTTTTTCATGTACCTTCCTTTGAGGCTGAGAGAGTGTGACTTGCCCAAGATCACCCAGAAGGTTTCTATGGCCGAATGGAGACTCGAATCCTGGTCTCTAGAGTCATAGTCCAATACTCAAACCACTACACTATATTGGCTCTCTCCACTTTGACTACCCCTCCTCTGGTGTTATTATATGCTGTTCTGATTCAGGGAAGAAGTAAGAGGTGAAAAGCTACTGGGCTCCTTATCCAAGAATTTGTGTATAATCTCAAGTTTTCAAAATGTGAGCTTCAAGGTCTCAGTGTTGTATAAGTACCTTTGGAGGGGAAAAAAATGCAGACACGTTCATAAAGCTTGCTTCCAGGCTGGTCAAACAGGCTAGACTGCTTGTGTTCCTTATCTCCTTTCAACCTTGCCCTCAAAGCTAGCCAGAGGGCCTGTGTATATTTTATACACCGGGTTGTCATGGGAGAAATGTCTGATACTATGAGTGGTACTATGTTAGGGAAGCAGATTGTAATTCTCCTTCTGATTATCACAGGACCTTTTTTTTTCTTTTCACAGGTCTACCACATATGATCAAAAATCCCCCCTTTTTTTGTTCACATTTCCAACACAAACTCTCTCTCTCTCTCTCTCTCTGGCTTTTCTTCACAAATGAAGATTCAGGAAGGATGCATCCTGCGCTTTCTGCAAGTGTGCTGATGACTGAAAAGGCCAATCCGAGATCAACAAGTCCGGTTGCAGAAAGCACAGCAGAAGGTCTCCTTGGGTGATGTTTCCAGGTTGTGATTCTTTCTGCGTTGTCATTTCTCTTCAAGACTTGTTCACCGTGAGTTCTCAAATAAGGCTGCAGCATTGTGGATAGTGCGTCTCCATGCCTCTCGATGTGAGGCCAGAGTGGACCATTGTTGGTGATCAATTTGGCCGAGCCTGAGATGTTGTTTCAGGGAGTCCTTGTATCACCTTTTCTGGAGCGCAGCTCTTATGCTGACCCGTGGCAAGTTCACCATAGAGTACTATTTTGGGGAGGTGATGGTCCTCCATCCTAGAAATATGCCCTGCCCAGCGCAGCTGTGTTCTCAATATCATGGCCTCAATGCTGGTGATCCCTGCTTGCTCAAGGACAGCAACATTCATCACATAGTCAAAGCCTTTATATATCTTTGAGATCCTTTCAGGAGTTAAATATCATAGATACATCATTTTATAATTTTTTTCCTTTAAGATCACAGCGCAAAGTAAAATTTAACCCCTTCTTCCAAATCCTCTCCTATTGTTCTAATTGAATATTATGACCTACATTCTGGGCTCATGTTATCACACAATCTTTAACTTGCTCTTCCTCCATATCTCTTCTTAGTAGCAACTGATACATCTTTGCAATTAAATGTTAATCATTTGTACAAAGTAATAGTTCAAATTCCAATTTTGACATTTCCATACCATTTAATTTCTTATCCATTTAAAATTGTTCGTACATTTATCTATAAAAATATCATTGTAAATTATATAGTTCTAACTCCAATTGTTCTGTATTGGATCTATAATTTTGATTTTGCTGGTCAATGACCGAATAAAATTATACTACTACTACTACTACTACTTCTAACTCCAGTTCTTCAACTATTTTCATTTTCCATTGACCTCATTCTAGTTTCAATAAATCTCTATATGTAACCCATTTATCTTTGTATTTTCTTTCTCTTGCATATAAAGCTTCATGAGGAGAGATCCACAAAGGCATTTTAAAACATACTCTTACTCTGCAATTCTATGATTCTATTTTCTAATGTAATGATTATTAAAATCAGCATTCAACTTGGTTTTATCATACCATAGAAACCCATGCCAACCATATCTCAAATCAAATCCTTCCAACTCCAGTACAAACTATTTTTGTATTTTGAAAAGTGTTTTCAGCAGTTGAAAGAAGCTGAGAACTAAGGGAGAAGTGGGGGAGGAAAGAAACTGGACTGTCCTTCCCAAATCAGGACAGTTGGATGGTATGCATGGCTGATGCTATCAATAATCAGGCACAGTGCTGACTATAGCACACCCACCTCCCTGTGATGAAAGTTTTTTTTGAAGGGAGGTCTTCTCCCCTTCTTTCTCTGTGATGTGGCCACCAATGCTTTCACTTAGTGAACAGACAATTTCATTGCTGCTTGCTTACATTGTGGCTTTGGAAATATATACTTGTATTTATCTAATTTTCCCCCTAAAAGTAGATGATTGGTAATTCTTGAATCAATTGTCAGGCCAAGTTGTTCTCTGTGCAGAAAGAGGAAAGGCCAGCTCTTTTACTTGAGCCAAAAACTAACTCAGATTTATAGCCCTCAACTTGAATCCATCTGAGACTGTATGGAGAGAATGCACATTAAGTACCAATCAGTGTTGCATTCATTGATCTATAAAATGCAGAGCTACAAGGCTGATTGAAGACTGATGCCATTCTGCCTAGAAATATCCAAGTAAGCAAATTGAGAAGCTTGTGGATAAATCAAAATAGTAGGCATTGTATAAACATCTTGAAGCTGATAATGTGGATGTTTTGACTATTAAGACGACATATCTGGGATGATATACTCAACTGAAGCACTAGCCTTAGATGCTGGAAGAATTTTTCATAATGTTTTAGCTACACAGTCACATATGGTTGTAGAGGTTAAGTGTATGAAGAATATGGGTCTATGAGTCCAGATTAAGACATTTTGCTGCCTCCTTTCTATTCCATGCATGGAAACTGACTGGACTGGCAGTTCAAAACTTACTTTATCACATGGGCCTCCATTACACCTAAGGCAGCAGGCTAGTTTTAGGGAGCGATCTTCTAGTCTTCTAACAGAGTGGAACAGCCAGAGTAGAGGAGTAGCATTCAGGAAACCTACACTGCTGCTGCTCAAAGTATTTGCCTAATGATGAGATGGCCCTTTCCATGTGCATGTCTAGTTTATTTCGTGCATTCATATTGATAGATCCCAATTGGGAGTAGTTTGGAAAACATATGTCCATGCATGGGACAAGGAATGCTTGGGAATTTTCACACATTGCAGCTGTGTCTGGAAGACAGCTGCATCATGACAGCTGCAGATCTTCTGGAACTGGACCAGGGGCTTCTCTCCATGTGGGCAAAAATTCTGAATGGAGCTTTGCCAGCATGTGCCTGCATTCTCCCCCCTGAAGCCCTGTGCATTATTATTCTCCACAGGGATGTGGGCTATCTTGTCTTTACTGTCCCTGTAGACTTTGTCCACCACTGCCACTGCTGCCACCACCGTCACCAATTTTAAAGCTCCAGGGGCAGTTTCTAGCCAAAGGGAGAGGTTTTCTCCCTTCACCTGGCTAGATAATGCTGTCCCCACCTGCTCTCCCATTTGCCTGTCACAGGAAGAGGTGCTTGAAGAAAGTGATGGAAGCACTTGAAGGAAGCAACAGGTGAGTGAAGAGTGGGTGGAGGCAGCACTGCTGAGCCAGGGGAAGGGAGAAAACCTCTCTCTTCTACTGGGAACTGCCTCTGGAGCTTTAGAATTCATTGAGGTGCTGTTATCGTTGTCAGTGGTGGCTACTGTGGTGGCAGACGAAAATATGATGAAAACCCCAAATTCCACATACTACGCATCTTGGTAAGATACCCTGAAATGCTGTGAATCTGGGCTATACAATGTGTGGCTGATAGCCCCAGACGTTGTCCAGACAATGAAAATACTGTACTTCTGATAGAATTTGCAGAGAATTACAATGTGTCCCAATGTGATCCGAATGAGATTCATGGTATTTGGAAGGAGGGGGCTAAAAATTCCACAAACTGTGCAGTAAAAGGATTAGCAGTTTCCCCTGAAGTTTTCCAGAAAATGTGCTTAGATGTGCATTTTCCCATGTGGGGGCATCTCAATTTGCATCACTGCACATTTTTGCTCTATTGCCCTTTATCAGAGTGTGTGGATGCGCCATTTGAATAGATATGAACAGATGCAAATAGGCAAAAAATGGTGGAGACAAAACAGTGTCACTGCAAATGGGCAAAAATGTGACCCACTTGCAGTGTACAGTTGCATCTAGACAAGCCCCCAGAATCAGGGAAAGGGCCATGCCACATGTGGTCTGATCACCACAGATTTGGGACCATTCGCAAGGGGATTTGGGGGTTTGGTCATGTAGACAAGCCCTCTACACTCTTTTAACCCCCATGAAGAACAGATTTCCACTGAGTGCCTTAATGTAGGGCATTTTCTGATCTGATTAGAATTAGTATTGGGGTGGTGGTGGTATGAAGACATCCCATATCTGCAAGATATGTTGGTGCAGAATCAAGGGTATTCCCCAGTATTCAAACACACAATGCCAGGAATCACATGTCTACACGAGTAGTTATCAGCCTTCTTTGTTTGAAAAACAAAACAAAAGAAGATAATCAAGACAAATACAGTTTGTGTTTTAAGCCTGTACATGGCAGGCAGCTGAAACCTGGGGAAACTGTTGACAGTTCTTCAGGAGACAATGTTGTGAAATACTTACTTTGTGTGAATATTAGTCTTTATGTGAATTCTGCAGCAACATGTCTCCTGTCTGCCTGGATGAGGATTAAAGTAAGTTAGGTATGAGAGATAGCACATACCACTGACATCATTCATGATGCCTGAACTGAAAAAAGGAAAATGCTGAGGAAGGTGACAGCCATGCTTCTCCAGGATAGATGAGGTGAAGTGATTTATGGTGGCTGGTGGGAGAGAATGAGGAAGGATGCAGGACAAGGCTGTGGTTGGCATTTTTTGATGAACACATAAATGGGGAAGAAGAAGAGAAGCTGGGTCCCTGAGATAAAAGATTTCAAAGGGACAATATGGCAACAGCGTCCGTCTTTCATTTCCACTTCTTGACAGGAGAGTCAGAGATAATTTCTGGCTCTGCTCCTGTCTTTCTGCACCATGATTCCTTAATTCTGCTAGCCTCTTTGTGATCCCTGGGCCTGCCAGAACATGCTCTTCCATTAGGCAAAGTGAGCCAACCTCCTTAGACCACATACACTGGTCTTCAGTGGAGGAGATATCCTCCCAGTTCTTCTTCCTGGGCTTCCTGGGCTCCCATCCATTACTCTCCAGTCAAGGTCCGAGATGTGTATAGTACATGTATGCCATAAGATAGCCTCTGCCTCAGATGTACTACAGGACCCTTCCCATTACCAATATTAAAGGAAGGTCCAATTGGCAATCTCACCAGCTTCTGTTATGCAGACTGGGGAGGGAGTGCTAGCTTGTTCTTCTGCATAGGCAACAAAATCTTTTGGACCAGCCCTGAGTCCTGTTTCTGGTTCCTTTTTCATGTGACTTATCTTTCCATCTGTCTCCTGGGACTAACATTTTTTCTAAGCATATGTGTCCTTTGCCTTGGCCCATTCCTAAATAGAAATCCCGAGAGTACTCCAAGGTATAACTTTAGTGGAGCATGGTTATATATCTCTTTCTTGCACCCATTTAAGTTAAATCCCACATGGGAAGCAGACCTTACGGACGTGGGGGAACAGAAACAGCATGACAAGAGGAAGCCCCACAGTCTGCAGTGACTGAGCCTTCTAGAAAGCCAGTGAATAAGACTGAAGGTCAGAATGAGAAGGACCATTTCCCCAGCTTTTAAAAGAAGTGCATTTGGTTCTGTTTTGGCTCTTCACCGGGGAGGAGGGAGGCAAAAGAACTGGATTGTTTGGTAGTCTGCACAAAACTTAAAAACATGTTCAGATATTGAAACAAGACACTTCTGTGTTCTAATTGCATCAGATAAATAATATTGTTGACTCCATTCCTTTCTGATGCAAGAACAGTGAAGTGGGTGACTCTGTATTCATTCACAGCCAGCTCTGGCATGGTCGATGATCCCCAGATCAGGTGATGCAGTATGTGCACTCAAAATTAAAGTTACACTTAAACACAACCAACATTTTCTAGCTATACAACTTTATCAGGAGCAGGACTATAAATAATCCACCATGCTTGAGCCTAGCAGTAAGAAGAATATGCTACAGGGCAGAAACTCAGCCTGATGAATGTTTAGATTGTGTCAATACAATAACCAGTCCTCGTGATGCAACATGACCTCTTGTATTTAAATCTGACATTGGGGCTGAGAGAGGATTCAAGTACCATTCT
Source organism: Gambelia wislizenii (assembly GCA_030847615.1). NCBI lineage: Eukaryota > Metazoa > Chordata > Lepidosauria > Squamata > Crotaphytidae > Gambelia > Gambelia wislizenii. The sequence goes on along the minus strand of JAUMIR010000004.1, from coordinate 157,669,689 downwards.
AACAAAATGAAAAAACATGGGCCACTAGATATAATCACAGCTATAGATATCACAGCTATAATTGCATGTCACTGGGAGCTCTAGGTGGTGAATATGGAGTTATTCCATTCACAAAACCCCTGTGGAGTTGGTTAGACTAAGGGTGGCATAACTTTAATGGTAGAACCTCTCAATGATTTGCAGTAGATCAGTGAGGATTTCAGAGTCCCAACCATTTAACAATAGCAGCAACAAAATGATCCCCCCATTTGTCTTAACTTCTAAGGCTGAAGTGAAGAAAGACAGAGAAAGACAGGGGGAAGTCTGAAGGGGATGTATGGAAAGATGATGATGACCTGCATTCAGTTCTCATACTCAGAAAAAAAATGTGAGTTCAAAATTCTTTAATTCTAGCCATCTGTCTTTTGCACTAGGCCATGGTCTGTGGTTCTTAGTGTCCTAGCAAATCAACCAACATAACAACACTTCCCTGAATAGTGTGCTCTGTGTGTATACATACTTTGAGCAGAGGAAGTGAATTGTATTGTGGTCAGCCATTTTCCTCTCCAGAGTCAGGATGAATATTTAAGTAAATAAATGTTCCTCAAGCTGCAAATATGGACAATAAAAAGGGAAACATGGCCTCCTGAAGATTGGCGGGGAGGGGGGAACAGAGGGAGATAGATGACTAAGACCAACCTTGAATAACTGATTTTGTATACTAATTGAATTTTTTGTGAAACTGGCCTTGCTTCCCTGGGGTGAGAAAACCACAGCAAGTCCTGTTTTCAGATAGCTAAAGCATGTACCTGGCAACTAATCTGAGATATAGTAGATGCTTATATAAATATACTACTAATGATTATGTGCTCAAGAATATCTAGAACAGCATGTTGAGTATTTGCAGTTACATAATTCAGTCTCACATACAGCATGATATTATTCAAAGACATAACTGTGCTAGTCTGGATCAATATGCAAAAGGATCTTGTAGCACCTTTTTAAAAATAATTTCTTTTAAAATATTTGTTTAAATAAAATAATTTTAATAATAAGACTATAACCCCAGCGAAATGCACAAGGACATCTCATACTGGTGTCCTTTTGCGTTCCGCTGGTGTTGTAATCACGCAACATTTACTGTGTCTGATAATCTCCTTAGTTCAGTACAAATTACTTTTGCACTTTGAACTCAGTCTGCACTAATGGAAGTATGCTGAGGGCAAAGATGGAAAAAGGGAGAAGAGAGAAACTGAGATATTTTAATGGCACTGAAAAAGTGGGATAACAGGATTAATTAGGATGGTCCTTGCCAAATGGGGACAGTTGGAGGATATGAGATAACATAATTGGCTCCATTCCTGAAGACTCCAAGCTTTAGGACTTCTCTTACAGAATACAGTGCTGCTGTAATTGTTAGATGGCACTCACAGTCCCAAACAACAAGACCTGTAGCTCTGATTTGACAACATTAACATTTTTAGGGTTTTTTTTTTAAGCTGGTTAGCTTGGATATTTTAAGGATATTTAAAGAAAACTAACGTGTCTATACAGCTCCATCTTGTGGTGAAACTGTATACAGCATTGATTTTGAAATGTTCATTGATTCCTACTAGCAAGAAAAGTGTCTTTGACTTACTTTACACTGCACTTGGGGAGCAGATCCTCTTTGGACCCCATGTCCCATATAAATTACTGGAGTTACACAGAAAAGGAAATTTCTGAGGAGGGCAACCAAAATGGTTAAAGGTCTGGAAGCCATGCCCTATGAGGAGCAGCTTAGGGAACTGGGCATGTTTAGTCTGGAGAAGAGAAGGTTGAGATGGGACATAATAGCCATGTTTAATATTTGAAGGGATGTCATACTGAGGATAGAGCAAGCTTTTTCTGCTGCTCCAGAGACTAGGACATGGAGCAATGGGTTCAAACTACAGGAAAAGAGATTCCACCTAAACATTAGGAAGAACTTCCTGACAGTAAGAGCTGTTTGGAAGTGGAATACACTGCCTCGTATCGTGGAGTCTCCTTCTTTGGAGGTTTTTAAACAGAGGTTGGATGGCTATCTGTCAGGAATGATTTGATTGTGTATTCCTGCGTGGCAGGGGGTTGGACTGGATGGCCCTTGTGGTCTCTTCCAACTCTATGATTCTATGATTCTATGAAATGGATTTCCATCAGAATCAGTTTGGGATAGCTATTTTATATGTTTTATAGGAGGACAACCTGTTTTACCATGTTGGAATCTAATTCCTACATATTGCTTTAGAAAAATAAAATAGATATTTCTGCAGTGCTTAACAATCTCATGCCAATCATATTTACTGGAAAATTAAGTTTTTTTACTGTTGTTTAATGGGGCTTATTTCGTATTGCAGTGGCTCTTAATTTGTGGTCTGGCATGGGGCCGTGATGTCCTCACAGGGGGTCCGTGAAGGCTTGAAGCCTGCTTGGCTCACTTCTTCCCTGCAGTGGAGTGGCCACATAACAGGAGCCATGGTGCTGGCTGGCTGGCTGGCTTGGCCTGCTCATTGCTGTTCAATCTGCTCCAGCCACAAACTTGGAGGAAAAAGCAGGAGAAAAGTCTTCCCTCCCCCTCCAGTGCCTATCAGGGAAGGTTTAATGGCTGGCGTGATGTATTATTATTATTATTATTATTATTATCATCATCATCATTACTACTACTACTACTACTACTAGCTGGATCTGGTGTACCATACACAATTAAAAAACTCTGCCTCCTACTACCCCCCTCCGCTTGTTCTGCCCCCTGCCACCCCCTCTGCTTGTTCTTCCTCCTGCCACCCCCTCCGTTTGTTCCACCCCCTGCCACCCTCCTCTGCTTGTTCTGCCCCCTGCCACCCCCCTCGGCTTGTTCTGCCCCCTGCCACCCCCCTCGACTTGTTCTGTCCCCTTCCACTCTTTCTGCCCCTTGGCCCCCACCCCCTGCACTCTAGCACACGCCACATCCACCCCCATGGTACTCCCTCTCCCTCTCCAGCAGCCATGTTTGGAATCTACATGGCCCCGCCCCCAGTAGGCTGACTGGCTGTCCAACAGACCTGTGATTGGTTGGTCAGGTCCCTAAGCAGCCAATCAGCACACTGGAAATGGCAACATATCCAAGAGAATTATATATATATATATATCTGGCTTTTCTTCGCAAACGAAGATTCAGGAAGGACTCATCCCGCGTTTTCTGCAAGTGCGCTGATGACTAAAAAGGCCAATCCGAGATAGACAAATCCGGTTGCAGAAAGCACAGCAGAAGGTTTCCTTGGGTGATGTTTCCAGGTTGTGATTCTCTGTCTGCGTTGTCGTTTCTCTTCAAGACTTGTTCAGCGTGACTTCTCAAATAAGGCTGCAGCATTGTGGATAGTGTGTCTCCATGCCTCCCGATGTGAAGCCATGGCGGACCATTGTTGGTGATCAATTTGGCTGAGCCTGAGATGTTGTTTCAGGGAGTCCTTGTATTGCTTTTTTGGAGAACCCCTCTTATGCTGACCCATGGCGAGTTCACCGTAGAGTACTATTTTGGGGAGGCGATGGTCCTCCATCCTAGAAACATGCCCTGCCCAGCGCAGCTGTGTTCTCAATATCATGGCCTCCATGCTGGTGATCTATATATATGATTATTATTATTTTAGGTATATTATTATTATTATTATTATTATTGTTGTTGTTGTTGTTTTAAATCTTGAGTTAAGTCTTGGGGACCACAGTAACAAAAGATATTTAAAGGGAGTCCCTGGTAAAGGAAAGGTTAACAACCACCGTCCTATTGCATTCCTTTGGAGTTGCAACTATGTGTCCCAACTGAACACATGCTTATTAAGAAGTAAGGCCCCCTATGTTCAAAGTAAGTACTACTGATTTTGCCACTTTTTTTTTCATAATCAGAGCTTTATACTTTTGCCTGAAAAATATATACTCCTCTAACCAGATACTGGAACTGGTGTTTCTGTACTTCAGGTAAGTTGTATTCATCTGTCTTTTGGCTCTTTTAAGCCCAGAGGATCCACCCCCAAATACAGTGCTATTATCCTAAATATACACTGGACTGACTATGTGACGAATGTTGCTGTCCTTGAGCAAGCAGGGATCACCAGTATTGAGGCCATGATATTGAGAACGCAGCTGCGCTGGGCAGGATACGTTTCTAGGATGGAGGACCATCGCCTCCCAAAAATACTACTCTACGGTGAACTCGCCACGGGTCTGTGTAAGAGGGGCGCTCCAAAAAAGCGATACAAAGACTCCCTGAAACAACATCTCAGGCTCGGCCAAATTGATCACCAACAGTGGTCTGCCCTGGCCTCACATCGGGAGGCATGGAGACGCACTATCCACAATGCTGCAGCCTTATTTGAGAACTCACACCGAACAAGTCTTGAACAGAAACGACAATGCAGAATCACAACTCAAAAACATCATCCAAGGAGACCTTCTGCTGTGCTTTCTGCAACTGGACTTGTTTATCTCGGATTGGCCTTTTTAGTCATCAGCGCGCTTGCAGAAAGCGCAGGATGAGTCCTTCCTGAATCTTTGTTTGCGAAGAAAAGCCAGAGAGAGAGAGATTCTGCTTTAACTGCCATGGCTGCATCTTGAGGAATCCTGGGGTTTGTAGTTTGGTCAGAGGCTCTGGAGTGCTTTGGTTAAGCATTCTAAATGCCCCTCCCTAAACACCCAATCCCAGAATTCCTCAAGATGGAATCATAGGAGATTATTGGATGAGGACAAAATTAGCATCCCCATCTTGCTATCTCCTCTTCTGCCCCGCCCCCGTCCCCGTCATGGCACAAGAACGAAATGTTTCAAACACCTACCTTTGCCACTTCTTTCCATCCCCGCAGCAGCCTAGAAGTGAATGAAGCCCTCCGGAGCTGCATTCACTTCCTTGCTTGAAATCCCGGGCCATTCTTGCAAGAAGATGAGTGCGCAGGAAATTCAAAGTTAAAAAGAAAAAAACACACTTAAAAAAATGACAGCAAGCAGAAAAATACACTTTAAAAATACCAAGTAACCTGGGGAGTGGGGGGGAAAGGGTGTCACTTACCTGGATGTCCTGATCACACCCAGAAGTGTTCTGGAATGAACCTCCCACTGACGCTGGCAATGTGCCAGCATAATGGGGCACTTTTTTGCTCATCTGTCGTTCCGTCATAAAAACGGAACAGGCAATCTATTTTTTATATATATATATATATTACTTTTTATTATTTCATTGAAACTCATACATATACATTTAACATTAACATCATTCTACATTTATTATTCTATCAATTTAAAAGATAAAAAACAGAATGACTTCCACCGTACGAAATAACACCAAGATTTGTTCTGTATCTAGCTTAATTTCTTCCTTCCTAAACCCAATAATAACGTCGTTCAATTGTAACTTCTTTTTCTTTCTTATGTTAATCTCCTCTCATCTCTTTCTGTAATTCTCTTCCCGCTCCTTATTCCTCTTCCCTTCCTTTCTCGTTTCCTACATCCGTGTCTTATTCCCTTATACATCTTATCTATATTCCATGTTGCGATAATTTTATTTTATATTTTATATCTCTATATCTCTATCGATATTCCATCTTTTCCTGCAATAACTAATCACAGGTTGCCATTCTATTTCTGTCTTTTCTACTAATTCCTGGTTTAATATTCTAGTTAGTTTATCGTTTTCTCTCATTATTAGTACCTTCGTCAGCCAATTTTCTATTGAGGGTTCTTCTTTATTTCTCCACTTCGCCGCTATAACCAACCGAGCTGCCGTACATAGTATTATTCGCCAATACTTTCTGTCTTCTCGTGTTACCAATATTGAAGTCATGTTCAGGAGGTATAACTTTGGACTAAATTCAAATTTGATATTAAACATATTCTGTATTATTTTGTGTACTTTCTGCCAAAATTTATGTATAACCGAGCAAGCCCACCACATATGTCTGAGTGTACCCGCTTCTTTTTCACATTTCCAACATTCCTTCCCTTTCTGTCCATACATCTTATGTATCCTGCTTGGGGTTAAGTACCATCTGTTGCATATCTTGAAACAGTTTTCTTTCAAGTCTTGACATGCTGTGAACTTTTTTGTTTGCCTCCATGCTTGTTCCCATTCTTCCAAATGAATTTCTTCTCCAACATCTCTAGCCCACTTAATCATAGCTTCTCTTATTGTTTCTGTTTCAAGCTGTCTGGTAATGAAGCAATTATATAGTCTTGCTATCTTCTTTCTTCTATCATCCCATATGATCTTTTCATAATCCATCTCCTCCTCCATAAAACCGTGTTCACCTTCATCTTTCTTGAACCTGCTGTATACTTGTTGATACGAGAACCAATTAAATTGCCATCCCTCCTGTTGTAATTCTTCTCTCGTCTTTATTCCCATCTTTCCTTTTCCTTCCTTCTTAAACAGTTCCTTGTAGACGATCCATTTATCTGTTTTGCCTAAACAGGCAATCTATTGATGGCTTAGCCTGTCAATAGAAAGAAACAATGGCGGAACAGGACCAGCATGGGAGCATAGCGACATAGGAATGACGTCACATGAAAATCAAGCCATTTAGCAATCTCCTGGTGTTGTGATAATGCCATATTTAGGTTGTCTGATAATCTCCATAGATTTATGACTATGCAGTGTAAAAGGGCCAAGAGTTAGTTATAACAGTTATAAACTGTTATTTGGTCTTGAAATAACTTTATAACTTCTGTGGGCAATTTTGAAGCATGTAAAGTACTGAAATCCTTTGGGTTCTGAAAAGTGGGACAGAACTAGATCTACTTTAGGTGTCTACTTTATTCCCTTCTTACCAATTACACCTATATCATTATGAAAAATGAACTGAGATTTTAAGCATGTGTTATTATCCATTATGTTTGCCATTGACATGCTTTATTGTATATGGTCACTCTCTGTGTAGTCAGCACCCTCAAAGCAGACAACCAACCTATTCCACAATCTAGAGATTAATATATAATGGATTACACTGTCACTATGATTGGAAAAATGAATGTACAGTACTTTTCTTCTTGGTCTCCATTAGTAGTACCATTTAGTACAGTGTATGCAAATCTCTCTGCCTTTTAAATTAAACCAATCAAAATCCGGCATAATTACACTTTTAATCTTTGGTGGCATGGAAGCTGGACCAATCCTCATGTGTTTCCAGTTCTAGGACACAAAGAAAATAAATGTATAAACTTGTACCATTAATCTCAATGTGTGTATTAATTTCCCCAGCAATTACAACTACTGCAATGGGGTATAGGGATTCTAAACACTCTATATACATATCAAATGTCTCCTAAATACTGTTCAAAGTCAATTTGTGTTTGCAAGGAGAGAAATTAATTATCATTAAATGAGTTTCTGTACACTTCAATAGCATAGCAACTGCCAAAGGTTAGTAAGAGATCATAAAAGTTATATCTGCCTTAATACAGTATTTGCAGAAATGAAACCTCCTAGGCCACCCTTAGTCCTACCGCCATTAGCAGAAGGTGCAGCTGCCAGAGGGTAGCGTCTATGATGGTTTTCACACTGTAGTGCTATAGCGCACACTTATAGTGCTATGTTCTGCTTTAATTGCCATGGCAAATTCCTATGGAATCCTGGGATCTGCAGTTTAGGGAGGTGCATTTAGTATTCTCAGCCAGAAACTGACCTCACTAAACTTGGACCTCATTAAACTACATACCCCAGAATTTCACAGGATGTTGCCATGGCACTTAATTTGAAATATAGTGCTATAACAGTGTGATAAGGATCTCAATCTATTCAACTGTATAGATTCTTCCTGCCATGCCTCTTGGAGAAGTAGACTGTAATGTCAACAGACCTTGAAAGTTCAAAAATTGACAGTTTCTTTGCTTAGAAAATAAACCTGTTCTGTTCCAGAATACTAATTTTAATCTTGTTTAATTTGGGATTTTACAGTTAGGCCTTCCACTTTGTTCATTCTGTCTGTGTAAAAAACAACAACAACAAAAAAAACCTACCCACATCCATTTTCTTTTACATGTAAAACCTGTTTTGGGCTAGCCATTGGTGGCAGTCACCTAACTCAGTGGCAGTAAGAACTTGGTAATTTGGCCAAATGCTAGAAAAATCAAGACTGGTTTGATGAAAACAACCAAGAGATCCAGGAGCTGTTGGCAAAGAAGAGAGCTGCTCACCAGGCATACCTCGCCCAGCCAACCTGCCATGTAAGAAAAGCAGCTTTCCGCTTCACATGTAGTAAACTACAACAAAAACTCCGAGACATGCAGAACAAGTGGTGGATCAATATAGCAGAAAAGACACAACGCTGTGCAGATCTGGGTGATCATAGAGGATTTTATGAAGCTCTTAAAGCAGTGTTTGGACCTACTTATCAGGTCCAAAGCTCCTTATACAGTACAGATGGTCAAACATTAATTACTGATAAAGCCTCCATCCTGAATCGTTGGGCTGAACATTTTCAAAGTCTCTTTAGCGCCAACCGAGTAGTCCAAGCCTCAGCTATCCAACATATGATACAAAAACCAATGAAAAATGAATTGGACATAGCTCCCACTTTGGAAGAGACCCTTAAGGCCATACAGCAGATGAAAAACGGCAAGGCAACTGGGATTGATGGAATGCCACCTGAAGTTTGGAAACACGGAGGTCATGCACTCCACGAAAAATTCCACGAATTCCTTGTGAATTGCTGGGAAAAAGGGGAACTGCCATCAGACCTCCGAGATGCAGTCATCATCACCCTGTACAAGAAAAAAGGAGCAAAATCCAACTGCTCACACTATCGAGGCATAACACTGCTCTCTATTGCTGGAAAAATCCTTGCAAGGATACTCCTGAACAGATTAGTTCCTGCTATCGCAGAAGAACGTCTTCCTGAAAGCCAATGTGGCTTCAGAGCCAATAGGAGTACTACAGACATGGTATTTGCCCTTAGACAACTGCAAGAAAAATGTAGGGAGCAGAACAAGGGTCTCTATGTAACATTTGTCGACCTCACCAAAGCCTTCGACACTGTAAGTAGAAAAGGTCTGTGGCAGATCCTGGAAAGACTAGGATGTCCCCCCAAATTCCTTAAAATGATTATCTTGCTACACGAGGGCAAGCGTGGTCAAGTCAGATATGGTGATGTTCTTTCAGAGCCCTTTCTAATAACTAATGGAGTGAAGCAAGGTTGTGTTCTGGCACCAACTTTATTTACAATCTTCTTTAGCACGATGTTCCAAAGGGCTATGGCAGAGCTTGAAGAAGACGACGGCATCTATATACGTTACCGTACTGATGGTAGCTTGTTTAACTTAAGCCGTCTGAGGGCTCACACTAAGACTCTAAACTATCTAGTCCGTGAGCTGCTCTTCGCCGATGCTGCTGCCCTTTTTGCCCACACAGAAGCAGCTCTGCAGCGCCTGACGTCCTGCTTTGCAACAGCTGCAGAGCTGTTTGGGCTGGAAGTCAACCTGAAGAAAACGGAAGTTCTTTACCAACCTGCACCACAGGACGAACACCACCATCCCCACATTGCTGTCGGCAAATCTGTGCTCAAGTCTGTTCACCTACCTGGGAAGCATCATTTCCTCAGATGCCAAGATTGACAAAGAGATCGATCACAGATTAGCAAAGGCATATAGTGCATTTGGAAGACTTCACAAAAGAGTCTGGAGCAATAAACACCTGAGACAAAGCACAAAAATCAGTGTGTATAGAGCCATCGTACTGTCTATCCTCCTTTATGGATCTGAAACATGGGTCACCTATCGCCACCACCTCGAGCGCTTTCATCAGCGCTGTCTACGCACAATCCTAAATATACACTGGACTGACTATGTGATGAATGTTGCTGTCCTTGAGCAAGCAGGGATCGCCACCATTGAGGCCATGATATTGAGAACGCAGCTGCGCTGGGCAGGGCACGTTTCTAGGATGGAGGACCATCGCCTCCCAAAAATACTACTCTACGGTGAACTCGCCATGGGTCAGCGTAAGACGGGCGCTCCAAAACAGCGATGCAAAGACTCCCTGAAACAACATCTGAGGCTCGGCCAAATTGATCACCAACAGTGGTCCGCCCTGGCCTCACATTGGGAGGCATGGAGATGCACTATCCACAATGCTGCAGCCTTATTTGAGAACTCACTACGAACAAGTCTTGAAGAGAAATGACAACGCAGAAAGAATCACAACCCAAAAACATCACCGAAGGAGACCTTCTGCTGTGCTTTCTGCCACCGGACTTGTTTATCTCGGATTGGCCTTTTTAGTCATCAGCGCGCTTGCAGAAAGCGTGGGATGAGTCCTTCCTGAATCTTCGTTTGTGAAGAAAAGCCAGAGAGAGAGAGAGAGAGAGAGAGAGAGAGAGAGAGAGAGAGAGAGTAGTTATGCTAACAGATTTATTATTATTTGTGTTTAATAACTCATATTCTTAAGGAAGTTGGATTTGCAAATCTGCATATAAAGTTTAAACCTTCCAATGTTGTTTTCTCCCACTGCATGGAGAAATCATTCTGTAATTATTTGTCCTTGCATGCAAGGATGAAATAGTCAAGGATTCACATCCGTACTCTGCAGAATATAAGAGCAACATTGCTATTAGCAACACAGCAACCAAAAATGTAATTGGCTCTCTGTTGACTGACCAGCTGTCTTCTGAAATTAGAAGGCTGCTGCACAGCCTTCCTAAAAGTTGCCCGAATAAGGAGGAATCTGGCAAAAAAGACCTGCTTTACCTTTAATGGTTGCGGAGCAGAGGAGGGAATTTCTTTTTGATATGGCCAGGGTAAATGCAGGCTAAATGAACTTCTAGTGGGAAATTATGCCACAAGGCATGGCCATCACTATCATCAGGTAGGCTGTGAGAAAAGCCTCAGACAGCAGATGTTGGAAGACAGTGGTTGTAGTGACTCCTACCTATTCTTCCTGAATGCCTCCCTCCTGGACATTTGCCCTCTGTTATAAAACAGAGCTCTGTATGGGTTCATCTACATGAGCCAGGATATGCCAATTCCCTGTCAGCATATCCTGGCTGTGGATCAGGCTCATTGCTCCCCTGTTCCCTCCGCAGAATGGGAGGAAGTCCTGATGGGTACACCGGCCCATTACTGCAGCCTCCACCACTGCTATCTCCCATGCTCTCCTGGAAGGCAGGAACGGGGCCTGCAACATGCGACCAAGGTCTCCTGCATGTAACCAGCCTTGGTAACATGCTGTGGGAGTCTGTCCTGCCTTCCGGGAGAGCCAGGGAGACTGGTAGCATCAGCGAGGGCTGGCTGGCTGGCCAGCTGGCACAAGCTCCCGTGGATAGGCGGGGCCTGATCAATTGTTTCCTGCCTATAATGGAGTTGAACAGGTATTTTTTTACAAAATGGTCTATTGGGCCCTACACCACCTCCCCCCCCCCATCTCAGCCCTGTATTTTGCCCCAGGAGTGGTGAGGACTGCATCATTAGGATTGCAGGGCTCTGAGATGGGGCAAAATGGGGTATATTGCCCATCTAGACAAGCCCTATGTCACACAGCCTGACTTGCCCCTGCCAAAATCAGGTCATTGCCATAGGTCTGGGGTAGACACAGAGGCTTATCACACACCAAAGTAAAGTGGCAGAGCAGCTGGAAGGTTCCACTTTCTGTGCTGCCTTACCGCATGACATCATTGTTCTTCCAGTGTTTACTGGAGGAAGTGATTTGCCATAGCATGTTGTGATACCAACATTTGCCAATATATTAATCCAAAACTGTTCCCCTTCAGCAGGAACTTGCAATAGATGCTTTGCATTTAATGTAATGAGACTACCACGGCTCTGGAGACCAGGGTTCAAATCCCTGCGCAACCATGGAAACCCATTGGGTAACCTTGGGCAAATCACTCTCAGCCTCAGAGAAAGGCAAAGTCAAACCTCCTCTGAGCAAACCTTGCCAAGAAAACCCTGTGAGAGGGTCACCGTAAGTTGGAAATGACTTGAAGGGGCATAACAACAAATGTAATGTAATAGAACAAACTAGAGATGGAAAGAATATTTGTAAATATTCAAATCCCAAATGAAAAAAGGGATTTTCTTAGGGCTGGTAAACCAAGACAAGAAAAATCCTGGACAGATGAAAATCTTTGCACTTTGGGACTTATTCCGTGTGGAAAATACTTGTGGGTTTTCTGCATAGAAAATGGCTTTTTCTGCACAGAAAGCACATTTCCTGTGCAGAAAACATGGGTGTGCAGAAAACATTTCCACACAGAAAATGCTGTTTTCTCCTCATGTGGGTTTTTTTTGCAAAATAAATACCAAACTGTGAATAATCTTTGAAAACTGTGTAGTTTTTAAGGACATTCTTACACTGGGAAGAAAAATGATGAAATTATTCATTCTCACCAGCAAAAGTGAAATTTACCTCCTTAGAAGAGGCAAAATTAGAGAAGAATAAATAAATGCAAGACTTCTGTTACGCACTATCTTGGAACCATACATACGACTACAATAATGCAGCACAGTAGAGAAAACAAGTCTTCACTTGCAGTTCTGAAATTGCTTAGCATGTAACTGTCGTAAAATGGCTGGTTTTTACATTGCAATATTGCTGCAGAATTAAGAGAAACTAGTCCACTGGCCCTGTAGATAAATAGTTTGTGTTTGGTTGATAATCTGCAATTTGAATATTTATAAACAGATTTCCAAGTCCTCAAGTATTATTAGATCACAAAAACCAGTCTGCCCATCCATATCTTCAATGCTTTGTAGTTCTTTGACAGCCATAAGGTAGAGAAGGAATGAGAGCTAGAAAGGACCCCAGGGTTCCAGTTTTTAATCCAAACCCCTACTGGTGCATGAATTCACAGCTAATGCATCCCTGAAAAGTGGCCATCTAAGCTCTGTTTTAAAAATTCCAGTGAATGAGAGTCCACTGCCATCTGTGGTAATCTATTCTACTATCAAACAGCTCCTATGGTCCTGGGACTATTCCTAATATGTGTTTGGAATCTCCTTTCTTGTGATTTGAATTCATTGGATTGGGTCCTGTCATCTGAAGAAGCAGAAAACAAGCCTTCTCCATCTTCCATATGGCAGTCCATCATATATTTAAGGATGGCTATCAAATCATATGATTCTTTCTACCCTAAACTTTCTTTCTACCCCAAACTTGAGTAAACAGCAGAAAAATACTATCGCCAAATAAGCGTGGCTGAGCTTTTGTCTGTGCTGAATGCTGCACCTGGAAATGAAAAATGAATCCAAATTGTGTTTAAGCTAGTAGGAACCCATATGTGACTGTTTTGCTTTGGGGGGAATAATTTGGCTCCTCAAAGAATGCTGCATGTGCAGCTGCATGCAGTTCAAATAACAAGGGAAACACAGAGCCCTGTTTCTTTTGCTTTTATCAGCAAAAGGGAAATGTCAGATCAGAAACAAAAACAACTCCAGGAGGAGAAATCATGGCAGAAGGTAATACAACAGCCTCTGGGTCCTATAACCAACATTCAGTTCCAAAAAAGGAAAAGGAATATAAGTTGTACATGAGCATATTACTACTACTATTACTGCTGTTGTTCCTACTCCTGGCTGGAATTCACTTATAAGTCAGTTATGAATGTGTAACCTAGAGTTATGCATTTGTGACTGTTTTGTATGCATGATCCTTTCATATCCCCATATTTAGGGGATACATAGGGACTGTATCCCCCCAATCCCCACTCACTGGGTAGCAGCTGCTGCAATTGAGGGGAGTCTGTTCCCCTGTCGACCAGGAAGCATCTGGCTGATGTTCCCACTCCCTCTCATGGGAGCGATCTCTAGTATGAGGGGAAATTGCTTCAGGGACCCTGCTTCTGACTGTCACACAGGAGACTGCTCATTGGAGGGGGTGGAAACATCAGTCAGCTGCTTCCCAATAGCAGGGGAACAGACCCATATTGATTGCAGCAGTATGGGGGGCAGGGTTGGGCTGGGAGACACTACTTGGTATCTTACTATGGTGATTAAGCATTTGTAAGTGCCTTAGTGAATTCTGGCCCTTACTTTTATTTTAGGCAGAGATGGAAAATGGCATTTTGGTGCTTAAGCTGGACCATTTAAACGATGCCCTTTCTGGTACTGAAGTAGTAAGAACAATGAACTAAAAGTGGACAAAAGGATAAAGTTGAGAGGCAAAGCAAGGGGAGAGAAGAATTAATGAGGGCAAGTGTAATCAAACGCACTTACAATACAGTTTGCTCCTTTAATAAGCCAATTAATAGATTGTTGATGTTACGTTTGGTGCACAGCAGAGTTTGGAAAATTACTCACCCATCTGCACGGCCACTGGTGATGCAGGCTAGGGGATTCTAAGGAGCTATAGTCCAAGAAAGTAACTTTTATAAGCTCTGGTCCAGAGATATATTGAATACTGTGAGGCTGCTGTATATAGAAGAGCCTGAAAGACCTGTTCAAGTATTGTGCTTAAGCTGCCTGAAGAAGCTGCTGTTTGCCCTGAATGGTAGAGCACAGTGCTATTCAATGTGTGGTCTATGGACCAGTGCCAGTACATGGACCATTGTTCTGTTTCCATGAAGGAAAGAAACACTTCTCATCTATGGAGAAAAATGTGGTAATGGTCCCTGGCACATAGGGGAGCAAAAATCCCTCATATCAGATAGCTTAAGAAGCACTTGTATAGCACACAAAGAATTAGAGAACATGCATGAAAAAGACTCAGATTGTCTTGGGATGAGTTATCAAGCACTTGCCTCAACAATTATAGAATGCTCTAAGAATATGTTACGTTTTATACATAGAAGAAGGGGTGGGAGTTGTGTAGTTTTCCATGTGTTGCTGAACTCCAAGCATTCATCGCCACTGGCTATGCTGACTAGGGCTGTTGAGAGTTGTAGTTCAATTACATCTGGAAGGCTGCACTACATTATTCCAACCCTTGGTAAAATGTTGGTGAGTCTTATTAGTTGAGGGCAGAGCTTGGGAAAAGTTACTTGAGTTACCAGAAAAGGTACTTGAGTTATTGCAGTCTTATAACAGCTATAACATTTAGGGCAGAGAAAAAAATGTGAGGAGGGGTGTGAAGCTCACAAGGGGGCAGTGTGGTAGCCCTATCCCCTCTTGTATTTTTCCATTTTAACTTAGTTGCCGCTATGTGTCAACTTTCTCCATGCAATCCAGAACACAGATTTTCCAATCCAGTGTTCTGAATTGCATGGAGAACCTCCATGCATACAGAAGACTCTCCTCTTCAGAAAGTCCCTCAATAGATGAGGCGAATGGCAGAAGTGGCAATATAATGGATGGAGTTAGTGTGCTTCCCCCTCTTACATTCATATAGCCTGAAAGGGTTTGTATGTCCTTATGTTCTTTATAGTCTTTCATCTTAACAGAAACTTTTTAAGCTCTGCGAGAAAGATTACAGTCAAGCTGCCGGTAAGTACACCTGCCTGATATATCACTGTGCACATAGAAGCCATTTTTCTTGGAGATGAAGGAAAGAATAGCACTAAGAATAATCCACACATGTGGTGGTTCTGTTTTCCTTCCTTTAAAGGAAGGATCTTCTGTGGTGTGAGAAAAGACATGTGGAGCTGCAGAGGAGAGCAGAGGAATGGAAGGTGGGAATGTTATGTGGAAGCCTTGTAAAACATGGATGCACGAGCACAGTGATTCCACACTCATGCCTTGGTGTGGTTCAGAATTGGAAATCTTTGTATTCTTTGCCTTTGCATGCCAGGGCAAAGGGTGTGTTTTTATGCCTTCCTTCAAATTGTTTGAAGGAATTGTTTTTTATGTGCAAACCTCACATATTTATTTATTTATTCATTTAGCATAGAGAACGGTGTTTTCTGAGAAAAACACACTGTATCCTGTGCAGGAAAACATTTTCTGCATAAATCCAATATTTCTGTAGTAAAAAAAAGTATTATATTGTAGAATAATTCCCTGAAATGCGTGACAAAGGACATTTTCAGATGCGATTTTCGGCAGCAAATATCCCAAAACAGTTCTGTTGTTGCTGCGCGGCAGGGGAGCGGTTTCGGATGACGCCGTCTCTCTGCCGAAACCCTCTGTGTCACTTCTGTGACAGAATGGAGGAAGCTGTGGCATATTTCATTCATGAATGTTGCCCGTGAGTGAAATATGCCATGGCATATTAATATATATATATATATATATATATATATATATATATTAAACAATCGAACATTATCTCAGTGAACACCTTCCCCAAACTGTTTGGAAAGCTAGACTCCAAACAGACTCATTGGGTGGGGGAGGGGACTGGTGGATGGGAAGGGGGCGCTCTTAACCCCCTTGTCCTCCATCCCCCCCCGCATGTGCTCCCCAGAAAGTCTGTGATTAAAACCCAGAACATCAGACAGAAAGCATATAAAAACCCTAAACAAACTAAACAACACTAAATAACTTAAAACAACCACCACACATTGTAATTCAAGAACAAACTATCAGTGTCAAGTAATAAACTAGTATAATAATAATAATAATAATAATAATAATAATGTATTGCTATCCCACCCCTCTGCGAAATGCAGTCAGGGCGGCTTACAACAATTAAAATATACATCCAAACCCCCAATCCCACCCACCCCTTAAAATACAATTAAATAATTTAGGAATTAAGACATACTTTAAAAAATAAAATAAAATAAATAAATAAATAAATAAAATTAAAGAATAAAAATGATCAATGGACAATGGACGTGGCGAGATCAGGTCAAGCTAGATTTCCTTTTTTGATGGTATCTATTCAGGAAAGGCCTGCTGGAAGAGATCTGTCTTAAGAGCTTTTTAAAAGCTATTTAAGGTGGTAATATGAAGTCCCTAGTAAATAACATTCACTCCAGTTAAGTGGCTAAATGAATTTGGCTGTGCAGAAACAATAAATAAAACATTCCATGGGAGAAAGGCAGAGGAAGGGTGAAGCATCTCTAACCTTCCCACTCTTTCCTGTGTTAGCTTTCCAAGGGGAAAAACCCATGGTTTGAAACCCGTGTGTTCCCTTTATAAAAAATGTGGCTGTACCTAATACAATAATATTTTGCTGCCCAAATCCCTGGTTTGAGATTCTTGGGTCTTGCCATGGTCTGCATTTGGTGTGGTGAGTGACAAGTGATACATGAGGTTTGTCTACATGGGCAAAACCCCCTGTACTCACCCCATATTCATGGCACAGTTGCCACATGATGTTTTTTGATGATTCACATCTTTACTGGGGTTTCTGCAGGAAGCTCTGGATCTCAAAGATTCACAATTTGTTCCACGTTTGAAGGGAAAATTCAGATTATTGGCCATGTGGCAGCCATGGGATGGCTTCGGTGCAAAGCTGAGGATGGGACTTCCAGTGGACAGGACTCTGTTCTGGTGCTTTTTATCCCCCACCCTCAATTTTGCACATATTTGGATAAGCATATCTCCACTTATCCAGTAATACAGTACTCTTGGACAACATATATTCACATATTCACATGCATGAGCAAACAGAAAAAAACCCTGGAGCAGTCCTAGCTGTATAGCCAGAAATAGTATGATGTATAGGACATATGATCAGCATAAGACCACCTTTTTACTTTGACATGGATTACAGTCTAGTGGGATACTCTGATCTACAACTGGACAAGCCCCAGTGAGTGTGGCATTTACTGGGCCACTGCAGATCAAAAACATCTGCTGCAGCTATGAGGTAGGTACGGGGTTTCCTGCCAATGTAGTCAAGCCTGTGGGCATCTTCTGGTGACTATAAAGCTATTTATTTTATTTTATTTTATTTTATTTTATTTTATTTTATTTTATTTTATATTTTATTTTCCTGCCATTCGCCCAGTACAGGAAACAAAGCATCTTACAAGATAGATGAAAATCAGGTACAGTTAAAGCTACAGCATTTTTCTACAATACAATCAAATGAGTGCAATTGATTTACATGAAATATCTGTTCAGGAAGACACTGAAGTACGGCTATAAGGATTAATGTAATCTCCTGTCACAGTCATATACTAGCAGAACAGTAATTTGCTGTAACATTTCTCAGCCCCTTGCTGTGCTTAAATTATGTAGCATCACCATTTGAGTTTGTTGGTCAGATTGCTGTAAAGTCAAAATGCTTTTGTTTGACTGACTGAAAATGTGAGTAGAGCAGAAGGCAAACCAGAAAAGATATCTTTAATAAAGCACCCTTTAGTGCCATTCTGTGGTGCAAGCAGGAGGAGGGCTGTTCTCTCATGATATGGGAATGGCCTGGGGTTGCTGGCCAGGACTGTTGTTAGAGCTGCTCCTGTGCAGCTGCAGGAAGGACAAGCAGCGGCTTTCTCAATAGTTCAGAGAAGGAAGCTGAGTGTGCCCAATTCAGATGCTTTTATGGAAACCAGTTTGTATCACCTCACCTCTTGTGATTTTATTTGTGTGAGGTCCCTGCTCCCGGCATAGTTGACATTCTCTCCTTTGATGAAAAAGAAAAAAACACCTCAGGATGTAAAAGGAAGCTTTTTAGCAAATAAAGACCATCTTTTTAGCACCCTAAAGGACATTTTAGTAAACAAAGGACTTTTTCGGACAAACGTGAGTAAAATATGACGGTCAAATCCAAAATATGACAGTCAAATGTCCCAGCGGTACTGCAACAGTACCGCTGGGAAGGAGCGTCATGCGAAACGGACGCCCTCTAGCGCTGCAGCCTCGCAACCTGGCGAGGCTGCTAGCGTTATTTTTGGTTTGTCCGAAAAAGTCCAAAGACCACCTTCTTAGCATCCTGAGATGTGTCTCTTTTTCTTTGTGGATTCCATTGGATGCTGCCCAGTTTTTGTTTTTTGCCTTCTTTCCTTTGACCAGAGCTGGGTAGTGATGCTCTCTCTATAGTTTGTAGTAGAGCCAAGGTTTGCAGGGTTGGAGTGATGGGACTTTTTGATTGGCAGTGATGATAGCATCGTCTCCAATGGCATTCAGGTATCCTTCTTGAGCTTAGCTACAATCCTTTCAGTAGCTGTGTGGGTGTGTGTCTAGAGAGCAGATCCTCCCAACCGTAATATATTGCTACAAGTTATCCCTGGTGTGATGCAAAAATATTTTGGGTGACTTGGTCTTGAATGTGCAATTGAGACTCATTAGCTTTACAAAAGGCCTGCTCTTGGTAGAGATCAAAACGTCTAAAATTGGGTTGTCAGCTTTGAGATAAAATGGTTCAACATAGCTGCTGGCATTTTTGGATTTGCCTAAGGGGCATGGCTGTGGAGATTGTCATGAAAAGTACCTTCACTTCAAAATTTACCATTACACCACTGTCAGAGTAAGATGCAGAATGAAGGACTGGCTGTAGAATTCGGTTTTCTGAAAATGTTAGTATGCATTAAAAACAAACAAGTCATCACTTTTCTAGTCAGTATGATTCAGAGATGTCTCAAAAGCCAAATAATAACAAATATTATGTTATCAGATGAGGGAAACTGAATGACAAAGATTGGTTGGTTTTTTTCCGGGCTGTGAGGCCGTTTTCTGGAATAGTTTCTTTCTGATGTTTCGCCTGCATCTGTGGCTGGCATCTTCAGAGAATGGTTGGGTAGGAGTGTGTGTGGAGTTTATATCCTGTGAACCCCTGTTGGGGAGTATATGTAAATTTGTGTAATTGAATGGTTAGTTTCTGGGTATAGAAATGCAAGGCTCGTTAGTGTCTGTTTGGCTAATGGTTGGTTGATGGGCCATTAACTGCTGGAAATCCTCCTGTCCCTGGGTGGAATTCCTTTGTAAGTGTTGAGTTTTTATTCTATTGTTTTTCAAAACTGGGAGCCAGATTTTGTTTACTTTTAGGGTTTCTTCTTTCTTGTTGAAGTTGTCCAGGTGTTTGTGGATTTTGTGGATCCAGCCACAAAATGGAGCTCCAAAGGCCACATATAGCCTGTTGGCTACATTTTTCTTATCCTGGTTAATTATTTATGACACATCCTAGGCCACAAAGAAGTATAATGATACGGAATGACTCCATTTTTTCATTTACAAAATCTCTCCCTGCCTGGACGCATGCAAATAATTTTTGTGCGCTAGAGGAGATTTAGCAGGCTAATGCTATTTACAGGTCTAATTTAAATTTTGAGCTAAAGGGTGGGGGGAATCATACATCTTGAACTGTCATCCTTAGGTTAATAAAAAAAAAAGTACATGTTTTCTTAGTATACATTGATCTATAAGTTTCCTAGTCTCGAAATACACCAGAGAGTCAGTGCAGAAAATATATAGATGGACATAGTTCTATTTTTAGTGGGTGGAAGAAGAGGTCTAATTGCATTTCCCCACCCACTGTGTCTTTTTTGGAAAATTATACTGGGATATAAAGTACCAGCTTAGAGTCTTACAGAACTTCAAAGCTGACAGCAAGGCCTGATGGAAAATGCACACTTTAAAAATTATCCTGTTGGAAAAGTCAGTAATATAAGCGTCAGACCTTGGTTTCTTTAAAAGCCAGGGAAGATCCATTTTGATGTTAGTTATTTAGCACTGTGCAGGCAAGCAGTTTAAATCATTTGTTTAAGTGCAAAAAAGAAAAGAAAAAGCCAGCTATTTCCACAGAGACTTGTAGAAGGTAGGCAGGCTGCTGTGTTCTATTTGAGACCAGGGCAACAGGCCAAATATTTCAGAGAGACATTCCATAGTTTCAGTAAAGACTGCAGGAAATGGCTCCATATGACTAGGATTTGGGAAGTGTGGTGTTTTTGTATGCTTTGGTATAGAATTTGCTGGATCATTTTACAAAAGAGAAATATCTGGCCTGTTATCCTTTCCAAAATTAAGGATAGCATATTTGATGTGTTGAGAAGGGGAAGTGTGTGTGTGTGTGTGGAAGGGGGGAGGTGGAGGCAATAAATCCCTCCCCTCCCTGAAATGTCTGCTGTACATTTACAAAAATATGAAAGAGCTTGTGCTTATGATTTATGCTTCCATTTCATATGTAGCTGTAATAAAGTTTTATGTGGACTTATATGTTGTCAGTCACTCTAATTTATATAACACTATCATTGTTGATGGTGCAGTACAGCGACAGGATCTATTTCTGAGTCAATTTATAAACTGAAGGTAGACAGACATAATTTCTCATGGTATCTTTTCCAAAAATCAGCCTGGCTGTAGGACTGAAGACCATAGGCAAAATCAATTGGTGACTCCCTGAACTGCTTTTATTTCCCCCCATCCCTGACAAAATTTCCATTTGTGGATGCAGTAGAGAGGGTGATAGGCTTAAGATGCTGACCACTGGGATGCAGGGTAGTGAAAACAAGACCAGTATGCTGGGAATTCTCTCAACCACGCAAGAAGTACCGGTAACCATTCAAAAACAAAGTAGATGTGGCTAGGGGTGGAAAAATAAATTTGCCTTAAACCATTTTTAAAAAAATGCATTTATTAAATTCATGGCCTATGTGACTCCCAATGAAAGTGCACGGCATCTAGCCAGTGATTTTAAATCTCCCACCTCCCTTTTCTTTAATTTAAAAAGCTCCCTATGATGCAGACAGTCGTTATTACATCTTTACAGCATAAAATAAAAACAAAAAAATGTTAAAATTGCCATTTGATGGACTTACCGGACCCTCGTGTAACCTGGAATCCAACATGGTGGCTGCTACCAATTCCCCTCTTCGCTAGCCCCGCCCCCTCTGCTTAGCCAGCCAATCAGATTACACTACCTGTCTGTATCTGTTCAAATGGGAGTGTACAAATGATCGCTCATTCGATAATTGTACAGATTTTCCCGCGCTACTCGGATGAAGCCCCGAATCCACCGCTCACAGACTTTAGGGTGAGTTTTGCTGCCCCCCTCTCTAAATGACCCATGTGTGTTTGAATGGCCATGTGTACAGATCATCGACCTTTCAAATGCCGTTTGGAATTTTTTTGTCATATAGACAGCACCACTATTGAGAAGTACACAACTAGAATTGAGTAACTTGTCCCAGTGACTCCTCCCCAACTCTTCATAACACAAACCAGGTCAGCTCTCTCATCCACAATTAAATGGATGAGGAAGATTTTATTTTGGACTGACCTGACATTCACTAACAGCACCACCAGACCTGAGGGTAGTGTAGTAACTCAAACAGGGACCCATTCACACTACAGTATTATAGCACTATTATTCTACTTTAACTGTCATGGTTCCATTCTAAAGAATCCTAGGATTAGCAGTTTAGGGAAAAGCATTTAAAATTCTCAGCCAGAGAGAGCTCTGCCAGTGCTTTATTAAACTTCAGATCCCAGGATTCCATAGGACAGAACTATAGCAGTTAAAGTGAAATACAGTAGTGGCATGGTAATGTGTGAATGGGCCTCAGGAGCCATTCAATAAAGAATCAGTAAAGAAGGAGCCAGTGTGTGCAGTGGCTTGAGTGTAGGACTATGACTCTGGAGACCAGGGTTCGAATCCTTGCTTGGCCATGAAAACCCATTGGGTGAGCTTGGGCAAGTCACAGACTCTCAGCCTCAGAAAATCCTGTGATAGGTTTGCTTTAGGGTCACCATAAGTTGGAAATGACTTGAAGGCACACAACAGCAACAACAAAGAAAGAACAAATATAAGAAATCTAATTGCTTTTCTCCTCAACTGACCATACTAATAAGTACACCCATTCTACCCCAAGTATCCCATGAACATAGACATATTTCTCAAAAGAAACAACAGAAATTCCCTAGCCCAGCAGATCTCCATTTACCCCAAAGTCAGCTTGATAGAAACTGACAGTGTGTGTGAGGGGTGAAATCCTTATTGGCCAAGATGTTCCTGCTGGCCTTTTGCACTCTCTCTGTGTAGCAGCTAAAGTGGGGCCCTGATAGATTATTTTAAATGTTCCTACCTGCTCCTCTGGTCTCCAGGTTGCCATACTCTGTTGGCAGAAGTTGCTGTGAAGTATTGAATTGAATGGACAGCTTCTCTTTGTTTTTCCCCGGTTGGGCTTGAAAAACATGGAGAGTGCATCGTGGGTCGTGATGAGACCTTTGGTTGTCTCCAAAGACTTCTCCTTCTGGACTGACATTGGTCTCAAGTATCTGGGAGAGAAGGGGGGCAGACACTTTCAATCAGATGTCTCAGGAGGAATGAGATGCCTCCTCCCAGGAGGCTACAGTAGGACCCCTATATACATGGGGGATTGGTTCGGGGGGGGGGCTGTGGATACCGAAAACTGTGGATAACAGCAAATGCCATTGAAAATAATGGGACGTCTGGTTTAAAATACCATAGAGTTGCCTTGGAGGACCTTGTCATGATGGAGTGACTGCAACTCCCATCATGGTGCCAAAATTACATCTGCCAGAACTACATTTCCCATCATCTGTAAATTTCCATTCTTTGCTTTCCTGACAAAAGGTAATACAGGGAGTGGGACCTTCATTTCCTAAACATGACATCACATCACCTAACTGGAGAGCCAATCAGATTTGGCCAATGAAGTTTTGAGTTTCTGCAGTCCTTTGTCTGCGGGACACATGGTTGGAGAAGGTCTGGAGAGCAGACCTCCCACAGGCTCAAGAGTCATCAAAGAGCCACATGTGATACCATGAGGCCTGAAGGGCAGGCCTATTTGAATTGCTCTGAATTCCATCACCAGAGACTCATTACCATGAACTTCATAAATGTGAGTTATGATATTCTTAGCTTAGGAGAATATGTCTAGATAGAAATGCGTTAGTTTTTTGTAATTTATTTTAATCCTCTGACTGAATGCTATTCTATGTAACTTTTGAGTTGGGGACCTGGAGGGAATGATACTATTTCTGCTGTTTAATTGCTTGAACTAGAAATAAAGCATTTCTGTTTTCGTACTAAAGCCCACGTACACGTGCTTTGGCTTGGGCAAGCTACCTTGATCCTCTCTGGGATAGAGAAGGGGGTTGGTAATACTTTCGCGGGATGGGTAGTTCCACGGATTAATCAGAACCCTGCATAGTTTCCTGTTGTGCTGTGTGGAAAGGGGAGAGACTCAGTGGGTGGTGGCAGAAGATACCAAAGGGAAATCTATTCTAAGGGATTCCAAAGCTGGAAGAATCCCTCAGATTTGGGTCTCCAAAAGCGGTAGCTCTGGGGGTTGTCAGAGAGGAGGACTCCAGGGCCCCATCACAGACCTAGAAAACATCTAGAAAGGATGCCTCTCTAGGCATCTTCTAGGACGACTCTATGGTAGGTGTGCTGTTTTGTGTCCCATGGATAACTGAAACCGCAGATATTGATTCTGCGGATGCAGAGTCCTACCATATATCCTTTGATACTCCACTCCCCACACTATTAAGTCAATGAAAGAGAAGGCAAGTAGTTAGTTTTGGGGACAGACTATTATTATTTCTGTTATTCTGGCTGGGTTATTTCTGGCTTTAGTGCCAGAAAGGCACTAAAAGGGATGGAACAGCAAGACTGAGTTTGCTAGGGAGAATCAGAGAATGAGGGAAGGAAACCCCTTGAAAATGTTCTGTATCCCTCACGCAGTATTAGGAGGCAGATGGAGGGAAAGCTGGGAATCCTTGTTTATAAACTGTAACCGTTCTTTGAAATTTGTTGTTTTATGTGCCTTCAAGTTAACTCCAACTTACAATGACCCTATCTTCAGGTTTTCTTGACAAGATTTATTGAGAGGATGTTTGCACTGCCTTTTTCTAAGGCTAAGAGAGTGTGATGTGCCCAGTGTTGCCCAGCAGGTTTCCATGGCTGAGTGGGGATTTGAACACTGGTCTCGAGTACTCAGACCATGCTGGTTCTTAATGGGATCTAAAATGCTGAATTTACATCTGGATTGTGTGCCCTTTGTGTCAACAGATTTGATCTAATCTACCAGTAGAGGGTGATAGTGACTTGTATATCTATTATTAAACCATACAGAATATGTTTGTTTTTTAAAATTACCTGTAGCCAAAGATCAAGAGAAATGTAGTAACACCAATCCTCTTCTATGTTAATAAAATTATTCTGTAACAACAAAGGATTAAATAATGTTTAATTTAAAGGGTTAGTTTAATATGATACTGTAGCATTTTTGTATTGTTGTAAAAAAGCTGGATGTCTTGAATGGACAAGAGTTGAAAGCTGTGCTCTGGGTCATCATTACTCCCCCCTCCACTCATGTGAAGACAGTGTTTATGTATACCATGACAACAGTTCTTATACACTTGAGCTCTTGAAACAATTTTGCACCATACGTTGAACAGATGTACATTCTTCAGTGGCACAAGTAATAATCTGAGCATCTGCACCATAAGGCTGATGTTTCAAGACAAGGAATAGATTTAAACTATGCGTTTTCCTGAAACCAATGTGTTAATGGGATACTTCTCTACATAGTATTAACACAGATAATTCCTCTCATCAGCAACAGTGCAAAACAGTGACATTTTAAATCCTTGCTATCAAGTATTAGACCCTTAAAAGAACAAGCAGTAATTTATAGAGGCTCAGGAAATAGAAGAAACATTTGCCAAAATGGATTCTATATCCTACTGTTAAAGCTTTGGTGCAGGTTGTAATTTCTCAGGGATGAAATAGGAAGTCCTTGAATGTCACCCCCGGAAGTAAGGCTGAGAGGAAATGTGCTTAAAGCAACAGAATGTAGTAAGATCAAACAGGAGTAAGAGTTCCCCTTGCCTGCATACATCCAGGACTGGGTTAAGACATGCTGAGGCCCTAAATTGCATCAATTTAATCAATTTAAGATGCTCTACGGCATTATCTCCCTCCCCAAAGTGAATATTGCATTGCATTGAGAGGCTACTAATAATCAGGGGGCTTGTCTACATAAAGGGGGGAAAAAGGACTGCTCCACAGTCATGCATTTTTAAATCTGCCACCACTGAACTTAAAAAAAAAAACCCAAACTATTTCTATAGTGTGCACAATTGATATCCCATCTTTCCAAAACCCCCCCCCAAAAAGATAGCATAAGCCTCCATTTTATCACCTTAGTGATCACTTGCTAAGGCAAAAATCCAACATGGCGGCAGCAAGCGCCTGCCCTATAACCCAGCCCCACCACCTGCGCTCACCCAGCCAATGAGGTTTGCACTTTGTCTTGTATACTAACAAAATAAATTTCAACAGGGAGAAATGTAGGATACTACACTTGGGCACTAAAAATGAAATGCACAGATATAGGATGGGTGACACACAGCTTGAGGGCAGTACATGCGAAAAGGATCTAGGAGTCTTAGTGGACCACAAGCTGAACATGAGTCAGCAGTGTGATGCAGCAGCTAAAAAAGCCAATGTGATTCTAGGTTGCATAGTTCCACTCTATTCTGCTTTGGTCAGATCTCACCTGGAATACTGTGTCCAGTTCTAGGCACCATAATTCAGGAAGAATATTGAGAAGCTGGAACGTGTCCAGAGGAGGGCGACCAGGATGGTGGGAGGTCTGGAAGCCATGCCCTATGAGGAGTGGCTTAGGGAACTGGGCATGTTTAGTCTGGAGAAGAGAAGGTTGAGAGGAGATATGATAGCCATGTTTAAATATTTGAAGGGATGTCATACTGAGGATGGAGCAAGCTTGTTTTCTGCTGCTCCAGAGACTAGGACATGGAGCAATGGGTTCAAACTACAGGAAAAGAGATTCCACTTAAACATTAGGAAGAACTTCCTGACAGTAAGAGCTGTTCAGAAGTGGAATACACTGCCTCAGAGTGTGGTGGAGTCTCCTCCTTTGAAGGGTTTTAAACAGAGGCTGGATGGCCATCTGTCAGGAATGATTTGATTGTGTATTACTGCATGGCAGGGGGTTGGACTGGATGGCCCTTGAGGGCTCTTCCAACTCTATGATTCTATGGGCAAGCAATTCATGTTGAATTGCTTGTCTTAATGAGTGAAAATGCGTGTATCATTGGAGGTTTTTTTAAAAGTCAGGAAAAACCTTGAATGCTTTTCTCATGTGGTTTTTTCTCTTTTTGGCCCCCCTCCTTCACAATACGATGAGATGATGTGGGATCCCATTAAGACAGCTCATTTTCTGAGTGAATTCTGTGAGGAGTATTTTCACCGTACAGACATCCCTTCAGTTTCTAGAAGGTAGTTTAGTTAATGTTTACCTAAATCCAGCACTCCACACCCCTTGCACCAATCTTGTGAGTTCTGTAATGGGCAGCATCTTAGCCTGTTATAGTACCAGTGCCTCTGCCACCCTGGGGTAAGCCCACTTCAGCATGGGGGGGAATTGGTGGCTGCCTCCCCTGTTTCATGCTCACAAGTGAGCTCATTCCCCCACATCCATCTGGAGCTGAGCCTTGGTGATCATAGGTATTGCCAGAGGAGGGTCATTTTGATCATGGAATGTTGGGTAGAGAGTTGATTTCTTAATCCACCTCTACAGCCAACATACTACCAAATTTTGTTGCCAGAAGTGCTGATAACACGCATCCCATAATCATTATGTTGTAATAAAACTGTTTCTAAAACTGTATTAAAAGAAGTGAGGTTTGGGGGATTCCCTGGATAGTGTTACCTCTGGGGAAAGACTTGACCTATAAAGTTTGAATTACTCACAGCTGGGTTAGATCACTGCTTCCTAAGCTATCAGATGTGGGGGACCAATACCATATTTGTGCCCATTAGCTACAACCAGGGACTGGTAGCTGATGGCTCATGGACTAGTGCCAGTCCATGAACCACTACTTGAGTAGCATTAGTTTACTCAAATATTCATTGCTCCTTTTGAGATCCTTCCCTAAAATGATTTCTTAAATAACATTGGCTTTCACTTTATAATGCCTTTGCTCTAATCCGAGGAATTTGAAGACAATGCATCTGAATTAAAAGGTTTCAATTTACTGAGGGCAAACAAAGGAGAGTAATTTATGTATCCAAGAGCTACCCAGAGCTTCGAGTACTTATCATTGCCCCCCTCCATCTGTTAGTATGGCCAAGGGTCAACTTTTTGAACATCTTCATTTGATACTCACTTAAGGCAGTATTGGAAAACAGATGCAAGACTTTGGTCCCCGCTCCAAGCGAGATACTATAAAATTGACCCAAAGGGGGCCTCAGAAGAAGCCATATTTAACCACAGGCTGAGCAAGAGCACTTCCATGATTTAAGGGGTAAACTCTTAAGAGGCCTACCACAGTGAACCGTCTTGGAGAGGAAGAGGGGGTGATAGAGCACTCAAGCTAAAGTAATGCTTTCCTGAAGGAGACTATGTGCGAAAGGGATCTAGGAGTCCTAGTAGACCACAAGTTGAACATGAGCCAACAGTGTGATGCGGCAGCTAAAAAGGCCAATGCGATTTTGGGCTGTATCAATAGAAGTATAGTGTCTAGATCAAGGGAAGTAATAGTGCCACTCTATTCTGCCTTGGTCAGACCTCACTTAGAATACTGTGTCCAGTTCTGGGCACCACAATTCAGAAAGGATATTGACAAATTGGAGCGTGTCCAGAGAAGGGCAACTAAAATGGTGAAAGGTCTGGAAACGATGCCTTATGAGGAGAGACTTAGGGAGCTGGGTATGTTTAGCCTGGAAAAAAGACGGTTTAGAGGCGATATGATAGCCCTGTTTAAGTATTTGAAGGGATGTCACGCTGAGGATGGAGCAGGCTTGTTTTCTGCTGCTCCAGAGACTGGAACACGGAGCAATGGGTGCAAGCTCCAGGAACAGAGATTCCACCTCAACATGAGGAGGAACTTTTTGACAGTAAGAGCTGTTCGGCAGTGGCACACACTCCCTCGGAGTGTGGTGGGGTCTCCTTCCTTGGAGGTCTTTAAACAGAGGCTGGATGGCCATCTGTCGGGGATGCTTTGATTGTGATTTCCTGCGTGGCAGGGGGTTGGACTGGATGGCCCTCGTGGTCTCTTCCAACTCTGCAATTCTATGATTCTATGATTCTATGATTCTTCCCAAAGAACTCACCTGCCCATCTTCCTATCATTTTTTCCACTCCCTGCATTCCTTTTCCTGCATCTTTTCCTCTTCCCGGCCCATCTCCTCAGTTTGGTATCAGCCTAAATTTCTTATTCACCATGCTGAGTCTTTTGCATATTGTTCTTCTAGGGGTATGCAAATTAGTACTCGTGTGGAGTAGCAGTGTGCTGAAGCAAGGGCTCAAAGGGTTGAAGTGCTAGGACTTTTCAAAGGACAAGGATGTCATTTGCTACCCTCAGTCCAGTCCTGCCACCTGACTTCCCTAGTTCCTCTGTGTGTAGCTGCAGTCCCTCAAAGCAGCTGGTTTTGGATTTTCTCAGCTTTTCCTGTTGTAGTTAGGGATGGGGAGAATATCATCTGACAAGGATAATTGTGGACTGACAAGAATTCTGGTTCCTCTTCAGATTATATAAACCTTTTGCCTTTTACTAAAGACAAAAATCTTTGCGCTTTGGGAGTTATTCTGTGCAAAATTTGCACATAGGCTTTTTTTTATTAGAACACCTCAATTTCTGCATAGGAAATATAATTTTCTGCACTTAAAATATGTCTACACATAAATATTATTTTCTGCACACAAAAAATGCTTTTCCTGCACAGAAAAAGAGTAAGTGCCGAATTGCAAATAATCTTTGAGAACTGCACAGTTTTGTAGACTTTCTCACAACAATTACCCTCTCCTTGCTTCCAGAACAAAATTAGTGAAGAACTACATCCCTAGTTGTAATATAAAATATTTTTTCCACTAGCTTTACATAAGATGACAACTTTTATAACTTGAGTACTGATAATGGATCAAGAGAGTTGCCTGCACTTGGGGGCCCTACTTGAGGGCTTGGCTATGGAAACTCCTACAACACTGGTGTGGGGGCATCTGGGAAGGCTGGAGTGATCCTAAGTGATCCCACTGCTGCTCTTACTTCACCACAGACACAGTGCATTGTGAGGCATTTTTCTCAACTCACCATCTTCTACACATAGCAGGGGAGTGAGACAGTCTGTCAAAGCCTCTCCCTTTGTCCTGGGTTCCTTGCTCAAGGCTGGAGCATCAGAAATCAATCTCACCCCGCCCAGACTTGTTTTCATTGGCCAGAATACAGCAAGCACAGCCTGCTCCCACTCTCCAAACCTACCAATTAAGTATCAATATTTACTATTATTTCTGTATTATTTACATTTCTAGCCACCTGTCCTTCAAGGAACCTTTCCTTCCATAAGCTCCCTCCCTTCATCCTCACAACAATCTTGTGAGGCAGGTCAGGTTAAAAGAGAGACCACCCAATTAGTCTCATGGCTGAAAAGACTAGAACCTGGAACTCCCAGTCCTAGTCCAAAACTTTAGCACCACATCAGGTCAAACATTAAGCAAACCTGGCATTCTAAAACAAATCAACAGTCAGGATCCTTTGAGGTGCAAAGGATCAATATTACACTGGAAACAGTAACACTCAGTTAATCAAAGCTAGAAAACTATATCTCTATAAAACGGGGATTGACATTCAGGGTAATGTATTTTGAATGATGTTCTGCCTTTCTTTTAGCACTGCATGTAGTAATATTTTCCCAAGCTTTTCAGTTGTGAATCACAATGACACTTATATGAAACTTCTGTGGGGCAAAGAAGAGAGGAAATGGAAAATGGTAAAAATAAAATCTATGTGATTTTTGGGCCACTACAGGATGGAATATTTTGCCACCAGAAATGTCTAATTTTTCTTTTTACAACACACACATAAGAGGCTTCAATAATGCTTTTTCAAGATGAGGTTTTAGGAAGCTATTCTGCTGGAGGTTCAACAGTTCTAAGGCAATGTAGACTTCACACTGTATGAAAGTTGTGATGTTTTGACTGCCAAAATACTGCCTTTTTACTGGGTTTTTTTGAGCTCACAGTTCAAGCAATCTCTGTGAAAGAATCACTGTTGTTCCAAGCTTCAGGAAGGAGTGATTCAAAGCCCAGAACCACAGAATTGAAAAGCTCCCCCAAGAGTCTAATAGTTCAGCTTCCATGTATTGAAGCAAAAGTCATTACACCTAAACCATCCAAACAGATGTTTATCAGGTCTCTGAAAATCAAAATGCAGGAATTTCCTTGATTTCCCCACACAACACTCCACCCCACCCTGATTTCTTCAGCATTCTTTGATTAAATGTGCTAAAAGCTTTGTAAAAATGTGCACCATACAGTCCAACCTTCTGTTCACACAGTAGCCAACCAGTTGCCCATGGGAAGCCCACAAAAAGGATAGGAGTTCAAATGCACCCTTGGTCTCATGGTTCCAACAACTAATGTGCAGAACTATATTGCCTCTAATATAGGAAGTGCACTAGGGTGGTGCCATCTTGTTTTTTGCTCCCGGCACCAGAATATCTTGGATTGGCTCTGCATAATCCTTACAGTGCCTGGACCCAAGAGGGGCAGATGGTCAGATGTGGGCATATCAAAAGAGAGGAGCATGGCATAGCCAGAGAATGGAATCTTGTGATGTCACACACATTTGTAAGTTCCCTGAATAAGTAATTGGCGCCAGGAGCAGCCTTATCATTAGGCAGAATGACGTGGCTACCCCAGGCATTGGAACTATGGTGTCATGAAGACAGCTAGTGACTATTTTACTTGCCATGATCTAATTCAGTGGTTCAATTGCTGGATCTGCTTCAGATAGCGACTGGAAAAGGGCAATCACCTTACACTGGCAGGCTCTCATACACCCACAAAGCCTTCTCTGGAGCAGGTTTTTGTGAGGCATGGAGAGCTTCAGGGGGAAAGGAAACCAGTGCTATCCCACAAGCAGCCGAGTGCTAGCACAATGCTAGACATCGGCTTGTGGTTGTTTGTGCTTTTCTGCCAGGCACGTGGGTTTTTCTGGCTCAGATGCAACAATAACTTGACACACCTTGTGTTAGTATGCCCTACTACCCCTCCCCCCAGTATCTCATAACTGGAAATATTGGACACTTTTCAGGGTCAGGTTGGCTGAGGCAAACAAAGGTCAGTTGGAGGTCACAATGACCTGGGCGTTACTTAGAAATATGATGGCAAGAAAGCTCAAATTAGGATTGTGTGGAAGCCCCTTAGTAAACAGAGTTGTTAAGGAGGTATAGTTGCCCCTCCACATTCGCGAACTCAGCATTCGCGGTTTTAATTATTCGCGGTTTTGGGAGGGCCCCCCCGGACCCCCCCAAAACCGTGAAAAGGGGCCTCCGGAGGCCCCTTGAAAGCTGTGGGAAGGAGCGGGGAGGCGTTCACGGGGCCTTTGGAGACCCTCCAGAGGCCCCGTGAAGGCCTGGGGAGAGGCCCCGGGGAGGGAGGGTGGAGGGTGGGGGGAGGCCACGGAGGCCTTCACGGGGCTCCATGAAGGCCTGGGGAGGGAGGGGGGAGGATGGGGGGAGGCCTTCACGGAGCCTTGGAAGGCTCCGTGAAGGCCTGGGGAGGGGGGGGAGGCCACGGAGGTCTTCGCGGAGCTCCGTGAAGGCCCCGGGGATGGAGGGTGGAGGGTGGGGGGAGGCCGCGGGGGGCCTTCACGGAGCCTTGGAAGGCTCCGTGAAGGCCTGGGGAGGCTGGGGGGAGGCCGCGGAGGCCTTCACGGAGCTCCGTGAAGGCCCCGGGGAGGGAGGGGAGAGGATGGGGGGAGGCCTGGGGAGGGTGGGGGAAGGCCGCGGAGGCCTTCACGGAGCCTTCAAAGGCTTCGTGAAGGCCCCGGGGAGGGAGGGGGGAGGGTTGCAGAGGCCTTCACGGAGCCTTGGAAGGCTCCGTGAAGGCCTGGGGAGGGCAATCAATATTCGCGGTTTTTTGACATTCGCGGGGGTCCGTGGAACCTAACCCCCGCGAATGTCAAGGGACAACTGTATGTGCTAATCCTTTCTTCCAGCCCTGGGCATCTCGGCAATGATTCAATCAAGCAAGCAATTAAATTACCGTTCCCAAATCTATTCCTACAGAAATCTTTCCTGTAGCTCCTCCTGTCCAGCCTTGTGAGATTGTTGTTAAGCCATCAGTTTCTATCTTCCGGCAAGTAAAGCAATAAATTGATTGTTTTCCTTTGACTATCCCTCAGAAGAGCCATCTAGCTATTGTTAAAGCTAGAACATGCCTTCAAGGCATGAAATGGGTTATAAATATTACAGCCCTACTATAGCAACATGTGTTGCAGAGGGACCCTGCCACTCTCTTTCTTGATGCATCAAGGATTGGGGCTCCACTGTGCCACCATCAGATATCAGAGTTCCTTCACTACACAAAACTTTCTTCTCTCAAGACTGGTAATTATTTCCCTCTTACTCAGACCTCTATCTCCAACCTTTCCTGCTTCCTTTTCAGATAGCCTTGTATGGTTTGTAAGAGTGTAGGTTCTTGTGAGTTAGTCTACATTTTTCTAATAAAATACTTTAGTTTACCTCAACTGGAGCCTCCTTTACAATTAGTACTGGTATACATAGGTGAAAAGATCCCCCAAGTTACCCTCGTCTCACAGGTCAGCCATTTGAGCTAACAATTTCCCCAAATAATAATAGAGATTCTGGTATCATGGGTGGGGCTCTAAAGCATCCCCCCACTTCTTAGGGTAACACTTGGGTACTATGCACCTTCACTTCTGTGGATGGTGTATCACTTCCTATGATTGGTCAGTGATGACAAAGTTGTTAGAAGTGTTGTGGAAGTGGCTGCCAGGGTCATTACACCAGATTTTGTTTTTAAGCATCTTTATGTTTGCTTGCTTTTGATGCTACTGCCTGTTTGAGCGTGGGACTGTGTTTGCGTTCAGGCAGTGGGAGCAATGGCATGAAAGCTTCTGGTGTAGTGTAAAGGTCAGATCATCTATCCCACCTGTTTTCTCTCCACATCAAAAAGATCAACATGATATTGAAACCATCAAACAAAGCTCTTTATTACTATTTTTAAAATGAACGCAATGATCAGTATCAGTACCGAGAGAGAAGGGATCATTGAGGTGTGAGGGAAAGCTCAGTGTTTAGGAGAAGGGAAATTGTTTGAATATCTGTGGTTACAAGTATGTGGGTTACGTGCAGAGATTGCATTACCACAACAGAGGCTTTGTGAGAAAGGAGCACTGGTGGCTGCATCCTGCTGTGTAGTTCATGTAATCTGAAGGCAAGTTAGCATCACAATACTGAACTTGTGTCAAGAAACATTTATTTCTCCATCCCTTCATTCATTTTACTCCTCAAAGTAATCTTCACCTTTGGTCTGATTCTGGTTTTTCTATGCTGCTTTGGTTAGATAGTTTGGACCACCAGCTTTGGATTATATAAAATAGTTTAGGTCAGGGTTTTGGTCCATCGTGTGGTCCCAATCCAGCACAGAGGCATCAGACATAACCAGGCCCAGATATTTTAATTTCTCAGTACAGGGAGCAAAGTTGCCTCTACACTGAAGTAAGAGGACTGGAAATACTGGAGCTTTATCCTGGGTTGGCCCAGGAAGTTTTGATCCCAGGGCAAAAGATAAAATGGTGACCTCCCTCCTCCCCAATGTATGTACAGAAGAAAATTGGCTTGGTTGTTGTATTTGACTTCAACACTGGTGAAGGGACAATGTTTTTTGCTGCACATGAGATCAGTAGATCTCTTCAAAAGATGCAGGCAAGAGAGACTATGTGGTGAGCAAAGCTCTCTCATCACAACAGAGGGAAATGATCAGAGGACTCCAGAAAAATGGCCAGCAGGCTATCACTGCTACCGTCCAGCCTCTGCTCCTCAAGCAGTTGTTCCATTTTGCCAAAGTGTAGTGCCAGTTCTGATCTTACCCTGTTTTCATAGAATTGGAAAGGACCACAAGGGCCATTAGTTCAACCCCTGCCATGCAGAAATACACAACTAAATTACTCCTGAAAGATAGCCATCCAATCTCTGTTTAAAGTGCTCTGGAGAAGGAGAGTCCGCCACCATTGAACTCAGTCTATTTCACTGTTGAACATCTCTTAGGAGATTTTCACACAGAGGAAATAACCCCTGTGGAGATCAGGAGAGAAACAGGGCTGTTCCCGTGCCGGTGCTGCATTTCGCACTCCCCCTTCCTTCTCCCGATCTCCTGTCGCCCTCCCTCTGTCCTGCTTCCATTTACCTCCCGCTATGTTCTGCTATTTTTTTTTACTAATGAAGAACTTTCATTAGTAAAAAAATACCAGGAGGAAAATGGAAGCAGGCTGGAGGGAGATGACGGGAAATCGGGAGAAGGAAGGGGGCATGCAAAATGCAGTGCTGGAATGGGAACAGCCCCGTTTCTCTCACGATTTCCATGGGGGTTATTTCCCTTGTGTGAAAATCTCCTCAGTGTCAGAAATATCTTCAAAATGTTTAGGTGGAATCTCTCCCTCCCCCAATTTATAATTGAAATCCATTGGTTCATGTCCTATTATCTGTAGTAGCAGAAAACATAGGTTCATGTCCTATTATTCATAGTAGCAGAAAGTAGGAGATGTCTGCTCCATCTTCTATATTCCCTTCAAATACATAAAGATCGCTATCATACCACCTCTCCATCTTCTGTACTCCAAGCTAAACATACCCATCTTCCTAATCTGTTCCTTATAGGGTTTGATTTCCAGATATTTTACCATCTTGATTGTCTTCCTCTGGATACATTCAAGCTTGTCAATATTTTTCTTGAACTGTGGTGCCCAGAATATGATATAATATTCCAGGTGAAGTCTGACCAAAGCTGCATAGAGTGGACTATTACTTGCAATGTGCTGGAGACTATACTCATGCTAATGCAGCCTAGAATTGCACTGGCATTTTTGGCCACTGCATCATACTATTGACTCATGTTTAAGTTACAATCTATGAAGAGCCCTAGGACTTTATCAGACAAGGTACTTATAACTACAAAACCACATCAGAAGGATGCAACAATAACAGAAATGGGTGACATCATCAGAATCTCTTGTTGTTCAGCTGTTCTGGGGGTGTAGAGCTGGCACGGAGGAGGCATCACTTTTTTATTGATGGGCTAAGATGTCAATACAAAGTGACACCTTATTCATGCCCACGCTATGCCCCCAGAATGGCTGGACAATGACATCGTCTGATAATGTTGCCCATTTGTGTTATTGTTGTGTCCTTCTGACATGGTTTTTGCTGTGTTTGATAAAGTCCCTAGATCCTTCTCAAGCCAGGTGTCACCCATACTATGTTTATTCATTTCATTTTTCCTGCCTAAATGTAATATCTTACATTTATCCCTGTTGAAATTAATTTCATTGGTTCTGACCCATTTCTCCAAAATTTTAAGGTCATTTGGAATTTTAGCCCTCTCCTCTGGGGGATTGCCTATCACTCCTAATTGGGTGTTGTGGAGGGAGCCATTGGGCAAGCCTGGTTAGAGCCAGCCAATGTGCTCAGGGAATGTAGAGAAAAGAATGTGGAGAAAAGATACAAAACTGAGGCTTGACTCTGACAGAAGACAGATGGGGAAAGATGGCATGGAGATGAAAAAAAAAGATTGCAGAGACAGAGAAAGATGGCATAGAGATAAGACAGCCAGAGGGAAGAATTAAACAGAGTTTTGGGAAGCTGAGAATGATTAAATAGATTAAATATTTGATCTAATTGTGTATTAATTCTGTTTATTCTTTTTTTACAACTGTGTCTGGCTGTTCCTGTTAAGTTTTGATAGAGTCTGGTCACACTTACCACAGTGAACCCATAGAACAACACATCCTGTCAGGGGATGATAGGACACTCAATCCCCGGCAGAAGCCAAAAACTATCTCAGCAGACTCAGTAGCAACCCGTTCCCAAGAATACTCATACACAGTGTTTGACGTCCAAATAAGCAGGAGGCACTTTTATCTTCAAAGTCAAACAGTTGCAATAGATACAAATATTTACAACTGAAAGAGAAACTGCTTCACCAGGCATCAGCATTCACAGGAAGAGAGAAGTGAGCTTTGGATTAGCGCTCTCTCTCTCTCTCTCTCTCTCTCTCTTTCACACACACACACACACACACACACATCTACAGGGCATCACCCCCTTGTGGCATGGAGTCAGCCATTATGACTCAGCATGATTCTGCAGTTGTTTGGCCATTTTATAATGGAATTCAGTCTCTAACTCCTGACACATCCACTGGTCCATAAATAAAGGGATCACCTTGAGGCCCAAGTAACTGATCCATGGAGAGATCCTGAGAGGAGAGGGGTCAAGGTAAGTGACAGGAACCCAAGGTGAAGTTGAAGGCTTTCATGGCTGGCATCCGTAGATTTTCCTTGGGTTTTTTTCCGGCCTGTGAGGCTGTGTTCTGGGAGAGTTTATTTTTGATGTTTTGCCTGTATCTGTGGCTGGCATCTTCAGAGAAGATTCATTCTCTGAAGATTCCAGCCACAGATGCAGGCAAAACGTCAGAAACAAACTCTTCCAGAACACGGCCTCACAGCCTGGAAAAAAACCCAAGGAAAATCTAAGGAACCCAAGGGCTTGGAACTTTGGGGCCAGCCTGGAGAGGGGATCCATTACAGGTCTCATCTGCAAATTTGATTAACATGCCCTTTATTCCATCATCTGTCATTGATAAAGATGTCGAACAACATGGGTCCCAGGACAGAACCATTGGCACTCCACTAGGTACTTCTTTCCAGCATGAAGAGGACTCATCGGTGAGCACTCTTTGGTTTTGGTTAATCAACTAGTTACAAAATTCACCTAACAATAGCATCATCTATCCCACATGTTATCAGCTTGTTTACAACAATATAATGGGAGACCTTGTCAATAGCCTTACTGAAATCAAGATATACTATGTGCACTACATTCACAGAATTCTCTTGATCTACCAAGACTGTAACTCTTTAGAAAGAGATAAGATTAGTCAGGAAAGGCCTGTTTTTGAGAAACCCATTCTGGTTCTTTGTAATCACAACATTCCTTCCTAAGTGTGTACAGACTGACTGTTTGATTATCTTTTCTAGAACATTTCTCAGTATTGACATGAAGCTGACAGGATGGTAGTTGTTTGGGTCCTCTTTCCCCCCTTTTGAAGATAGGGTCAACATTTACCTTCCTCCTTTCTGTTAAAGCATCTCTTATTCTCCAAGAGTTCTCAAAGACAG
This sequence comes from Gambelia wislizenii, assembly GCA_030847615.1. NCBI lineage: Eukaryota > Metazoa > Chordata > Lepidosauria > Squamata > Crotaphytidae > Gambelia > Gambelia wislizenii. The sequence goes on along the minus strand of JAUMIR010000004.1, from coordinate 157,631,790 downwards.
TGGTTCTGAGATTACAATTCTCTTCTGTTTTGTTACAATAGAGTAATGGATCACTGGATTTGAACTCTGTTTTACTTTACCAGTATTCAAAAAGAATGGCTGATACTTGTGTGAGCTGCTAAAGCAACACATTTCCAAGGTCTGGATCAAAATCCAGAGTCCAAAGTTGTCAGGTTTCTACTCGGGTGTTTTTTTTTTTTTTTTTTTTAGATCTAGAACAAAGCCTCAAGGGGCCCTTATTCCAAAGATTTATGAACATTTCAACAAACCTTAGCTTTTCTAACTGGAAAGATTTGCAGTGGAGGCTTGTTTTCTATGGTTTGGGGTTTTACTGCCTACATTTTGCATGGCTCTGGTTAAATACTTGCTTCTCATGATGTCATTGGTGGAAGAAGAGGAATATAGAATATAAACATCTGTTTTTTATAAACCAATCCCAGGCTTTATAACTTGATCAGAATGAAAGAAGATTTCTACATGATTAATTTTCCAGTCACAAAGCGATGAGGTTTGGAATGTTGGAGCTAATTAGTTGTTTTCAGGCATGTAAAGCAGAAAATTGAAAATCATTATTACACAAGCTCAATTTTTAAGCAAAAATGCTCATGGCATTATCCAAATGAAGTAATTCTTCAGCCTTCCTGCCACATCCATAACTTGATGGAGATATATTAGGGCTTAGTTTGACTTCTGGATTCAGCTTTGTAACATAAACAAAGGCTACTTGAAAGATGAACAGGTTCTGAAGCAAGCCATCGACCCATATGACCTATCTGTTCTAGGGCTTTAGAGCTTTCTTTAAAAAATGCTAAAAGATGCCCTCAGGGTAAATCTGCTACATGTTTAGTCCATAATATGACCAAGTGCCTTTACAGGAGACATGAAATTGCCTCCTTGCCAGGGGCCCATGCTATAAAAAGAAACATGAGCATAACACCAGCGGAATGCAAAAAGACATCGCCGCCTGATACTGGCGTCCTTTTGTGTTCTGCTGTCATTCTGCTGGCGTTCTACTGGTACCACATCAGCTTCATCTGATAATCTCCTTGAACAGACCACTACCCTGTTAACATTCTTTAGCTGGAATAAAATGTGTTGTTTTGCTGGAATAAAATGTGTCATTTTAAGGACGCCCTCTACCAGACCTATCTTTTCCAGAACCAATGAGGCTTCCTTGGCAGTAACGGAGCACAAATGGAGCTCCGTTTACTTCCAGCGTTGAAATCTTACTAATTCTCATGAGAAGATGCTAGCGTGGGAAATTTAAAAATAAAAGCCAAATAAACACACAAAAAGTACAGCAAAGCACAGACACACACTTAAACAGTTCCAAGTACATGGGGGGGGGATCATAAAAAGAGTGTCCCCTACCTGGCTGTCCCAATCTCACCCGGAAGTGTTTGCCCAGTGACACCGCATTCACATGAGTACAATGGTGCGCGGATTCAAACACCAGCAATGCTGGCAACAAAGCGTCATGGCCAATCTATTGATGGCTTGAGCTGTCAATAATAAGTATAGCTTTTGGGCTTTACATGATAGCAAAAGGACGACATTGTCTGGTATGCATGCCCTTTCATGATCATTAGGTGTCCTTATGACACCATGTTTGCATGGTCTGATAAAGTCCCTAGCTCAATGGTCCCTCCAGCATAGATAATATCAGAGTGTGCAAGTAATTCCTCCAGGAATAATGCAGCAAAAAAGTAGGAGGAAGCATGCTTAGTTGCATAGGCTATCCTGCCTCTTATAGCAAATATTTATTTCTGTGCCTGTTCTTTACGGTTCTT